>OV651817.1:55916444-56337282 GCA_927349885.1 Psylliodes chrysocephalus
AACTAAATTAGGAATGTAATAATATCTGCGACATGAATCTGATTGCTACCTAATCAAACATTTATTACATATTTTATATTTGTGAAGGTAGTAGGAAATTTTGTGATTTTTGTTTCTAAAAACTCGTGTATTATATATTTTATAATAATGGTAATTGAATATAACATAGAAAACAACAAATAATAAATCATTTTATTTTTTATGGTTTTCTTTGTCTTTATTGATTAACCTACAATTTTAATCAAAAACCCTTACCTTATTATTTCATAATATAATGCGAGCTATTTTCGACCAGTCCGGTCATCCTCTAATCTCTTATGTACCCCCTCCCACCTATCTAGGCCTTCTCGTCCTCCTCTCTCATGAATACCCCCCTTGATGAGACGCCTATGCTTGTTCACGGCTAGTCGTAGTAAACCATTTATTAAAAAATACACTGAAACGAAGACGGTGCCTAGATAACGATATTGGTAAATGCGTATTAATTCTAAAAATCTACTGGAGGCACAAGTCTAATAAATGGTAGGTCCACTGACATATGTTCTGGTTCTAGTGGAATGAGGTCTAGAAATTTTGTATTAAATTCTGGTGAATGCGAGCAGAGTAAAATAAACATGCACTGATTGAGTGGTACTTATTTTTATTTTCTGCTTTTTTTGTTGCAGGTTTACTGATATTTTTGGAGGTCTTTGAAGTATCTGGAGGAGTAAAAGATAAATACCGATCAGGTAGACCAAAAAGAGTTATGAACAACAACAAATATTTATATATAATGCAGAATTTTGTTGAAGATCCACATACATCCTCACGCAGGGTTGCACAAGTACATGATGTAGGTCGTTCTTTAGTCTTACGTGTATTACATAAGAATAAATTTTTAACCATACAAAATTCACTTATTGATCGTAGATTAGAGTTTACTGAGGTAATGATGGATAAAATTGAAAATGAAAATTTCGCTAACAGAATATGTTTTTCCGATGAAGCAACTTTACACTGTGTGGACGTGTAAATCGACATAATTTAACACATTAACGGCCACGTCATATTCGGTTATTTTGCCCATCGGGCCAAAACTTATTGGTTTAAATTTTGGAATGGTTTCAATCAAAAACACTTGACTATTTGCTAAGTTTTGAAATAACTCTCAAAATTTTTCCAAAAACGATTTAAATTAATAGGGACCGCCGAGACCGAGGAGTAAGTAAGGGTAGCAGTCCTCTGGGACCGCCTTGGCCGTTAAGGTACTGGAGTGACGTCAATCCACATTGGATGCGTGAAAACCATACTCAAAGAGTACAAAAATTAAATGTATGGTCAGGTATAGTAGGTACTCAGTTAATTGGGCCATTCTTTATCGGAGGAAATTTAACGTCAGATAGTTACGAAATGCTACTTAGAAATGAAATTGTACGTACTTAGAGAAACTTGCTTGGAGCCAATTTTAATCAGATTTGGTTTCAGCAAGATGGAGCTCAATCTCATTTTGGTGTAAATGTGCGGCGTTATGTAGTTGAGATATTTCCTGGACAATGAATTGGTAGACGAGGTAGTATTGAATGGCGTTTACCTGATCTAAATATTAAATATTATTTTTATTGGGGATACTTGAAAAATTCAGTTTACAAAACTAAACCAGCAAGTCTTGCGGAGCTAAGACAACGAATTATTGATGAATCTCGATTAATTTCTAGACAATCATTGAAAAATGTGGTAGACGCATTCTACCATCGATTAGGGTACTGTCAACTAACAAATGGAACACATTTTGAACACTTGATAAAGTAACCATTATGCTAAAAATGTTGTAATCTTTCAATTGTTACGTTTTATTGAGACAATTAGGCATTGTCAGACTTCTGTTTTATTTATTAAAGACCTTCCAGATTACATAAAATCATAAGTGTTACATATGGTTAAACTCGTATTAAATGGGAGATTCCAGCAATGACTGAATATAACGGGTGATAAATTTGAAAAACCAAAGTGACTAATAATATAAAAGAAACAGCAAATTTGGCAACATTGCAAATATCAAATCTGGAATCTCCGTTTCCCAAAATAGGTGTATCTTAAATTGTGTACAATTAGAACTAGCAATTTATGAGATAATTGGCCGTTTCTAGACTTTTGGGCCACTCCGTATAAAAAGTATCGGGCTAGTCCTAGCATAGTGTCCTGTGAGATACCCGCCTTTTATTTCGGGGAAAGTCTCCTCGTGCTTTACTCTAAATATTATTTCCGGTAAATATAATTAAAAATTGTAGACGTATTCTGGAGTTTATGTATCAAACTAGACTGCTAAACTTTGTCAAATGCTTGGGCCACGTCAAGGAATATAGATAAGCATATACAATTTTCTTTAGTTCCTCTACACATGTAAAAATATTATTTGGGCCCTTTAACTTTTTGATCTTAATAACAAATTTAGATATGACTTCCATTCACGGCAAATAATAATAGCCGTCCCTTTCCCTGCACAGGCTCAGCTTTTGGGGTTAAAATTCACTCGTAAGGGGGTGAATTAGGGAGAGTATTATTATTATTATTATAATTATTATTCTTCTGGATTTCGTTAAAAATCATATGAGAAGAATGATTATTTCACCAGTCTGTTGCTATTCGCTAAAGATCCACATTTATTTTAACTCGAAACAATTATCAAGTGTCAAAATGATCTACTTTACGCAACCAGTTGTATAATGTTATAATGCAACTGGTTACAAAAAATTCAATATGTTACATGTTGCAAAAAGAAAAGAAAATAAATAGTTATTGATTTTTAAATTAGTATACAGGGTAATTAGTGCGTAATTCTTCAATATTTCAATTTGTTATAGACACGCAAACAAGCTTTAAACACATTTTATATGAATTTAAAAATTACGTATTAGAAAAATATTTTTTGATTATACAGGGTGTTGCGTTTCTCCCTTCAAATAAAAATGTATATTTTATAAATTGAACACTCTGTGTTTCGTATCACTGTATTTAATGCCAGAATTTTTCTTCAAAATATTACAGTGTTGCCAAGCAATTATTTTTTTATAAAATTAGAGAACGATGCAGTCCCCAAAATAAATTATCCATGGTGCAAAAATATAGGTGAAGCGATTAGGGGTACGAAATTCGCTCAGTCTTGCGCATGATGTCACTTTCGAAGCAAGTTTTTAATATGCCTATGTCTTGAATGTTAAAAAACAACTTTTTAAGTTATTTTAATATCTTCTTGATAGTACTTAGAACTTTATAAATATGTATATTTATCTTGAAATTTAATAATATTTTTATATACCAAAAGGTCTTTTAGTAATTATTGGTACGTATTATTCAATTAATTTCTATTTAAATTGATAGTTATAAAACAACACAGTTGGCTGTGATTTTTTATGACTTTTGATGTTTTTTTAATTATATTCTGATTATAATTTAAAAAAATCTCAAAAAACAACCAAATAATAATAATGGCTTTTTTAAAGTGTAATTCACATTGATATCAGTATATCAGTAGAACAATGGTCAAATCAGTAGATCTACTGAAAGATCATTAGACCTGGCAAAACTGATTACAAAATGTAAACAAAGACATGGCAGTCTATAGGCGGCCGTGACAATACCGATGATGACGTCATAAAACTTGCGCACCGCTTCATCTATATTCTTACACCATGAAATTATCCCAATTTATGCTCGTCCCGCAAATATTCACAAGTTGATTCCCGTCGCGTTTCGAATTGCAATTTACGTTCGTGTCGGAGGCTTATTCCATATGACGTCAAAGTTTTCATTTTTTGGGCCATATTGAAAAATTAATTGCCACGAAAGATATTTTCTATATTCAATGAAAATCTTGGAAAAATTTTGAAATGTGTCTCGGGCTTATTGACCAAGCCGGCCCTGTGTGGAAGTTAGTAATTAGCCTTTTTCCTGGGAAGATTTAAAAAAGATCCGTCAGGGGCAACACCGGTGGGGGGTACATATGTTTTGAATTTTCTACTAACAACAACGTAAAATGTATAGATTTATAATGGAAATGAACGGAAGATGATGTACCTGGAGTGAAATTGAAAGTTGCAAAAGTGCAAGATCAGAGGCCAAATCATTATTTAATTGAGATTCTTAATTACTATTAGCATTTTTATTACTAATTTGTAGTGATTCAACATCAGTAACAGTAGAACAGATAAGTTTTTGATGTTTATTTTTTCCAGTGCTTGAGTCCTCTTCAATACATCGTTACTATCTTTTATATTTCATACACAATTAAGAAGAAGTTTAAGTTAATTATTTACTATCAATAATGATAATAATATGTAGAATGATATAAAATATAACCTCTTTAAATAAACAATTACTAACCTTTGAAACTGTCGCTGGCAATGGATTTGGGTTTTCTATTGTTAGTCCATTTGAATTAACAAAATGTCTTCTGCCCTTCATGATAAATGTATCCACTCCAAACACTTTTTTTTGTCAACTTGTGGTTTTATAAAAGGCACAAATTTTACACCATCTTGCTTGTAACGATGGTCAGACGTACAATTTGCTAACGCACAATATTTTGTAGGCATGACAATTTGTTTTTTAATTTTATTTATCACAATATTTATTTATTCTAATAATAATAAAACGTACGTTTGATGTTTGTTGTCAATAGAGAATTCGAAACCCCACCGGTGCTGCCGCTAGCGGATCTTTTTTAAATCTTCCCAGGAAAAAGGCTAATTGTTTTAAAAAAATTCTTAGTCATATAGACTGCGTCGGCCTGCAGGAGAGCAATCCGATCTAGAGTTATCGTGTCGGCTCACAAACACATACGTAAAGATGATTAGACAATATTTTTTTGCATATTCGGGTTTACAGTGGCTGGAAACGTGCAGTGAAGTATTAAAAGTTGGAGTTAGAACCTTTTTTCGTCAACAGTTATACAAAAAATTTTTAGTAAAAACTATTTAATATACTAGTGATTTTTCATGAATATTAGTAAATGTTTAAAAATAGAAAAATTAGTTCTTTTAAGTCTAGAAAGCATATAAATATAAAATTGTAATGAAATATAGCTATTAAAGGTAAAGAAATCGAGTTAAAATCTTTACAATTTCTTTAACTAAATATTTAGCATTATTTTTGCTTTTAAAACTAACTCATTCACATGGTTTTATTTTATTATTTATTAACAGTAACTGTCATTTAATTAAATATTTTTCTGATTCCAAATAAAAATAAAGTTAAAACATTTTTGATACTGTAAACTGGTCTACAGTATTCTTTTAAAGTAACGAAAAAATAAAAATAAAATTTTACCTTCCATAAGCAAATATTTCCTTTCCAAAACCTTATAGTAATTTAGACGAAATAATATGCAAATGGAATCCGGTCTTTACGAAATGGTAAAAATTATATGAATTTTTCATGCCTTAAATTTACCCGTAGCGCCAACATAAAAACTACAAAATATGTTTATTACTCCATCAAAAAATTGAGCAAGGCGGGTTGCGTAAAATGAAATAAACCAAAAGGAAATAGGTCCTGCCGTTTGTAAAAAGTTAAAAAATGGAATGATTCCAAGTGGGATATTCGAAAAAGAAAAAAAAAATTAAACATTAGAAATTAGATCCATTTTTCATACGTCATTCTTATCCTATACAAAATTAAAAACATATTCTGTTAACCAAATATTTTCCTGGCGGTTATTTAATCAGTCTTGTTGTTTTTTGCTAGTTTATCATGTATATTATTCACTTTAATATGGATGCAGTTCGAGGTCCACTAGTGCTAAAGCTCTAGCCTGACTATAAACCATCAGATTAATGCTCTTGAAATATTAATGAATAAGCTTAAAAGGTGCATTTTCGATTTATTGTTGTTCGGTTATTGTACCCATAAGTGCAATTAATTCCCGCTAAAATCTAAGGCTTATGCAGCGCCATAATAAATAAATAAATATATAAATAATCGTGTTATTCTACCCTGCTAAGAAAAAGAAGCATAAGTGACATTTTTAGTTATTTTGAGGTAACTACACATTGAAGACAGCAAAGAAATGTAATTTTCTGTCTATAAATCGTTAAAGCATTCATAATACAGGAATTGCAGGAACACAAGTACATTATTTTTTACAAATTGTACATGCCACCATATTAATGAAAACAACAATTGTGACTTCAGAAGTAAAAAACTACATAATTGCTGTTTTATGCCTCTTACTTTTTTGTATATATTATTTTGAAACATACTGAGCGAGGCAAAAAAGACTTAATTTACAATTCTAAGCAAAAGAAGCATAAACGTGTAGTCACCTTTTTCCTCTTTATCTTCTTGCTATTATTTTATTCAGCTTGCTTAACAAAAAAAGCATAAATGGTTCTCTTATGCCTTTTTTCGGTCGAAAATATTCAAGTTGCTTTTTTTCCTTAGTATTAAGTTAGAAGCTTAAAAAATTCATTTACAAAAACAACATACTCTTGCGACTTGTGCTTTTTTGACTAATAGTTGGTTATAAAAAACTGAACGTTTAAATTAGTCTATTCTCAATTACTCACTCGTCACCTCGTCAGCAGTACCGTATCAATATCGCAGCGGGATGCATGTTACATGTTATTATTTACGAACGTTTATTTCTAACAACAAGTGTAAATTAAAAATTTAAAAAAACCGACTTCAAAAACGTGCAGATGCCATCACCACATCTTAACCAAATTTATATGGGATCACCCCTGATGTACCCCCTTACTAACAAAAAAAAATCATATAAATCGGACAAGGTGGTAAAGCATTATCGCGAAACATACATAAAAAATGAAGAGTTTGAGGATTTTCTCATGGACCCAATTTTTAAATTTTGACCAAATTTATATGGGACCACCCCTGAAGTACCCCTTTTCTAACAAAAAAAGAATTATTGAAATCGGACACCGTGTTAAAGAATTATCGCTGAATATACATAAAAAAAAAAAAATATCGCGACGAATTGATAACCTCCTCCTTTTTTTGCATGGTACATGTTATTATTTATGAACGTTTATTTCTAACAAGAAAGTATTATACCAAGATAGTCTGAAAATGTGTTTGGTTTTATTTAGGGGACGTAATTGCAAAATTGTATCCATGTATCAATGTTGGAAAAATTATACACCGTGTTCCACGTAAGGCGGGCATTACAACTTTATAGAGAATAAACTAATATGTATTTTCGCCAAGTTCTTGGTATTTCTGCTAGAAATAGTACCTAAAATATTTAACTTTATGAAAATGTCTACCGGCGACTAAAAATTTAGAAAAAATTGAATAACGTCAAATACGCTAGAATTTAAATAGGCAAATTGGGTATTATTGTTTACATAATGTCACACTAAATCTGAAATTTAAAAAATATAGGGTATAGCCCAATCGGATAAGTATTTTAGATTCTGAAAAATTCGAAGCAGCAATTTTCCTTCGGAATTCGTTGGAGGGGGTCTCTGGTGGTCTAAATTCAAAAAGTTGGGATTCCAAAGTTGTCGTTACCTCCGCCATCTTGATTTAAAGGGTTATTTTTTGTATCTTGAATAACTCATTTATTTTCAATTTTACACGGAAAATAGTTTTTACAAAAGTTATTTAAAATTAAATTTCCTACAATTCTGCTTTTTTGTACGATCGATTTTTTTCGATTTATACCCGAAAAGAGGGGGTGAATTTTTGGTTATAGAATAACTCGTTTATTTTCAATTTTACGAGAAAAATTGTTATAAACAAAGTTGTTTAAAATTAAATTTCCTACAATTCTGTTATTTTTTTGTACGATCGATTTTTTTGTATTTATCCCTGAGAAGAGTGGGGGTGAACCTAAGTATTGTATTGTCACGTTTATTATTGATGTTGTACCATTATTTTTTCTGTTTGTTTTTTTTTTTGCTGATACCTGGAATTAAAAAGAAACGTGATAATACAATGATAAGAGTTTACCCCCACTCTTCTCAGGGATAAATACAAAAAAATCGAGCGTACAAAAAAAAACAGAATTGTAGGAAATTTAATTTTAAACAACTTTGTTTATAACAATTTTTCTCGTAAAATTGAAAATAAACGAGTTATTCTATAACCAAAAATTCACCCCCTCTTTTCGGGTATAAATCGAAAAAACTCAATCGTACAAGAAAAAAGCAGAATTGTAGGAAATTTAATTTTAAATAAGTTTTGTAAAAACTATTTTCCGTGTAAAATTGAAAATAAATGAGTTATTCAAGATACAAAAAATAACCCTTTAAATCAAGCTGGCGGAGGTAACGACAACTTTGGAATCCCAACTTTTTGAATTTCGACTACCACAGACCCCCTCCAACGAATTCTGAAGGAAAATTGCTGCTTCGAATTTTTCAGAATCTCAATCCTGTTCTTCACCTAATCCGATTGGGCTAGTATTCTATTTAAAAGAACGATGTTAGTGGTCACTTTCGGTATAACCAAAAGTTGCACAGATTTTATTTTAATTTAAAAGATGTTATTCCATTATGAATACCCGAAAATACAAATGAATTATCGATAAAATCTCGAAGTTGATAAAAAAATCATTATTCCTACTTTAATTACTGGACACAGAAAATTAAGAAAACGAAAAAAAAGAACATTACTATATAATTTCAAAAAATCCTACTAAAAAATTAATATTTTTCAGCGCTTAGGGTGTTTAGGGTGCTTAGGGCCTAAATAAAATATTTGTTTATCAAAATTAATTAAAATTTAAAAAATTAACACTAACAAGAACTTCAAAATATTGAAAAAAGTTGAATAATTGATTAGCCTGCCATAATAACGTCGTAATGAGTGAAAAATGCAGGAAAACATTTCAAAACCGGGTTTTTTGTACATTCATTTCTTTATTTACTTATTTGTTTATCGAAAATTGCCACCAATAGGTAAATAGGTAAATAATAGGTAAAAAATATCTGTAAATTATTGTCACATATAACGTTGTTATGGTAGGCAGACATTTCAATTTCTACCTAACGCTAAAATATATAAAATCAAATCGAGTAAATTTTGACAGATATTAAAAATTACTTACCGTAAAGAGTAAATAGAATATTAGATGCACGGATTTTCATATTTCCAACAGAAAATAAGATAAATTAAGATGTTTTTTTTCTAAAAAATGTTTTTAAATTAATCACTGTGACACTAACTAACTAGAAATTTCGTGTACTGTCATTTGCAGCGCGAGCGTGGCTGACTTGATAAAAAAAAATGAAATAAAAACGCTTGCACAAAACACGGTTCGTAAACAACATGCACAAAAAGTATTTGGATCAATGATGTATAGTTATATAGATTGATCATCGATACGAAAATTAAACGATAAATAGCGTGTCGAACTGAGAGTTTTTTTTTTATTTTTCTAGTACATGTAATATTTGTGTGTGTGCTCATTAATAAACACACCATTTGCAGATCGGGTTTAGAAGAAAGTCTACTTGATATTTTGTTGTCAGCCAAACAAAACTTCTTTAGCCGCGGTTAAATATTTGACGGGTAGGTCGCTGTTAGATATTTGACAAGTAGGCAGTGATCCGATATTTGGCGAGAAAAGGGTGAAATTTTAAGGACATGTAATGTTTATACCTGTAACGCATATAACCATGGTAACCTTACGAAACTAAAAGAACATTGACCTTGAGAGTTTATATATGATTTTCCTCTTTGAAAGATATATGGCGGAGCTGTAGCGGACAGTGGAGCAGAGAGTGGAGAGCAGAGTAGAGAACGGAGAGCGAATCAGAGACCGAAGCGGAGCAAAGTGAATTGAAGTAGAGTGGAGATGGAGCGGAGGTGACGAAATGGAATAGAGTTTAGTGGGGTAAAGTGTGTGAAGTAGAATGCGTGGAGTAGGATGGCTGGAGGGGAGTGGTGTAAAGTGGGGTAGAATTGAGTGGGGTAGAGTGAAGTGAGGTAGAGTAAAGTAAGGTAGAGTGAAGTGAAGTGAAGTGAAGTGAAGTGAAGTGAAGTGAAGTGAAGTGAAGTGAAGTGAAGTGAAGTGAAGTGAAGTGAAGTGAAGTGAAGTGAAGTGAAGTGAAGTGAAGTGAAGTGAAGTGAAGTGAAGTGAAGTGAAGTGAAGTGAAGTGAAGTGAAGTGAAGTGAAGTGAAGTGAAGTGAAGTGAAGTGAAGTGAAGTGAAGTGAAGTGAAGTGAAGTGAAGTGAAGTGAAGTGAAGTGAAGTGAAGTGAAGTGAAGTGAAGTGAAGTGAAGTGAAGTGAAGTGAAGTGAAGTGAAGTGAAGTGAAGTGAAGTGAAGTGAAGTGAAGTGAAGTGAAGTGAAGTGAAGTGAAGTGAAGTGAAGTGAAGTGAAGTGAAGTGAAGTGAAGTGAAGTGAAGTGAAGTGAAGTGAAGTGAAGTGAAGTGAAGTGAAGTGAAGTGAAGTGAAGTGAAGTGAAGTGAAGTGAAGTGAAGTGAAGTGAAGTGAAGTGAAGTAGAGTGGAGTGAAGAAGAGTGGAGTTAAAAGAATGGAGTTAAAAGAGTGGAGTTAAAAGAGTGGAGTTAAAAGAGTGGAGTTAAAAGAGTGGAGTTAAAAGAGTGGAGTTAAAAGAGTGGAGTTAAAAGAGTGGAGTTAAAAGAGTGGAGTTAAAAGAGTGGAGTGAAGTAGAGTGGGGTAGAGTGGCGGGGGGGGGGGGGTAAAGTGGGGGGGGGTAGAGTGGGGGGTACAATGGGGGTAGAGTGGCTTGCAATAACTATCTTTGATTAGACAACAGATAATTACAATTGACAATAAACATTTGATTATTTTGTCAGATGTTGTTTATAGGTTTGTTCCAACAAGCTCAAAAACGATATTTGGTACAAATCAGCAGTATGTACTGAGTATAAAGTTGACAAATGACGTGTCACCACTAGTAAGCGAGGCCTCTTTTTTGTCTGATTTGTATCAAATTTGTACTTCTTTTTATCTGTTATAAATTTAAGACGTAAATCCGTTAAAATGTCCTTAATTAAACCTATTTTTAAATAAAATTAACTAGTGAAAATATTAATAAAATACTTTTAAAACACAACTGGCCTCTTACACAACTCTTCAGTAACCAACATTTTGTTGACTGGAGAAATATATCTTATTAGCGGACCCGACAGACGTTGTCCCGTCTTAACAATGAATATTGATTTCGAATTGGTATAATTAACTAAAAAAATATTTCAGAAACAAAGTATTTGGTTTTCTAATGTTTTATGATATTCTTCTTTATAACCAAGTATACCAAGTGTTATGTTAGTAACGTGTATGTTAGTCTATCTAAACTTACCAAAACTCCATATTAAATTGAACTTTTAATATTAGGCGTGATAGCTCTGAACTAAGGGTGATGTGCACTAAGAAATTCAGTTTTTGTTAGAAATACTAAATAAATAATGTTATATGTGTTTTATCAATATAATAACTCCGATCGAAGCATCTGTTTTAAACAATATTCATTTTTTTTACATCCTCTGACGATATTTGCAGCAAGCATTCTGTCAATGTTATGTCAAACGGCATAAGGTTACATCAAAAAAGTTTGAATTGTAAAAGCGCTATGGTTACATTAGAAATAATTAATAATTAATATGGTGGTTCAGTATTCTTAAATTTTCTAATTTTCTGCGCAATTTTCTTATATTTTTCTTTCACAAGAACCTTTTCCTGACAATAGCAAACACAACTAAAAAAGAATTAGCGAAATCGGTCCAGCCGTTCACGCGTGATGCCGTGACCAAGGGAAATAGGGAATAATTTATATATATATATATATATATATATATATATATATATATATATATATATATATATATATATATATATATATATATATATATATATATTGTTACGAAATTGGTATATCCCAACGTAGAAAAACATTATTATTATGGGAATTTTATATACTAACTTATATTAAATAATAACTAACAAAATAACACCCAGTACATTAAAAATATCGGATCAAATAAAATGCCAAAGTCGAAGGTTGTTTGGTAAGGTTAATTTAAATGGAAGGTACGATAAACACTGAAAAATACATGTCCAGAGTCAAAAACTTAGATTTTGTAATAAAATTGTGAATAATCTTTCAATTAGTTAAATTCTGCTAATATCGAGATCAATATACCAAAACACTAACTCCATAACCATTAAGGGTTTTAATTGGTTTCTCATTGTCATTATGAAGCTTCTCCTTGGTAAAAAAAAAAGACAGTTTTGGTTAGACAGAAATGTTGGCAGTTTTTGGAGTTGTCAATTTGATATAAAAAATTTAAAATAATAGTATAAAAGGAAAAATCCAACCCAAAATCGAGGTCCAAGCATTGTAGTTAAAGTTTAAATAAGCAAATTTATTAACGACATTGTATGTAAGCAATTTAAAAGAGGAGCGCTGTCCAAGTTTGACAGGTCCGTCGGTACAAGTTTGCAGAGCCGTAGGAGAAAGACATTAATCATTATCTGGAGGTTTTTGTAGTACAAAAACATGAATCTTCAACATCCTGAACAAACACAGTGAGCATATTGGTCAGAAAAGTGGAAGTTATATAATAACTGTGAGTAAAAACAAATTGTTTATGATAAACTTATTTGAAGTGCGATATGAGGGTATAACATTAACAAACTGCATAAATTATGTATTAGAGATACAATAAGTGCGTTAATCTTAAAAATTAATAGATAGTAAATAGGAATTTCAATTTTCTAGAACATGATTGTCATCTGTGACATGTCATAATAAATTGTACGGGATGAGAAAAATAATCCAATAACTAGAGGTAGACATAGATAGTTAGAAAATTGAGGTACACACTTTTCTATTTTTCAATTAAGAACATTTATGTGTGAATGTGAAGGATGAATGTAAAATATTAAAAAGTTATAGGTTTAATTAGTAAATAGGAAATTTTTTAGAAATATTAAATGTTGTATGTCTTTGATATATTTGTTTATTAAATACATTTAATTAATGTTTTCTGCTATGAAAATTTGTTTATTTAAATATACAGGGTGGATATAAAAATTTCTATTTTTGGAGGAGTAGATTAAAGTATTGGCAGAATTTAATTTTAAATAAATAATAAATAAATAATAAATAAATAAATAATAAATAAATAATAAATAAATAATAAATAAATAATAAATAAATAATAAATAAATAATAAATAAATAATAAATAAATAATAAATAAATAATAAATAAATAATAAATAAATAATAAATAAATAATAAATAAATAATAAATAAATAAATAATAAATAAATAAATAAATAATAAATAATAAATAATAAATAATAAATAAATAATAAATAAATAATAAATAAATAATAAATAAATAATAAATAAATAATAAATAAATAATAAATAAATAATAAATAAATAATAAATAAATAATAAATAAATAATAAATAAATAATAAATAAATAATAAATAAATAATAAATAAATAATAAATAAATAATAAATAAATAATAAATAAATAATAAATAAATAATAAATAAATAATAAATAAATAATAAATAAATAATAAATAAATAATAAATAAATAATAAATAAATAATAAATAAATAATAAATAAATAATAAATAAATAATAAATAAATAATAAATAAATAATAAATAAATAATAAATAAATAATAAATAAATAATAAATAAATAATAAATAATAAATAAATAATAAATAAATAATAAATAAATAATAATTAAATAATAAATAAATAATAAATAAATAATAAATAAAATAAATATTTTATTTAGCTTATAAAACAAGATTAAGGTGTCTTAATATTATTGTGTTTGTGTTTATAAGGAACCGCCCCTGGGAAAAGAGAAAAGCTGGTAAGTAAAGTAAATAACATAATAAACGTGTTTATGTCATTATAAAAAGTGAAGTAGTGATTGAATATCATTACAATATATATATTTTGATATGGATTTAATCCCCGACTAGCCAGAGCACCTGGAAAAATTTCTCCAGAAGGTGTGTTTCTTTTATCTAAAAAAAAATTGTCCAATCAATTAATAAATTTTATACACAATTAATTTTTCCGAACAGCTATTGATGAACTGCAACTCTTCACAACCCCCTTCTTTCTGAAATAGTAATATTCGTCAGCTTCTCTGCTTTCTCCCCTTTACCTCTGGTTTGTGTCACGCTACTGTCTGTTAATTTCAATAACTTATAATGTCAAAATATTGTCTTAATGTCACTTAGACTTTCCAAAATACCTCTATTTAATCAATGAATAAATTACTTATCTTTTCTTTTCTTCCTCTTTGGATATCACCAACCGCTGTGCTCGTATCTTGGAACTACCTCTGTATCCCAACGAAATGATACTCTATTTACAAATATGTGTGTTTATTTCCAGAATGAATACATCAGATTCTGGACTTTGTGATTTTTTTCCTTTTAAATTCGGTGATTTTCTCTTTATATAAAGAGAAGAAACAATTTTCAAAAAAAAAATAATCAATCCCAAAAGGATCAACTCTCAATACCTCACCCTCTGACAATCAATAAAAAAATCACAATTCCATAACAACATAACAAAAACATTTACGCTCTGGAAACACCCCTTTCATCACATATACCGGACTTTCTTCAGTAATTGTATTTGGCACATTATTTAAAAAACCCTCAACTTCATCCAATCGCTTTTCCCACTGCGTATGATCACCTCCTACCAATATCCTTAAGAACTTCATAACCTCTCTAATATATCTCTCTGCTGGATTTGCTGCCGGATGTCTTATACTAGTCACTCTACACTCTATGCCTTTATCTTTACAAAATTTCTCAAAACTTTTATTTCTAAAATATGTAGCATTATCCATAATAAGATATTCTGGAACACCTATCTCAACGCAATATTTACTCAATATACTCATCACTGTTCGACATTTCATCGTCTTTGTCGGATATAACTTAACAAATTTTGAAAATACATCTACCACAATAAAAATATTTGACTGACCATCCACACTTCTAATTAAATTACTAATAAAATCCATGGCCACTACTTCCAGACATTTATTCGACACTACCGTTTTCACCATATATTGATTCTTGTGCTGTTTCTCCTTTGCTAATTGACAAATCTCACACCCTCTAGTGACTTCCTTTGCAATTAACCTATCCTTTTTTCCAATATAATTTTCCCTAAATACCAACCACACTTTGCGAGATCCTATATGACCATTTTCTACATGTAATCGTGTCATAATCCTTTTGCTCAAACCTGCTGTTACCACAAATAACTCCTTTTCTTCACATCTTTTAATGAACACCTCATCATATACCATTGTCCTGTTTTTCTCTTCTTGTGTCAAATCTTTCTGATCTTTTTTTATTTCATCCAACGAAAACAAACCTTTCTCCTCCTTCATAACATTTACTCCAATATTCACAATTCTCTTTGATTTACCCTTTCCACTATCTCTTGTGAACGCATCACTCACAAAATTCATTTTCCCAGAGATATACCTAATTTCAAAATCGTATTCTTGTAGCATTAGTATCCACCGATGTATCCTACAATTACCAAACCTATTCTTTAACAACGTGGTCAGTGCAAGATGATCTGTTTCTATCACGAATTTCCCTCCTAATAAATAAAATCTTAACTTCCCTATGCAGAAAATAATACTAGCTAACTCTAATTCTGATACACTATATTTCCTCTCATACAATTTTGTAACCCTTGATACAAAACAAATCGGCACCTCATTTCCCTCCTGATTTTGCACTAATACTCCTGCTAACTTTTCGTTCGATGCATCTGTCCTCAAAATAAACTCTTTTCCATAATCTGGATGATACAATTTTAATTCCCTACTAAATTCTAACTTTAAATTCTGAAACGCTTTTTCTCTTTCTTCCGTCCACACCCACTTTTCATTCTTTTTTAACAACTGAATCAAAATACTTTCTTTTTCACTCAAATCAGGTATCATTCTTTTATAATAATTCAAAACACCCAAAAAACTTCTTAAAGTTTTCAAATTTCTCGGTCTTTCATACCCCATTATATCTGCAATTCTTTTATCATCCATTTGCATCCCTTTTTCATTAATCTTATATCCTAAAAATACTACCTCTTTTTGAAAAAAATGACATTTTTTTAGATTAATCTTGAGACCTGCAATATCCAATTCTCTCAAAACACTTTCTACATTATTTATATGCTCCACTTCATTCTTAGAAAATATTAATATGTCATCTACATAGTGTACTACAAATTCCTCATACTTTCTAAATATCTGATGTAACACTCTAACCAAAGCTGCACAAGAACTTTGCAGTCCAAACGGAACCACACAAAATCGATAAATTACACCATCTACAGAAAAAGCCGTATAATCTCTATTGTCCCTATCTAAAGGAATTAACCAGAAACTGTGTTTCAAATCTATTTTTGAAAAATAACAACTTGCTGTCAATCTACCAAATATTCCTTCAATATTCATTGGTGCTTCATACTGTGGAATAGAGTATTTATTGATATTTCTCGAATCCAGACATAGCCTTAAATCCCCATTAGCCTTTTTTACAACTACTAACGCACTTATAAACCTTGAATCACATTTCTCTATTATGCCTTCTTTTAACAACTTCTCTAATTCCTTATTCACATCTTTCCGATACTGATATGGAATCGGATATGTCTTCACCTTAAAATTTTCAATCCCTTTTACCTTAAACCTATGAACATAATTATGAGCTACCCTCATTTCCTTCATCACTAAACCCTTGTATTTATTTATTAATTCCTTAACCTTTTCCTGATATTTCTCCTCACAGACAAACGATGTATCAACTACCTCCTCGTTTTTTATCTCTTGTACATTGACCTGTGTAACAAATCCTATCTTCCTCTCTGCCTTCTCTTCTAAATCAAAAGATATCCTATCGTTTTGAATCCCTAATTCCCTGTTTTCATAATCCACCACTACTTCATATTTATGTAAAATATCCGCTCCTATCACCAGCTCATATTTCAGGTTTTCTACAACTAATAATTGACTTTCTAATTTTGTTCTTTGCCCTAACTCAATATTTGCAATGATCGTTCTCCCTACTTCATACAATTTTTTTCCATTTGCCCCTACTAACTGGATTTTTGGTATCTTTATCAGAGATTTATCATCATTCCCCATTAACTTTTTATTCAGTAATGACGCTTCTGATCCTGTATCAATTAAGATCTTTACATTTCTTTCATTTAATCTACCTTTCACAAATATTAACCCCATTGACTCCTCTATAATACTTTCACAATTTTCCCCCACTTTTATGAACTCTCTTGGATGTTCATATCTACAAATGTTTACTTTTAATTTTGCTCCCCGTTCCCTAAAAAATATTCTTTCCCCCTTTGATCTTGAAGATCATTCTGTCCTCTATTTCTTTCCTCTACACCTGTCACTTGTATACTATTCATTCTTACATTCTTTTCTCTAGGATTATTTCTCCATTGACTTCCAGAGGTCCTATCCCTATCTCCTCTTTCTTGATAATTCGTTGACCTACCCATTTCATTTCTATAATCCCACCTATTTCTGTAATTTCGATTATAATAGCCCTGACCAGGTGTAAACCTATTCTGATTCTCTACTAACTCAATATATTCTATTCCACGCCTCTCTACACGTCCACTATACCAATTTCTTTCCCATAAATTATTTCCTAAACCTTGTTCTATTCGCGACAAATATTTATTCAACATATTCATGTCCTTAATATTCTGTAAAATAATTGTTTCTGTGATCTCAAATTTAAAATGTCTCGCAATATATCGGATAATTTCTTCCTCTCTCATAGGAGGATCTAAATACTGTGCAATGTTAAATAATTGCAAAGCATACTGACTATACTTCATATTTTTTTTATCATCAAACTTTCCAAAATATAAATTCTCCCTAACATTTGATTGAACCACTTCCCCCCAATAACACTCTAAGAAACTCTTTTCAAAATCCTCATATGTTCTAAATTCTCTCTCCCTACTAGAAAACCATACTACTACATCTTTATCTATTGCTTCCCTGATGTATTCCTTTATGTCATCGATACTCTTCAGATTTCGTATTTTATTTTTAACTATCTTGACAAAAACCTTAGGATGAATTTTAAATATATTTCCGTCAAACCTATTTTCCATTTTTCCCACTTGAACACAACCTATACTCCTATCACCTATATCTTTTATTACTTGTACCCTGTCTTCTATTCCCTTAACTATTTCATCCACTCTCTTATTATTCAGATCTACCATTTCCTGTACATCTACTAACTTCCCATTAACCTCTATTCCCACAAATTTTTTTATCTTATCATCCTGCACAGTTTCTATCTCATCTATCCTACTTATTACTTCTTCTCTAATATCTTTCTTATTCTGTTTCAACTTCCTATCTGTTTCTACTTTTATCGATTCTATCTCTTGTCTTAGTTCAGTCTTAGTATCATCTAATCTTTTACCAATGTCCTCAACCTTATTACTAACCTTACCAACCTCTACTACTAACATATCCATCTTTATCCCTAACTCTTCCCTATCTTTTTTATACTTTTCCTCCTTTTCCTCAAACTTATGCATGATCTTTTCCATATCTTCCCTAGCCTTTTCCTCCTTTTCCTCAAACTTATGCATGATCTTTTCCATATCTTCCCTAGCCTTTTCCTCCTTTTCCTTAAACCTACTCATCATCATAGCAAACATACTCATAATTGTATCCTCTTTCTCAATTGACTCCTCTCTCTGCGCTTTTCCCACTATTACCTCTTCAACAATTTCAATATCCTCTCCAGCACCTACTTTTTTCCCATCTCTAAGATCCATGATATTCTATATACCCCCTGGAACTATTAAGATGACATATAGTCACAAAGTCACAATTTCTAAATTATACCCCTTTGATCCTGATGCTAACTACCAACTGTCTAAATACCCAAATGGCAATATGTTTCAACAAAAAGGTCAAAAAAAAAATCTTACCAAATAATATAACACTCTATGCTCTATGTACAGAATGTTGCCTCTACACCTCTGCACTCGGATGTGCCCTCCACGTTGGGCGCAATTTGATATGGATTTAATCCCCGACTAGCCAGAGCACCTGGAAAAATTTCTCCAGAAGGTGTGTTTCTTTTATCTAAAAAAAAATTGTCCAATCAATTAATAAATTTTATACACAATTAATTTTTCCGAACAGCTATTGATGAACTGCAACTCTTCACAACCCCCTTCTTTCTGAAATAGTAATATTCGTCAGCTTCTCTGCTTTCTCCCCTTTACCTCTGGTTTGTGTCACGCTACTGTCTGTTAATTTCAATAACTTATAATGTCAAAATATTGTCTTAATGTCACTTAGACTTTCCAAAATACCTCTATTTAATCAATGAATAAATTACTTATCTTTTCTTTTCTTCCTCTTTGGATATCACCAACCGCTGTGCTCGTATCTTGGAACTACCTCTGTATCCCAACGAAATGATACTCTATTTACAAATATGTGTGTTTATTTCCAGAATGAATACATCAGATTCTGGACTTTGTGATTTTTTTCCTTTTAAATTCGGTGATTTTCTCTTTATATAAAGAGAAGAAACAATTTTCAAAAAAAAAATAATCAATCCCAAAAGGATCAACTCTCAATACCTCACCCTCTGACAATCAATAAAAAAATCACAATTCCATAACAACATAACAAAAACATTTTTTTTTTTTTTATTTCTAATCAATACATCATAACTACACCTTGACATACACTGGGCGATATCTTTCCTGATCCCCATGACCAATCAGGAAACCACATCAATATATATATATATATATATATTGTTGTGATATTGTAGAAATTGAAAATAATAATTATAAAAAAAAAATAATATTTAAATTATGTAAATAAATTATGTTTCGGTATATATTTTTTTTAAAATAATAACACCCAGTACACGAAACAGTTTGACAAATCTAGAAATACTATGACATTTATAATTTTGGGAAGAAACAATACCAACATAATACTTAATACAATAAAAATGCAATGTAATTAAATTAGACAATCATGATATTGTTTATACAATAATAATATGATAAAATAAAATCAGTCTGAAATTTTAGGGTAATCAATTTTAATAAACTCACTTGTCTTTAGTAAAAAAATAACTTACTTTCAAAATTAATAAAATCCTTTTCTTGCTATTGGGCAGAGACAAATTGTAACTTATGAGATAAACGAAACTTAAAAATTGTTGATTTTGAAAACAAAGAAAAGAGGTTGTTGAGGAGATTTTCCTGGAACAAGCAGGGATTTTGAAAACTGCTCTCCTAAAAAAGAAATATTTCATAAAAAGTAAGAAATTATACAAAGCAAATTAGGTAATTTATATCAAATTTTACCTATAACTTGTAAAATAGTTTAACAATAAGTTTCGCTAAGTGTGGTTGTACCTACATTAATAAAAGGTGAATTATATGTTACCTGGTAGAATCTCATCCTAGTAATGGTGATTCCTGGAAATAGCAAGCCTGTTTGGACCCATATACATTTGCTGAGAACTTCCAAGAAGGTATAAAAGTTTTCTGATGGCTATTAACAGAAGAAAAATTTCTTGTGATTGATTCCAATGAACTTGTCAAAAGGTACTTATTAATTTAGATTTGTAATACTTACCATTTGTCCATTTATCTCCAATTCATTAGCATTTATTATTTCAAAACAGATTCCCATATTTATAATTTTTAACATAACCTATAATGATAACAAATAAAAATTTTATAATGGAACATACGTTTATACGTATGTCGAATAGCAATATTTGCAAATGAAATGGATATTTAAAATAGGTAAATACTTACCACTGGATATAAAGTATGCTTGTGGAAGAATGAATGTTTAGAGTAGTTTTTATTTATGAATTATGTTATGTTGAGTATAATTTCTGATCAAATAAATGTATATTTCTTTATGATATTTTAGTATAGTTATTTGGTAGCAGTTGGCAAACCTGAAGTCGCCAGATTCTATTATTTGATAATACGAGGGCTAACGAATAATTTTTGAACCCAAATAAGAAATATTCCCTGAGATAATAAATTTTTGGCACAAAATAAATTAGACAAATTTTATTAGTAAGAGTCTCATTAATAAATTAAAGGTTATTTACAGGCATAATTGAATAAATAAATAAAAAAAAAAATTTACATATACATAAAAATATTTAATTTCATTGCATTTCGTTAGCCATAAAAATAAACAATCTACAATTTCACCCAAAATAACAAATTGTCCTTTACTTTCACATCCAGAAAATCTTATCTACTCACATGAAAAGTCTTATTCTTAACTGGATCCAATTTTCTTATTCCTTTTAGTTCTATTTCATACAATAAGGCTGCACTAACCTTGCACCTTATTCCGGTCACCATACAATTTACACAGTTTATTGTACCGTAAAACTGATTGATACTACTTGTCTATTTAAACTGTTATTGCAATGTTACAACTTTTTATAAATCCTTATAATTTTACTAGAAACTTTTAAATTTTGATTATTTAAAGCCTTCAAAAACTTAAAATTTTTCGTTCCCGTCAGATTTATTTTTTAACAACCTTCAAACATCTTTTAAAAATCCTCGTCTCCCCGGATATTTCTGACATCTGGTTTGACAATTTTTTTTTAAGAATTTTATGTACAGGGTGATATTTTTTTAAATTTATTCTTTACACAAATATATAAATTTTATTGACTTTTATTCTTAAGTTCTGGATGATTCCTTTCTATTACAATATATATACACTATATATACAATATTATATATATATATATATATATATATATATATATATATATATATATATATATATATATATATATCTTACTATAGATAGAGCGTCCGTACATTCTTAAATCGCATTCATTGGAGCGTCCAGGTATTTAGAGCGTCCGTATATAGACGCTCTAAGACGGTGCCCATTAAAAATTTTTCCAGAGGTCTATAATGACGTCAGAAACGTGATGGAAAAATTTTTGAGAGACGCCAAAATGATGAAAAAATGCATGAAAATAATACGGCTCGCGTATACTTTAGTTCAATACTATTGCTACCAGAGGCACTTGCAGCGCTGATGTATATAGAAAGTATACGATTTCCTTGATACCCATTCGATTCTAGAGCGTCCACTGACTTGGCATCGTTGCTTTGGAAGCTAATGTTGTAAAATAAATTAAAGTTGATTTAATAATCTTAGTTGGCCTGGTAGAAGTCTTAGTATATTATAAAATTTCTCTCAAGAAGCCGTCCGTCCGTCCGTCATTTTTTGTGAGCGTTTAAAGGGGATTGAAAATTCAAAAAATCGTAAATCAAAAACGAAAAACAATATCAACTTGAAATTTTTAAGAAAAATCAAACTCTATAAGTGGACAAAATGTGTTGATTATGAAAAAAATCTAATAAACAATGGGGGGTTTAAGGGGAGTTAAAACTTTAAAAAATCAGTCAAAACCGAAACATATCAACATGAAGTTTTTTTAGAAAAATCAAGCTCTATAAGAAGACAAAGGCTATTAATTAAAATAAAACGAATAAAAATTGGAACTTTAAAGGGAGGGGGGGTGGATTTGAAAAAAATATAAATCAAAATTGAAAAACAATATCAACTTTTTTAGGAAAAATCAAAGTCTATAAATCAAGCTCTATGAGGGGACACCGAATATTGATTATGAAAAAAAATCTGATTAAAAATGGGGGATATAAGGGTGGGGGTGGAAACTTAAAAAAACATTATAAATCAAAATCGAAAAACAATATCAACTTGAAATTTTTAGGAAAAATCAATTTTAAGAAAAAATCAAGCTCTATAAGGGGACGAAGCATATTGATTTTGAAACAATCTGGTTAAAAGTGTTCAAAAAAAATCATAAATCAGAAACGAAAAACAACTTGATATTTTTAAGAAAAATCAAACTCTATAAGTAAACAAAGTCTGTTGATTATGAAAAAATCTAAAAAACAATGAGGGTTTAAGGGGGGTTAAAATTTAAAAAATGATAAGTTAAAACAGAAACATGATAACAACATGAAGTTTTTAAGAAAAATCAAGCTCTATAAGAAGACAAAGGCTATTGATTAAAAAAAAACGAATAAAAATTAGGGATTTAAGGGGAAGAGGGGTGAAATTTAAAAAAAAATCATAAATCAAAATTGAAAAACAATAACAACTTGAAATTTTTAAGAAAAATCAAAGTTTATAAGTTGGCGATGTCTAATGATTAAGAAATAAATTTTGATAAAAAATGGGTGGTTTATGAGGGGTTGAAACTTAAAAATCATAAATCAAAAACGAAGCATGATATCAACATGAAATTTTCAGAAAAATCAAGCTCTATAAGGGGACAAAGACTATTAATTAAAAAAAATACAATTAAAAATGTGTGAATTAAGGAAGGGGGAGGGGTTGAAACCTAAAAATAAATTATATCAAAATTAAAAAACAATATTAACTTGAACGTTTTAAAAAAAATGAAACTCTATATTTGGACAAAGCCTATTGAAAAAAGTGTGGGATTTAAGGGGGGGTTAAAAAAATCAAATCAAAAACGAAACATGATATCGAAATGAAATTTTTAGGAAAATCAAGCTTTATAAGGGGACAAAGACCATTGATTAAAAAAAATCCGACTTAAAATGGGAGGTTCAGGGGGGAAACTTAAAAAAATAAAAAAGAAAAAAAAATATCAACTTAACATTTTTAATAAAAATCAAGATTTATAAGAGGACAAAGCCTATCGATTATAAAAAAATCTAATAAAAAATGGGGGGTTGAAGGGAAGTTAAAAAAAATCATAAGTCAAAAACGAAACATGATATCATCATGAAATTGCTCTGTAAGGGGACAAAGATTATTGATTTAAAAGAAATCTGATTGCAAATAGGAGGAGTAAGGGGGATTGATTAGGAAAAAATCAAATTATTATTATTATTATTATTATTATTATTATTATTATTATTATTATTATTATTATTATTATTATTATTATTATTATTATTATTATTATTATTATTATTATTATTATTATTATTATTATTATTATTATTATTATTATTATTATTATTATTATTATTATTATTATTATTATATGATGTCATCGGCTTCAACTACTAATGGTTATATCGCCTCGTTTCTGTGCAGGCTTTGTTATTGTTTCTCAGCGCCACTTTAGGAACAGCACTGTTAATTAGAACCCGACAATGAGTGGTCGAGTAGGAAATCCTACCAAGGCATCAGAATTAATTTTAAATAAATTAATTAAATAAAAAATCCCGGCCAACGGTGGAATTCGAACCTGGAACCATTATGTCCACAGGCAGGGACTCTACCACTGAATGGTATTGATATCCCTATGACATTTAACGAATTGATTATAAAGGGCCAAATCCAACTTATTATTATGCGTCAGGCAAATTCTTGATTTAAAAGGAACTAGACTCTCTGCATTCCTTGTATTGTAGCTATGATAATTATTATTCGAATCCAATGAATTACGTTTTTTAAAAATTTCTTTTAATGATTCCAGTATATACAGACAAGGCAATGGAAGAATCACGTACCTTTTAAATAGCATGTCGAGTTCTGCACCGTCAATGATCCTCAAGGCAGCTTTTTGGAGAATAAAAGCCTTCTGAGAGTGATAACTGCCGCCCCAGAACATGACACCATAATTCAGATGGCTATGTATGATTGCATAATAGACTGTTCTTAGTACTGATTTTTCTGAAAAACTCGATATTTGCCTGAGTGCAAAAATTTGGGATGCCAATTTCGAACAGACATTGTCTACATGGTGCGACCAATTTAAACCGGCATCGAGCATTACTCCTAGCAGGTTTACTGACCCAGCTACTTTGACTTTACTAGATGAGAAAGTAACGTTTTGAGTTTTGACATTATTTAACTTTAAATCGTTTGCAGCAAACCATTCATTAGAGGACGGTAAACAAGTTCTGCTCGAGATCGTGTCATCTTTGGATAGGATAGTCGTATCATCTGCGAACATAACACTAGTACAGTGTTTCATGATACGCGGTAAGTCATTAATATATATTAGAAATAGAACAGGGCCCAATACAAATCCCTGTGGAACCCCTCTTAAAATGGGAGCCAATTGTGACTCCACATTATCGAGAAACACGCCCTGTAATCTGTTCGTCAGATATGAAAAAATAAGGCAAGTTCCTTTCCCCTTATGCCATAGTACTCCATTTTTTCCAAAATAATATCAATGCTTACACAGTCGAAGGCCTTAGTGAGGTCACATAATACCGCAGTAGTACTCGAGCCCTCGTCAAAGCCACCGACTATGTAATCAATTACTTTTGCGACTGCTCCTATTGTAGATCTATGCCTTCTAAACCCAAATTGGGCTGGCGAGAATAAATTTTTATTTTCAAAATAGTTAACTAATTTCTCTTTTAGCTTTACTTCAAATATCTTACCGATAACAGGTGTAATGGCAATTGGCCTATAATTATCAGCATCATTAGAATCACCTTTTTTAAAAAGTGGCAATACCTTACTAATTTTAAGTTGGTTAGGCCAATTTCCTTCGATTATGCATTGGTTATATAAAATATTAAGTGGTTTAATGAGGGATTCTATAGAGGCCTTAATCATGGGACTACTGAGACCATAGTAATCCGTGCATGGCGTATTTTTAATATGAAGTATAGCCTCTCTTACGTCAGATTCAGAGACTGGACCCATAAAAAACGAATACGAGGGCTTCGGTGTCATTTTAATAAAATCATTAGAGGAAATATTATTATCGTTTTCGATTGTTTGAATAACCTTCTCTGCTACATTGAAGTCTTCAGATGTTAGATTCGATGTACTGGATGATTTGTTGTTGGATTTTCTTTCTGCGTTTACAATATTCCAGATTGTTTTATTTTTATTTTCTGATGCAGCTATTCTTTTATTGTAAGCGTTACGTTTCTCTAATCTACTTGACCTCCTATAGTTTTTGCGCGATTCAGAATATAGTCTTCAATCTTCTAACGAATTGGTTTTTTTGAATCTAGATTTGTTTTGAAATACTTGATTTCGCTGTACCCGCAGTTCCTCATTAAACCACAAAATCTTTTTTTCACCACTGCGAATTTTTTTTATGGAAAAGCATAGATCTACAATAGGACATAGAATAGTAAATATTATATTACAAATCTCCTGGGAGCAGTAATTTCCCATTTCTAGTCCATGCCAACTAATTTCAGATAACTTTTCTGCGAACTGTAAAATTGTACGTTCATTAATAAATCTTTTGTTGACATAACTGGTATCACTTAAAATATTAAAGTCTTTTATCTCCAAAAATAAAGTCAAATGGTCGGCTATGTCGGCATCAATGACTTTTGATTTTATAACTTCCGGATTTATATTGGAAATAATATTGTCCAAACATGATTTAGAAGTGGGAGTTATTCTAGTTGGAACTGTGATGTAATGTTTCATACCATACATATTTAATATAATAATTAAATCAAGCGAATGCTAATTTAAACTATTAGAATCAACATTAAAATCACCGATAAAAATTAGGTTTTTAAATTTTTTTATATAAATAATTAAATTTAGAAAATACGTTTTGAATATTGATATGTCCCCATGGGAGGAGGATCTGTACACTGTTACTAAGGCATAATTTTTATTTATCAATTCTACACCACAGAATTCTGCATGAAAAGGCTGGCAAAATTTTGAAACGTCAATAACTTTTAATGAAATATTCTTAGAAAAAAACAATAATAATAATAATAATAATAATAATTAAAAACAATCAGAATTAAATTACAATCAATATTGCATAACTAAATTATTCACTTTCTGCCGCACTCTCTGCGCTACCGAAATGATAAATTAACGCTCTGCAGGTCTATCGTTATGTATCAAAATATATCTTTAACACAGTTAAACAAAAACTTAAACTGCCTATCATTTAAATATATGACAACACTGCAAAACGCTAATTGACGCCACAAAAGCGGTCAAATATACGTAAATTTGAATATTGGTGACGCTGCAATGTGTATCAATTGAAATGACGCC
Organism: Psylliodes chrysocephalus; assembly: GCA_927349885.1. Classification (NCBI taxonomy): domain Eukaryota; kingdom Metazoa; phylum Arthropoda; class Insecta; order Coleoptera; family Chrysomelidae; genus Psylliodes; species Psylliodes chrysocephalus. Next base: position 55,943,535 of record OV651817.1, read on the forward strand.
CAGGTGTCGATAAAGTAAAAGTAACGATTTGTGTTTTCCTTTCAATTTAATGTTATCCGCCTAATTTAAGCTGCTTCTTCCAACAGCAACGAGTATATATGTCTAAAATAAGTAGATCAAGGGTAAACAGACATGGGCGCTTTAAAGCGCATCTTTATCGGGACGCTTCAATGATACAGAGATGTAAAATATATATATATATATATATATATATATATATATATATATATATAGATTTATTATAAAAAGAAAAGGGCTATTTTTAGGATATTCCCGGAAATTATTTGAATTTTTCTCGCCGTAAAAACCATCCTTGGTCTTCAACGAACATTTAAAAAAAAGAATTGGTAAAATTGGTCTAGGCGTTGTTGAGTTATGCGCTTACCAACACATTTTGCGATTTATTTTTATATTATAGATTAGGAAAAATATTATTAAGAAAGTAGCACTAATACTAAATATAAAACGAGTATTAATACCCTTTTTGAATATTTAGTGCAGTTTAATGCCTAATCATAATACTAATAATAAAAGAGTATAAATGGACCCTTAATTAGGTATCACAAGTAAGGGTTTGCTATTTAAACTTTTGTAATCAGGGTATAGGTGGGGCCTAGGAATTTGATGTGGATGAGTGTTCTTTTATGTCATTCTAGTTCACCCTTCCTATCCTAGGAACTATTTTAAGCATTTTTTGATATTATCTCTAGTTTGTGAGATATAGCCCTTTGTAAGTTTTTAAATTGTCACACCGTATTATTTTATTTATGTTTGTTAATTTTATTACTTTTAACTTTCGACTTAATTTATAAGTGTGATTTATTTAAAATCTAAAATATTTTGTTAAGAATTTTCTTTTGGATCATTGTAAATTTTAATTGTTGTGCATATAATATGTGAGGAAAGGTTTGCCTTTTTTATTCCTTTAACTGGGTCTGGGGAATATATGAAATCTTTTAAGTTTATTCTAGAATCTAGTTGGTGCCCATAACTTTTACATAACATTTTTTAATCTTTTTTTTTTTAAATATACAGTTCATATGAATTTACCCACTCTTGTCCACGCATATTTATGACAGATCCTGCAGCTCTTGATATTGTGATCTCCTAGATTTAGAGAGCAATTAAATCATGATATTTATTTATACAACTCGCATAACGTTACAAAATTACTCATTTAAAACTTCTGCAGACGCGACTTTAATTAGCTCTGAACATGACCCTACTTAGAGGACACATGGTATCTTCATACATGTATGCTTCAAATTAAACGTTATATTTGTGATTTGTGCTTTTACATCTACGTAAGCACTTCAACTCTCCATATTGCAAATTCAGAAAAACACTAGAAAAATAATTTTTCCTAGGGCTGCTTAGAATAAACCATAGCCCTCAGAAAGTCTAGATACCGCTTGGCGTATGCTGTCAATACAAAAAAATGACCCCATTCAAGCTTGTCGCCATGTTAGGTAAATTTATGTTTTGGCTACACTGATTTTTAGTTTGTGTGTTCTGTAATACGTGAACACCGATAATCTGCACTTTGTTATTAGGTATAAGTGAGTGAGACGCACAATTTCTAATTTCAAATTAAGAACAAAACTTTGACAAACCTATTTGATTTTCCTAGATCTATTCAGACAGGACCGGTCTTATAAATTTTCTCGTTCTTGAAATGTTATTTTTACATGGTTATATATATTATTGGATAAGTGTTTGGTGTACATATTGCTATGAGAATTATAGAGAAATTCAGTGAGATTTATGTAATATAATTCAAATTACAAGTAAACCATCTGTTCCTGTTTGTCAATATGGAGAAAATACCTACTTCAATGTCAAATGTACTATTTTAAAGAATGTGATTGTTAACCGATCATTTATTTATATTATATTATGAAAATAAAAACTCGAATTTTTTTAACTAGGGAAAGATGTACTTACATCGGTAACAAGGTATTTTTAGAAAAACTGATAGATTACTCTTATTCCTATAGTTTATTTGAAAATGAATAATAGCAAAATTATATAAAAATATGGACCTTTGCCATAAAAACTGTGCTACCAAGCATTTTCAAATAAACTATAATGATGACCGGGCACGGTGGTGTAGCGGTCTATCGCGCTTATATTCATTTATAGGCAAGTTTATGAGTCTGAGACTGCTTGGTTTCGAATCCCATACCAGACCATGTGGATTTTTAATTAAATTGCATGGTTCGGTTTAGGATTTGATGTGTGGCGTATTAATAGAAATTCAATTTCTGTTGATATGACATGCAGATTAAAAAAATTCGCTATACATTACCGTCTCGATGATGGTGGGTGAGGTTTTCCTCACCTGTAAGTCAAATGGCACCACCAATCATCTTTAAGTCGCCCCGGAGCGCCACGGCAAATAATAATAATAGCCGTCCCTTTCCCCGGACAAGCTCAGCTTTTGGGGTTAAAATTCACTCGTAAGGGGGTGAATTAGGGAGAGTATTATTATTATTATTATTATAATTTGATTTAATAGAGCGAGTATAAGATCTTACCTGTTAGAGAAATTGGGGCATAGGGAAGAGATTATGAAGCAGGTAAGCAGTGGCAAAAGATAAATATATAGAAGTTATTTTAAAAATTTGATAAAAAACTAGTGGAACAACAAATGGAGTTGTCGCTATCGGAGATCCAATCAGCAGAAAGTAAAAAAAAAACTTTGGGAATGTTGGAAAAGGGCACAGCAATAGGCCCAAAACAATTCCTTGGTTTTTTAATAAATATAATCTTGTGAGATGCAAAAAATACTGCTAGAGTGGAGAAGCAGTATTGTTCTAATGTAGAAAACTCAGGGACATACAGCAGTGCACTAACCATAGACGAATAGTCATTAAATTATATAAGATTTTATTTTTAAATATTTTTGAGAAAACCTATTATTATTTGTTACATTGAGTTTAATAAAACCACAGATTTCGAATGTATTGAAAGTTATTTAAAAAGTACCTCTATAAATATATAGAAAATGTGTATATGACTAACTGGTTTTATTAATCTTTTTTTGGTGTAGGTAAATATATTTTGAAAAATTTATAAACTTCTTTTGAATAAAAGACAAAATATTTCTGTTTTTATTAACTGAACAATATTTTATACAAACATAATATATACCTATTTAAAAGAAAATATAACATTTTACAAGTATCGCATATTTATATGAAATAAGAAAGAATTAAATGAAACAAATTAATAAACAATGGATATGAAAAATTGCTTTAAAAATTTAATCCTTAGATAAACTTATTCTTACATATTGCTTTAATCAATTTATTTACTATAAAAGTATATTTCCTATCATGTATTACATGTAATAAAATAAAGCATAAAACATACAAACTATAATATGTACCTACTTAGAACGGAACTAATATTAATAGAAAAACCTGACCAAAAGATGTAGAATAAACTGTCGTAACGGTTTTTAAAAATTACGATTTTTATATAATTTCTTTGGCAGTATATGTCCAAAAGTGTACTAAATTTCTAAAATAATGCATTCATATATTTCTCTAAATGAATAAATAAAACTTCACCAAAAAAGGTTACACTCATGTTGTTTAATAGCAATTAATAAATGAAGTGGTAATATTAATAATAATTTTGTTGCCAACAATTTTTCTTTCATAAATTCAAATAATAATTATTAACTAATATTCATTAACTCGAGAGATAAAAAAACCCATTTTGTTTAATAACATTAGATGATGGGGTGATAATATTAATAACTTTATTGCCAACAATTTTCTTTCTACATAGCAATTCACAAATTACATTATGCGTCAGGTACCTAAATAAGTAAATGTAATATAAAATAATAACCCCACTAGAGAAACCTAAATTAAACAATTGTGAGACCATGTTTCTAGGATCAACCTTATCCAAAGCTTTAGAACTCTTTATTCTTGGTTATCCAAAACATGAACAGAAAGATATTCAATTAAGCATAAGTTAATAACCATTCAATGATTATTAATAAAACTTTGAAGATCTTGTGAAATATTATCCAGGAAATAGTAAATAAATGCAATTGCAAAGAGAAATAATAAAAAGTACACAATAATATTGGTCTATAAATTGTGGTTTGATTTCATGATACTTTTAAATATTATATTGTACATATTATTGTTTCTTTACACAATTCACTATATTTTCAAGTTTTTTGTTAATGCAAAAAGAAAATTTTGTTTCACAAGTTATTTCACTGAATAAGTTCTAGTTTAACAATATACATTCAAAGACTTAAATTAATTTCACCAGTGTGTTACATAGAAAGAGTTTGTTGGTGATTATCTTTTTTCAGCAAATATTTCATCATGGCTGAAGTAACAATTAACTTGTAATATAACTAGTGAATGATGCAATACACATTGCTCAACTTTTATAGGCTATATAAATCTAATGAGTTTATTACAAAGAATAATGGACCCTAAAGATGCGATACAACAGAAAAGTTTTATTGTAAAATTACTTGGTTATAATTAAATTACAATGGCATAAATTAAGTTGTACATAAATAATTTAAATGAACACAAGTAAGCTATAAAGGGTTGTACATGGGCAAATAAAATAAGACAAAACCATATTCTGAAAAAATTATCATCAGGAGAAAAAGTTGTATCAAGGTAGTAATAGTGGACATTTTCGGAATAAAAAAAAGTAAAAAAGAAGTAACGAATCGACTTGTCTTTCTGACTATTGGTCTTCATCAGTACGGTGCAGCCAAGTTTAAAGGATCATGGAACTTGTACAATAGCATAGGTCACTAACAATGACCCCACATTTACCGTTTCAGCTAGTATCCCCAAATTTTCTGGGCTTATACTAAAGTTACAAAATGCTTCAATGGTCTTCCTATGGCTATCAGTTATTCTTTCCTAAAATTTTTTGATATGCTACAACAAAACATACAAATTATTTGATTTTGTAAATACACACATATTTGTAAAAACTTACACATAAAATGTTATTCCTTTCTTGAATCTTCTACCGTTAGATGCATTGTTACATTCAGGTACAAAACAACAAGAGATTTTGAAAATCCTGTAAAAATTTAACACCAAACCACAAATGTTTTTTATTAAAATAACACACTAAACGACTAAACTAAAAAATAATGTTTTATATAAAACCTTTACTAGAAGAACAAAATAAACAACACAACAGATAATAAAATCGATAATATACGTCGAACGACGATCTTACGCTTATTATTATTACTAAACTTGCGCCGATTCTGTCTTGTCAGTAGTGCCAACTTAAAATTTATTGACATTTATTTATCATGGCGCCCATCATATGGGGGGTCAAAATATTTTTACGATGCGGTATCTAGACCTTCTGAGGGCTATGGAATAAACACAATAACGCACTACCAACTTCCCTAGAAAAACGTCAAATTCAAACAGCTTGTGAAAACGTTTTCACACGCAGTGTGAAAAGTAAAATAATACAAAACTAATGAATCGAGATGAAATCTAGCATGCGGCTATTGTCACTACTGACAGTTCTCATTTAAATAAAGTCAAATTTATTGCAAATTTAGAAAAATAGCAGTGTTACACGATGATAGAAGATGAATTTAACTGCACTCCTCCAGAAATACTTGAAAGAGCCTCCCAAATCACGCAAAACTTCTACCGTTAATTTCAAAAGAAAGATATGAAAGTTGTTATGAAACATTTGTAAAATGGAACAATGAACGAAATCTAAAATCGTTATTAGAGAATATTCTGCTTGTTTATTTTAAAGAATTAGCGCAAAAATATAAATCCTCAACAATGTGGTCGCAATATACTATGTTGAAAAACACTATAAACCTCAAACACAGTATTGATATTTCGAAATTTCATAAGTTACTGGCTTATCTGAAGAGGCAAGCAGAAAATTATGAGCCAAAGAAATTAAGAATTCTAACATCCCAAGATTTTCATAAATTTTTAAACACAGCTCCAGATAACCTGTATTTATTAACTAAGGTAAATTTTAGATTTATTAAAAGTATAAAAATATCTAATCAAGTTTTTTAATTGTTAAACCGTAGTTGCTGTTGGCTTGGCCAGAGCTTGTAGGCGAGAGGAATTGTGCCAGATGGAAATCGATGATATGCAAGATCTAAAGTCCGCTTTCTTAGTTAAAATCAGATATACTAAAAATAAGATACCTCGGTCTTTTACTATAACAGGAAGATTTTATATTTGCAGAGTCTGCGGCCTTCTAATATTACAGAAAAGAGATTTTTCCTAAATTACAAAAATGGAAAATGCACGAAACAGGTAGTGGGAATTAATAAAATCGCAAGTATGGCTAAAGAAATAGCAACTTTTTTAAAACTACCAAACCCCCAGGAATATACTGGCTATTATTTTCGTCGATCATCGTTTACAATGTTAGTTAATGCAAATGGCGATTTGCTAACCCTCAAACGCCATGGAGGATGGCGTCCTAGCAATTTCCAAAAAAATTGTCGGATCAGTAAATCCTTCCGATCATAATTTAGAAGAAAGCACATCAGATAACCAGCTACCCAAAATACATCCTTTTGATCCTCAGTATTCTGAGCCATCTTAATCAAACGAAAAAAACATAACTATAACTGAAAATGTGTTGAAAGGGCAGGACTGTCTTACAATAAATTTAAAAAATTGTTCTAACATAACAGTAAATTACAATTTAAAAATAAAACAGCAGGGAAGACTATTAATAAGCAAATAAAAATTGTTTTTTCATTATTGTTATTGTTCATTGTTGTTATTATTCATTATTGTAAATATATGTATGTATAACTGTATGGTTATAAATATATATAAATCGGTTCTGGTCGTTTGAAATAAGATTTGCTTTACTAACAATAATACCATTAAAAATATATGATAATAAAGTGGCAGCCGTAGGAAAAGTATAGTATGTAACTCGTGTGAAATAGCACTTTTCACATTTTGTGTGCCTTTCAGGCTCGTGCCCAAATCGTCACATGCGTGTGAAAAGTGCTATTTTCAACACTTGTTGCACAATATACTATAGTTTTTAATTAGCTAGTTGGCCAGAAAATAAAATAATACAAAACAGCATATTTTAGCTTAATTAATTGTATTTCCTTTATTACCTGCTGTACTGCAAAAGTACAATTTCATGCAGAATCCTTATTTTGCCTAGACCGACTGGTTTATAAGAAGGAAACGAAGTAAGCAATAAACATACCACACAAAAATAATATATCCTGCTTAAGATGTAGAAGTGCACGTAACAGCCATATATCACCAACATTAAAACGGTTCAAAGCTAGAGGGAATGTGTTTGGAATAAAAGGGAGTCGTGCTGTTTCAAAGAGCCATTCATATTTTCAATTAACTGCTGCCCTACTCATAGGAAATGGCGCAGAAAAATTCCTTGCATAACATCATACAGAGATATACCATTATAAATGTAATAAATATTCCAATTTTATTAATATTCAGTGAAGCAAAAAATCTATATTACTATCAGAATTCAGTATATCTCAACCGGAATATCAATTTAATTTATGTCAAATTTTAATGTGGTAATAGATTTTATGTATTTTAAGGAAGCTACGTCATATAAGTTATCTGTTTCTGATGTCACTGCAATATTAAAAAGAAATCAATTTAATAAATGGCAACACTTGTGGCAGGAATATTGTTTTACAAACCTAACGAGGTATACGACTCTTCAGTTAAACATTCCTAAGATCCCTTGGTACAAGCATTATAAAATACCGCGAAAGTACATATCGACAATGATTAGGATGAGATTTGGTCATGCCTGTTATCCTAGCCATTTATACAAAATTAAAGTCTCTGAAAGTGACCAATGCGAGACGTGTAATGAAAAAGGAGATCTGGATCATATCTTCTTTAATTGTACTAAAAACAAAAAATTATCTGACAAGCTATATAACGACCTGCTTAAATGCAAAATATGCTCCCCTTGGAATATCCAAAGTTTATTGTCCTCCAATTGCACAAACATTTATGACTGCTTGATTAATTTTTTAATGGAATCAGGTATACGCTTGTGATTAGTAATTCTCTTAGACTCGTTACCTTTGTTTTTTTCCTATTGTTTTATTTTACCTCCTTACCGTGACCTAGTGTAGTCTGTTTTTTTGTAATGCCTTGATGGGTCCCTAGGCGAGAAGCGAGTGTCCCCGTTTTATCCTCTTGGTTATTTGAAATGAAATATTTAATGATTTACCTCTTTCATTTTGTGACGGGCTGTATGACAAAAAAGTCTATGCCAAAAAAAAAAAAAAAAAAAAAAGGAAGCTACATAAACAAATAGTAGTGATTAGACATGGTGGAAGAAATACAGGTGAAGGAAGCGGTAAGCGGTACGAAATTTGGTCATTCTTGCGCATGACGTCTATTTCGAAGCATATTTTTGTTTTGCCTATATCTCCAATGTAAAAAGCGACTTTTAAATTTATTCTTATATTTTCCTGGTAGTGATTAGAAGTTTATAGATATATTTATCTTAATATTTAATATCATTTCTATATATCAATAGGCCTGTTTAGAAATTATTGGTACGTATTATTCAATTAATTTCTAATTAAGTTGATAGTGTAATTGATATAAAGTTAGGTCATGTAACATTTTTGTTGTATTTTAAAGATAAATAAAAACTTTTTATTCATTATTGTTATTTTAATATATCATTATTATTTATTATATTATATTATTGGTACATTAAAATCTACTATATTTTAGGGTGTGTAGTTACTAACAAAATGCCAGGTTGTGCAGTGTTTGGCTGAAAGAACTATTCAAGAAGAACAAAGGGAACAAATATTAAGTATTTTGGATTTCCGAAAACAGATATAGCCAAAGCCTGGGTCAACGCTTGCGGGAGAAAATATACAATTAATTTAAAAGATGGTATGATTTTTGCAAACCTAATTTGAATATGATTCATTTTGTGTCTTGTTTCTTTTTTAAGCTTGTATTTGTTCCATACATTTTTCAAAGGATAGTTTTGAAATACCCTTAAAGCCGAGGTTATTAAACTACTCCACTAAGACTGGCAGAAACTTAAAACAAACGGCAGTTCCTACTGAAAATCTCCCAGTGAAAAAAAGACAATTGTCTTTAGAAAGTGACGATAGATTAAGGCAAAAAGATATCGACAAACATTTATTGAAAGCTTTGTTAATATTTCGGGGCATTCTAGTCAATTGTCAACCGCAGACCAGGACAAGGAGAATCAAAGTTTGGAAATAGACACTTAAAATATATTGGTATCATCAGAACTAGAAACGTATGTACAAATTTACCTTATTAACAAAAAATATGGCTTCGAAAATAAAATTACACCTCTTAACTATTGTATGCGCCAGGGATACAAATCCGAGTTGCGCAATGTATAAACTGGAACATTGAGATCAAAAGTGCCGACGCAGAGTGAGCGAACTGATTCTTTTAAGCTATAAACTGTGACTCTGGCAAATGAATAGATAAAAAAAAATTTTAAAAACTATTAAGAGTCTTCGTGAAGAACTAAACAAAATAACCGAAAAATACAACAAATCAAATATGGAAATACTCTCATTGAAAGAAAAAATTAGCCAGTTGAAAAATAATTCTCAAGTGAAAATTCAGGAAAGTATTACAAAAATTTTAAGTAAATGTTTCACTCCGGGTCAAATAAATGTTTTATGCAATGAAAATAAAAAACGAATTCGTTGGAGTTCAGATGACATAGCATCCGCCATCTCCCTAAGAGGCATTAGTCCTAAGGCTTATAGATTTTTAAGAACTGTTCATTATCCTTTACCTGGGTTTACTACCTTAAGAGACTGGGCTAAATTTTTAAATTTAGAACAAGGGGTTTTACAGAACGTAATTCAGTTAATGAAAAATAAATGATTAGATCTACATTACATTTGACGAAATATATATTTCAAATAAAATATGTATTGACAGAAAAGCACAGCAAATACTTAATTCATACATATAAAGCTTGTCAAACAGTAATGTGCAGAGGTTTAATTGGTCGTATGCCTTTTCGAGCAAGAGTTTTTTAACTTGCTTTTTAAACATTTTTAATGAGTCAGCACTTCTTATTATCAATTAATTGGCAGGTGGTTAAACATTTTCCGCTATACACAATACAAGGGACATCACATAGTTTAGTTTCACATTCAAATTAGTTATTTGTATATGCCTTTTATTAGTTCCAGTTTTTATCCGTACTGAGCCACTAAAACTTTTTTAATGGTGATGTCTATGTAAGTTTAGGTACGTTTTGGCTATCATCTTGATCTCAATCTATCAGACAGCGATGCTAGATATGAAGATTTAAATCCTAGATGTAATATCCTCTTTAAGTTTTGTGATGAAAACATTCAGTTTCAGATGAACACTATCTTTTTTACACCAAAGAGAAACTATATTTTGCTAAATTCTAAATAAATTACCTACTTTTGTATGTATAAAAGCACAAAATATTTTTTTTATTTGGTATTTCTTTTGCACAAGGTTTGTTTCTGCCTATAGTGATTTTTCTTGTATTATAGAGTATAACTTGATGTTATTTGACGCAGTTGTTATTTTCTTCTAAATATATTTTCAGTTTTATAATGAAAATAAAAACGCAACATCTTGACAATCATTACAAAATGTAAACAAAGCCATGGAATGGCAATACCGATGTTGACGTCATAAAACCTGCGCACCGCTTCACCTGTATTTCTTCCACCATGCGATTAGAGAGTTATTGAAAGTTCACTTAAGATCAGTCACTATTAGTGCCGCTCTTATTTTGACATTTGAGCATGCGCAGATCACTTACATTTTAGAACTGAGTTAAATAAATATTGTGCCTGTCCTTAATTGTGGATGATTACGGACATCAGTTAGTGGCGACTTTGTAGTTTTCGGGTGCGCTCGCCAACATTCGTATCAGTTCAAAGTTTTTTTAATATTAAATATTTAATATTATCGTCATTTAAACCTTCTAAAATTGTAATTTCTAATGCCTGTTTCATATTATGCACTATTATAAATAACAGAAAAGCTGAATTGTAATTTAAAATTTTTAAAATGAAATTAGAAATATTAATAAGGACAAGGACTCTAATGTCAAAATTTCAGGATTGAAATAAGTCTTATTTTAGCTGTGTTATTTTGGCTGTCGTTATAGAAATTTGCAATATCTCTCTATTCTAACATAAATATTACTATTCCAATTTATTCTTAAAAGCACTGATTTTTTTCACCAAAAGACTATTTTATTAAAATTGATAAAAATGGCATTAAATAATTCACCTATTCACAAAAAAATACATAATTCTATTTCGTTTATAATTTGACTGCAGAAAGTAACATGTCCTGTTTTTTTGCCATTTATAGTTGAGTAAATGGGAGAGACGTGAACAGGATGTAATATGTTATAGTGGAAAAAGCCGTCGTGCAAACTGTTAATTTCAAAGTAAAGTTGATTATCGATTTATTTTTTCGTTTTTTGCTAGTAACGAAATATTATGTTTTTAGGCATCTATAACAATAGAATCCCCATTAAAGCATTTTGCTTTTCGTTCGGTTTTTCTACTTCTGGTGTAACCACAGAGCAAAATAATTTCTCACAGAGTTTAATATTTAAAACAAACTGACTATTACATAAATTATTTTCTTTCAATCAAAAAGACAAGTAACACAAATATGACTTACTGTTTTTCTTCTCGATCTTGCTGATAAATAAATAAATATAGTTTAAAAAAACTAAAAAACACGCTTTTAGAGCATATCAAACTAAAAAGTTAAAAATAATTTTTCGAATAAGCTTAAAACAATAATAAATGGAAAATACTAGTATTATTGTAAAAAAAGCGTCGGGCGCTCGATGTACGAGAAATATGGACAAAGCGCCCCACGCTTTTTTCACAATAATACTAGTATTTTCCTTTTATTATTGTTTTAAGCTTATTTGAAAAATTAATTTTAAATTTTTAGTTTGATATACTCTAAAAGCGTGTTTTCCAGTTTTTTTAAACTATATGTATTTTTCACTTTTTAGATCGATGTATTATAAAAGCGCGTTTTTTAGTTTTTTTACACTATATTTATTTTTCACTTTTTAGTTCAATGTATTATAAAAGCGTGTTTTTTAGTTTTTTTAAACTATATTAATTTTTTACTTTTTAGTTTGATTAATTATTAAAAAAAAAAAATTGCTGAAAAAAAAAATATTTTTTTTCAGCCGTGGGGATTAGAATTCACGATCGGTGTCTGCCAAATCGAAAATCCGCACGTTAGACCGCTCGGCCACGAACGAACTTGTCTTAGTGGGATATACTGAAAGTAATAAGCCACTTGAGTCCAAAGGAGAGTTACAAACATACATACAGGTAAAACTAATATAAGCGTGTTAAAAAAATATAAGAAATACTCATACTTTTATTAAAAAAAAAAAAAAGAATTTTTTCCGCAAACGTCAAAAAAGTAGACATTATTAACGTCAATTCATGATGTTGAAGTATGATTTCACAGACGCCACTTTTTTGTACGGCCGTGAGCGGACAAAAAAGTACTTTTTTGTACGCTGACGGCCGTACAAAAAAGTAGAATTTTTAACAGGGAAAATAATTATTAGTTGAACTTTTAAACTTTATTAACGATAATAATTATTAATAGTAAAATTACAGTTATTTAAGGTTGCACCGCACATATTTAATGCACTACCTGATTTATTCACTTCCAATTCAAGCGAATTTTGTGCAGAGTTGAAAGAGTTCATCGACAAAATTTCCCCTTACTTGTTGTTGCTTCTGTTACATCAACGTCGACATAATTTCGCTCATGAGAAGCTGCATTCAGGTACAGTGAAGAAGAATTCGACATCAAGATTTTTTCTGCAGTTTGTTTTTTATTAGACAAAGAGTCTTCAATGTATCCTTCAGCGACAGTGCTCGACCTCCAACCTCCATGCCGTTTCAAACAAGTAATATGAGCTCCTCCATCCACAAGCAAAGTAGCTGAAGTTCTTCTTAACGCATGGCCGGTGTAATCTTTTGAATTCGGTAGTTTTAAATAAGTTACTACTGTTTTGGGTACGTTACTAATTGTATGAATTCCCATGACCATGCGATAACATTTTCCCTTTTGAAATTTCAAAAAAAAGCTTTGGCTTTCCATAGCTTGTGGACGTATAGAAGTATATTTTCTGTAAAGATTTATATATTTTTCTCCAATAATTGTGAACGATCGTGGCTTTTTAGATTTACTATCAGGAATCTTTATATGAATAACAGATCCTAAATCTTTTATATCGTCTATTGTCATGTTCACCATTTCATCGCATCTACATGCTCCAGATACGCCCATTATTAGAACAACCTAAAAGTAGTATGTATTTAAAAACTTGATTGTATTTATGCAGGTTAGAATATTATAACTAACCTTTATTCCTAGATATTGCTCATTAGGTGCATTATTTAAAAAATCTTCAAACTGGTCTTTTGTGAATACCTTTGACTTTTTGGGAGTATACCCTTCATTCTGCTTCTTCAGATAAGCACGTAGTTTTATATATTTGCTAATATCTAATCCATGTTTAATATTCAGTAATGATTTTATCATGGAATACTGAGACCACATTGTTGAACTCTTCATTTTTAATTTAGTGGCCTTTCCAAAAAAGTAAGCTAGTAGCACATTTTCCGAATAGTTTGAAATGTTTTTATCATTGCACCATGTGAGAAATCTTTCGTAAGCATGATTATAAACTCTACTTGACTTAGTTGGAATTAAATCATTCGTAGCTGCCTTAGCAATGTCAACAACGTCGGGCGGTGTACAGTTGGGTTCTGAATCCGACATAATATAATCTAAAAGAAAATTTCAGTACACTTTACTACAACAAACGAAATTTTGATGCTCAAGTACTTACCAAAAATGCACAGTCCAATTGTTGCTTTAATTCACTTACAATATTTCTGACATTATAAAATATTATTGAACTGTCAAATTTGTTTTTGACTTGGCAATCACAAAACCAGTAACCACGGAAATGTAGTGCGCAGTTTTATAATTATTGTCACGCTAAACAAATATCACCCTATATATAAAATATATATTTTCTATTTTAATATTCAGTTGTTAAATTAAATAATTCAGCATAATATTTTATACAATATTTTAATAAACATTAGATTCAATTTGTAAATACATTCTCGATAAATGTAAATATAATATTAAACTAGACACGTTTTGACCTTAACCGATTAATATAAAGATCGGCCGGGTCAACAATAATGGCACTCTTAGTTTGAGTCTCATCATTATCTCTCATCCCAGCGAAGAAGTAACGTGACGTGCCCTCGTCGCCATTTAGATGTTTAGCCCATGGTAAGGCCCATATTGTATTATTAATATTATTATTGTATATTGTGTATTGATTACTATTACTGATAAATAAATTGTTAATTGTTCAACTCGACTTTTATTTCATAAAGAAAGGTAGCACGAATTAATAACATTAAATAATTCTTTCGACCCATAGAAAAGGGGGTCGTGACATTATTATTCTCTGAATTTATCAACTTCGTTGCAATCGTTTTGAATTTTTATTTAAATATTAATTAGTTCTATAGTCTGGATGCCGTTTGCGGAAAAAATAGCATGTTTCATTCGGAGCAAAAGCACTTTTTGTGGCTCGTCTGAAATTGTCGGCCTCACTAACGTTCGGCCATCAAACATTCAGACTCGCCACAAAAAGTTATACTTTTACTCCTAATAAAACAATATACTATTTGAAGGAGGTGAATAAACTGGTCGGCCGCTCCCTTTTAACGTTTAAAAAGTTTTATTAAAGCCAAATCAGGCGATAGATGAAAACGACCATTTTATCCAAACCAAAATACGTCGCTTAACCCCAACCAAATCAAAACGGTGTCATCTACAAGAAAATTTTAAGTAATAATACGTACATACATCGGTAGGAGTGGAACAAAATAACTTCCAATGCTCTCCTAAAATCCAACAATTTTTGTTGGACGCCGGAACTGTCTGTGGCATATGTACATAACGTTCTCGTAAAATTGCTAATGCTGTAACTTTCTGGATTATCCGTCCTGTTGTTGTTGTTTTATGTATCCCTGCAAAATTACCTTGGACATTATGAAAACTTCCTGTAGCGTAGAATCTAAGGGTTAACAGAAGGTGGTTGAGGGAATCTACCTCATGGTACCTATAAGAAAGTAAAACGTAAAAATCATTATATAATTGTAACATAAAAAATTCAAAAAATTATGTACTTACATCAATATGTCCCTATCAAGGATTTCAATTATTTCTTTTAGAATAAGACGAACTTATTCTTTTGAAAATCGAAACCTTCTGAAAAATTCTGCACCATTCCATTTATTCATGTGGTTCTACACGTTCATCAACGATGTAGGTTCGTTGATTACGAACATAATCAATAATTTCACCATAATCATCAAAAATATCGTCTATCTCATGCAAATTCATTTTAATCCCGTTAACTCAGTTAATTAAAGCAGTCAAAATCTTAACAATACCACAACAATTTCTTAAGCAGACTTGATTTAACTGGCATGTGTAGTTAAGCTTCGACACAATGCGTAAAACTTTTTCTTTCTAATACATTACAAATATCCCACAACGTATGTTCATCATTTTTTCTCAAATTTAAGCAATGAAAAATAATAAATAAAAAGAAGAAGAGATAATGGTAGCACTACTGAAAACTTAAATCAAATATTGATTAACTAATCTTTGTTAAATTTACTCATAAAGTACCCAGTCACTACTTTTCTGTCAATTTGATTATGATTAGTTTAACAACGTGATTAGTTAATCAAAAATTGAACAAGAGCACAAAGTACCGGGCCCTAGTGTTACATCATAAACATTTATTTTTTATTAAAATTAGTAAAATATACTTTTATTTATAGCCATTTTATGATCGTGATATTTATACAATTTAATATACAGAATATTAATTCTGATTTGGTTAAATTTTTAACCACCTATATTTTCATTATTGTCTTAAATTATTTATTCTTCAATTTTTTAAATCATTATTAATATATAGGAGTTTAAGTTGGATTACTTGCATAAAATTAACGTAAACTGTATTATATATTATTTATAAAATTGTTTCCCAATTCATTGTGTTCGTTTCCATGAGTGTATTGATATTGTTGGCTTTCAACGATTTCAATGTGGGTTGGGATGTAATTACTAGCGAAAAATGATCGATGTCAAACAAATGATCATTAGAATGATGATTAGATGAGTTCGTTTTAATTTTTGTTTATAAAATTTATAATATTAGTTTAGAAGACTTTTTTTTAATAGAAAAAAGGTGTTACTATATCCAAGAGAATGGTCTTATTTTACTGCTTTGTTGTGTTTGTATATCCGCAAGTAAAACTCGTCACGATTTGAAACTAATAATAATAATAATATAATAATGAGTTTATTCAATACCAAAAATATTTACATGTAAAATTACAATATTATGCTGAATAAACTACGACTAATCACAGAAGCGTCACCCCAGAAGAGGCTCAGCTTGTATTGTGATATACTTATTTAGTAAGTTCATACATTTGTATCCTTAATATTAATCTTAATTACTATAATAATTTCTATTATCATTCGAGAACTAAAAGATTACAATGAAATTTCAGAATTAAGTGAGTTGTCAAAATCAGGAATAGTTCATAATTATATGAGTTGTCATAATCGGGTGTATTGTCATAATTGGGTGTATTGTCATATTCGGGTGTATTGTTATAATCGGGAATATTGTTCTAATCATGTTGTCGTAATTTTATGTAATGTAATTAGGTATAGCGTCAAATTCAAGTCTATTATTTTATATTATATTATTTACCTATATTATATTATTAACACATTTTATATTATTTACATATTTGAATTTACAAACTTATGAAATATTGTTCTGTCACTTCCCCCTATCCATTTTTTAATTTTTTGTTTAAAGTGTTAGTATTGTATATTTTTTAAAAAATCGGGAATTATTGAAAATATTCTAGGTGCTAGATAGGAACAGCATTTTTGACCTGCAGTTTTTTGCATCTTGGTGTAATATATGCTGTTCTCTTAATTCTCGTTTCGTACTTGTGAGAAATGGGTTCTATTTTGTAGTAATACTTGTTCAACAATAGCTAATAAGCCTTGCTTCAAGAATAAAATCAACTTGCCCTAATTAAAATACCTCTAATTAAATGAAGAACATATATTGCTCAATTGCACTATTATGTACATCTTAATGAAATAGTCTTACACTTTTTCTAAATATACGTAATTTATATTCAATAATGCCTTGTTCTTAAATCCAATACAACTAAATTTTTTACAATAATAATATGAACTGTTCCAAGAAATGTTAATATTTGCTTTGACATAAATATATTCATTTTGGTTGAATTATAAGGTAGTTCCATTGAAGAAATTAATAATCTTTAAATAAAAGCAGGCTGTTCTTGCTTTTTAATAGGGTTCTCACTGGTACCTATCCACCGAAAAACATTTTTCAAAATTGGTTTTAGTTAATGTACCAAATTCCTCTGTCCTCTGAGGTGTCCCACCTATACTTAAAAAAAAACAATTTTATAACCACAAAATCTGAATGGAACATAAAAGTAAGTCCTGTTAAGAGGTCGTATCTACAAAATGAATGTTTTAGTAAATGTGAGTAGGTAGACAATTACGTCCTTGTAGACTTCGCAAATAAGTTTTGCATATTTTACTAACCTTTTCTTATAATTACAGTAAATATTTTCTAATGCAAGTAGGCTTTTATTATTTTGTGTCATAATAAAATAAAATGTAAGCTTATTAAATTTGAAAGAATCTAAAAATCGTAATTTTCGTAGATACGACCTCTTGTCTTAGCAAGGCAGAAGTTGGCTTTCCAAAAAGTCGTCATCCGGCATCATACATTTTTTTACTTCTATTCTAGTTTGTTTCGTGTTATTATGATTATAAATTTACTTATATATAATATAATGTCTTACAAGAAGTGAACTAAATATACTTACATTTATATATTGGTATCAGGTCTAACAAATCTTCCATTTCAATTTAATTTATTCATACTTATTAATTGAATCACAAAGAATTTCTGACAAAAAGTAGAACTCAACCCTAATAATACGACGCAAACTTGTTAGAAAATGGACAATAGGATGAACATGTGCTAATGCCAATTTGCCATATTCTCTATAAATGCGTAGTGTCTCTGACTTCCGAATAATAACTATCACATCTCAACATGTACCAGTCATATATCCACCTATCAGTTCAGCGGTTCGCATTTTAAAATAAGTTACAGCTCACAACACCGTGCAGTAAATTTGTACTTGCTGATCTTTTGTGAACTACATAGATTTTTGATTCAAATTGTTTAATTCTTGTTCTTAAATTTAAATGCTTTAAATCGAATCCTTTTATAACTTTGATTCGACGCGATAGTCGGTTTTAAGAGCATATTATACTTACAATAAACGTAAGAGCTTTCTTGGATTAATTAACAATTCTAGACTCGACTGAAATAATTTATTATCAGACTAATTATTATAAATCTTAAAATACAAGATTATGCATATACTTCAACATTTAATTTCTTATTGTATCGAGAAATATTATTTGAACCAAACTCTGTTTTATTTCAAACACATGTAATCTTCCAAGTGTAAAGCTTTTCTGGAATGTAGATGATAATTTTTTACTGTGTACCATTGAGAGGTCAGCTTCACCAGGATTGGGAATATCATTAATCGTAGTAATAGAAAAAGTTTTAATATTCGATTTTACAAATAGAATATCTCTAAATTATTTTATATTTTTTTAACTTTATTTACATATTTTAAAAATTGAGTTTAATATTCATATATTTCCAACTTAAAACAGATTTTGTATATTTTTTTTCAAATTCATTTAAAATTTCTGTAGTTATCAAGAAAACAGAGCTGCCCATGGAAAAAATTTGCTAGTTCGCTAGTTCTATAAAAATAGCGTCCTAACGATTAAGTTGATTGGTAATTTGTGAGATAGGAAAGTTTTTTATAGCCATTGGATCGTTTAAGCCGTCTATCTCTCAATTTACACTGATTGAGCCGAATAATGACATAATTTACTAGCAAAGATGGACTATTCAGTATATTATCGAACATTACATTTTTAACCAGTGAGTTGTGTCGCCCAAAACCAACTATAAAAAGCAATTCTTTAAAATTCAATAATAGGGAACCATTGGATGATTTAATGTCTCTTGAGTAAAGTAATGATTAATGGGTCCAGGAAATGTCTGCACAATCGGTTCATCACCGCCATTTCATCGTCAGACCAATTAATCGTAAAACCATGTCAGAGTTTGGTAGTCGAGTTATTTAACAAACTCCTTTGTCCAAATTACTTCATAATTTCCTTATACTTATATATTTTTCACATGCACTTCGTTAACTATATCTAATATAAAATATAATTAAATAAATATAAAAAGAAGGAGTTAATATTGAAAGTCAGTTTTAAATATATAATAAAACAATGAAGTGTAAAAAACAACCAAATACAAAAGACATAAAAATGTAATAAATAATAAAAAAATATACGTCAAGAAATTTGTAGAACAATATAAAGAAAAAGACTGAAATAAAAAAAAATAAAAACAAATGTAGAATTAAGTACGCATGAAATAGCTCCCTAAATTGTTTCTTTGTAAAGATAGGTTAATTGTTTAGATATGTAAACAATAAAAAAGAAATAATTTATTTCTACAACTGTAACTAAAACAGAAATCCTAATAATAATAAAAAAAAACTATATAGTTGCATGGCGATAAGATTATCCCACTCATTTTCAACTTAATCATGGTATTTCAGTTTTAAACTTTTGTCAGGTGGTCCATCAAAATCAATGTGCCACTTTTTATAAATAACAAATTATAATTGGAGCTTTCCAAGTTACAGTCGATGAAATTTATTTTTTTTATTGGTACCCTATTTTACTTATTTAAAGTACGCCTCAGCGTGTTTAAAACGAACTTTAAAAAACGCGCGTGTTTTAAAATTACCATGGCAACATCAACAACCCGAGAAACGTGATGTCTAAATGCCAACTTTTTAAATATTGATCTGACAGGAGTGCCTTGTAATGTCAAATAAAATATTTCTGAGAAATTTTTCAAAAAATTTATTCAACACCTTCAAACATAAATACGTAATGTCCGGTGCATCTGTAAAAAACTTTCGCAAAACGTCTTCCTCGAATACATATGCCTTCTTGACTACCTCATTTTTGCTAATTGCCTTCATGAATGCATGCATTTTGACAAACGATTTTATATCGACCCCTTTGTTTATCCTCAACATACTTTGTAATTTTGAATTGATAGTCCACATAGTCGATACTTTATACTGTTTCGACATTTTCTGGAGATAAGCGAGAACAACTCGTTTATCTATATCTGTAACCATTTGCTCTTCCATCCACGTGTTGAATTTATCGTATTCTTTTTTATAAACCGCTTTGGATTTTTGTGGTATTAAGCGCGATTCTGCTTTATTATTTAAATACTCAATATTTGAACTCATTTTAAACAATAACAGCTGTTGCGACAATTAATCTAACGTGACAGATTGAAAATAAATTTTTGTTTGTCTCATTTTCATGACAACGAGGTATACTGATGTTACATCACAAATTCAACCATTTTCAGTTATTAGTTCTTATTTCCATTTTTTTTGTAATACCAATATTTAGGCTTTCAAAGTATACCAATAAAAAAAAATAGCGTAAACTATTCGTGGATAACTGGTCTTTAAAACACTTGCTCTATTTTGAGCACCCCTGCTGCCCTGTCGTGCTCGAAAAATCACGCGTGTTTTAAAGTCCGTTATATCCACTTATACTTTAATATACTATAATTTGCTGTTAAGGCTTTTTTCCTGGTAAATTACGGATGAAAGGCAGAAGTGGATTATATGTAGAAAGAAATACATATCTGTCGGGACTTGTTTATACTAGTTCTTATTTGAATTAGTTGACTTTCTCCTTTTGTATCGTATTTACAATTTGAGTGACGTGAAATTTCTGAAATAATATTTTTTTATAGCTAGCAGGTTTACAAATACTATTTGTTAAAACAGGTTTCATTATACTAAGTTGTTTAAATAGTAATTTTTTTAAGATAAAAATTCTTTGTAGTGAAATAAAGCTAGCAATCTTCCAAGTTAGAGTTCCATATGAAGGGTAGAGGGGAAAAAAGATGAATGTGCAAAAATTCCAATTTTAAGCTAATGGCAGGAATATTATGCTAAAATGCTGTAAGAATCCGATAAAATATTGAAACCAATCAAAATAAATGAGAGTAGCAAGTGATAGCGAATCTTAACTTTACCTCACAGGGGAAAAAAGATAAACGTCCCGGCGAACAAAAAAATGAATGTCCATAAATATGGCAATCGTGCAATTTTACAATTTCAGTAGTTTATGTGCCGTTTAATCGACCACCTGCTGTATGCTGTTTTTTTTTCTCGTGCCATGTGCAATCGAAATATTTCGCAATAAGTGACGAAGACATTGAAGTTGATAGTACAGTTTTTCCTCTAAGGTCTAAGAAACGGAAATCTCATGCCCGTATGAAAAACGTTGCTAAGTTATTAAAACTACGAAGCCATGAAACAGGCCGTTGTTATTGTACTAGATTTAAGTGTTTTGAAAATGTCACCGAAGGAGAGAGGTTGAAAATAATTAAACGGTTTAATGAACTTCAAGATCATGATGAATAAAATTTGTATCTGGGTGGCTTAATTTCATATGCCCAAACGACACCGAAGTAGAAAAAATAATGATGAAGATCTTGAATATCATTCATATTCGAACACATACAAGTATAGAAGTGCCAATATGTTATAAAGCTGTGCTTTTTATGCATGGAATATCTGCGAAACAGCAGTTAACCATTTTTGGAGATGTTAAACACGATGGGCGAGATCAACATTTCAACCAAAAAAAATAGTCTCCCAGATCAAATATCCACTGCTGTTTTTGACCATATTGCTTCGTTTAAAGGCCGAAAATTACATTACAGTCTCCATGACTCCCAAGGTGTATATTTACCGGAAGACAACGTGAAAAAGATGTTCAACATGTTTTTGCAACAAAATCCTGAAAAAAAGGTTTCCTACGAGACTTACTAGAACTATATTTGTAACGAAATTCAACATAAATTTTGGCTATCCACGAACGGATACCTGCAGTGCCTGCGATGAGCACAAGGCCAAGAAAATGAGCATCGGAAATGATCCTTTACAAACAGCGCTTTTATCTCGTTTGGAAACAGAACATTAAACTGCATCTTCTAAAAGCTGAAACGTTTTACAAAAGAAAGAGAGCAGTCCTTTTAAAGTTTTAAAAAAAGTACAGAAAAAGAAGCAATGGCAAGGAATTTTTAAAAAAAATTTTCAGTGCCCAATATCAGCACTAATAATAATAATAATAATAATAATAATAATAATAATAATAATAATAATAATAATAATAATAATAATAATAATAATAATAATAATAATAATAATAATAATAATAATAATAATAATAATAATAATAATAATAATAATAATAATAATAATAATAATAATAATACTCTCCCTAATTCACCCCCTTACGAGTGAATTTCAACCCCTGAAGTCGACTGAACGACTTGTGTAGGGGAAGGGACGGCTATTATTATTATTTGCCGTGGCGCTCCGGGGTGACTTAAAGATGATTGATGGTGCCATTTGACTTAAAGGTGAGGAAAACCTCACCCACCATCATCGAGACGGTAATGTATGGCGAATTTTTTTAATCTGCATGTCATATCAACAAAAATTGAATTTCTATTAATACGCCACACATCAAATCCTAAACCGAACCATGCAATTTATTTAAAAATCCACATGGTCTGGTCTGGGATTCGAAACCCAGCAGTCTCAGACTCATAAACTTGCCTATAAATGAATATAAGCGCGATAGAACGCTACACCACCGTCCCGATATTGATGTATATTATAAACGCCAACTTTCTTTTTATTCCTTTAGTGTCCTTGTGCTGTCTAACTCGGCTTCACATTTTTATACTTACACGGAAACTGCTGGAAAGAAGAGCTCAGATGAAGTAACTATGCTTTTTCATTTTATTTTTTTGGATGAGCGTGTCCAAGAGTTAGAAATTTTCTGCGATTCGTGTAGGGGTCAAAATAAGAATTATACCTTATTTCGTTTACTGCATTTCGTTGTCCATAGGACAAAACACTTAAGGAAAACAAGATGACGTTTCCAGTTCGGGGACACAGCTATCTAGAATGCGACCGCAACATGGGTCTAATAAACCAAAAAGCAGTAGTAGAACTTCCGGGTGGATGGAGTGAGCAAATTATAAGTGATAAAAGTAAACCTGGTCCTTTTTGTGTAATTGACTGTAAAGATCAAAATATTTTTCATACATGGACGAATCACTTTGCAAATTACTTCTATAAAAAGTGTCCATTTGAAAGCAGACCAATCAAGGAACTTACAGTACATACTAGTATGCCGAGAATGATAGAATATCGTGAATTATATAACGGAGCATGCACGACTTCTGTAGTGATACCGCCAAAAAGAAAGTAAAAAAATATTGATTTGTTGACTCCTGGACAATTTGAAGTACCTTCTTTAAAATACAACGAGAAACTCCCTATATATTTGAAAAAGTTTTAAGACCTATAAGAACTTAAAATATTTTGTAAGCCCAATGCATGTAAGTACTTTGAAAACCTACATTATTACCACACTACCGAAGATAAAGACGCTTAATTTATGTTAAAGGTTATAATTTATTATACCCAAGTTAACTTTTTGACGTTCACTGTATGCTTTTTTATTGTATTATAACTTTACCTAATATTTTAATATGTCCTACCCAAATTTCCCCTTATGTGCCTTAGTTTTAATAAAAAGAACTTATTTTAAATTATTTGTTTATTAAGAACTTGCCCTAATTTTTCACTACATATTAGGTTATAATTTGCAGTACACAAGTTAACTTTTTGACGTTCGCTGTATGCTTTTTAATTGTATTATAACATTACCTAATATTTTAATATGTTCTACCGAAATTTACCATTATGTGCCTTAGTTTTAATAAAAAGGTACTTATTTAGATTATTTGTTTATTAAGAGCTTGCCCTAAGTTTTTACTAATCTTAAGAATTTTTTGTTGGTTTTTTTGTACTACTACATCTAAAACGCCTTGTATATTTCTTGTTTGAGAATTTGTTTAGTATTTTCGTTGAATTTACTTTTATATAATCAAAACTAAAGTTGTATGCTCTTTCGTTTTACTAAATAATGCAATTACTAGCACATAGTTTATGATAAATTGCTCCATTTCCCCACTCAAACCTATGTCGTATAACTCCAAATATTTTTTTCCAGCTACAAAAATAAACCTGTGCACTCAATAATTGGTAACAAAGTAATCTATACTGCCAGGTATTGAGAAAAAAATATTTCAGCCAAATATATTTTCAGACAAGTATTGTAGAAGTGTTCAAATTTTAAAATCCTACTTTCTCAGAAACTTATTTTTGTGATATTCATCTTTCTCCCCTGTACTCTTCATATGTTAAATTGGAATAGAATAAGCCGTAATAGACAGTCATTGCTGCTTCTGTATTGACTATATTTGATATGCTATGTAGTACAAACGTGAAATTTGCTAAATTGTTGCAAAAATACAGGGTGTCCTATTAGTGCGTAATTGTTTATTATTTAAAAATATGTTATAGACACGGAAACAACTTTTAAATAAAAGTTAAATGAATTTACAAAATACGTATTTTAAAAATATTTTTGGACATACAGTTTAACGTGCCACATAAAAATGTATATTTTTTAAACTGAATACCCTGTATTTATTTTCAATTTTAGAATGATTTGGTAACACTGTATTTAACCCTTTATTTAAGTATTGCCGTTTTGCGAAGCAATTAATATTTTTATGAAATTAGAGAATGATGCAGATCCCAAATGAAATTATCATAATTTAGGTAGGTTTACATTGATTTCTAAATTGTTTAACATACAGACTCACAAGTATTTATTTTCACATTTAGGGTCCGGGAAAGGTCTTAAAAATTCGTAAATGTACTCGTAGATTTGAAAAAATACCTCCCATTGTCGCGAGTCAAGCGACCTTCTGGATTTCCCGACGTATACCCTTACCGTAAGGCTATCAACGACATTGACTATCGAGATTCCTAAATGGAAATTTAAGAGCAAACATGACGGGCGCTCCTCCGCCAAAAATCAATTTTACATTTGAGGCAGTTAAAAAAAATTGTAAAAAAATGGTTCAGGCCAATCCTTGTAAAAATGAACCAAGAATTTCGCTAAACCGCGAAAAACTTATATTTTTAAAAAAAAACAACAAAAATTTCAACTTTTTAACAAATTTAATTTTTTGGCTCTTTACCGGCATTCTATAACAAATATCTTAACTATTTTCTAAATAACTTTTTTTCAAAAAGATTACCAATTTTAAACAGGACCGAAGATTAACATAGTTTTCATTCCGATACTAATTCTATTAAAACAATGATACCAGTGAATATGGCAACGCTGCTAGTCTTTGAAGCCCGTGGTTAAAAGGGTAGCTGCTGTTTAGTTAAATTTGTTAATTCCTGTGTCGAAAAATTGGTAGTTTTTTTTGAAGAGGTGCGAAATTATTGTGATCGTCTTAGTTTGTTGTTGAGGCGTTGTTAGGTTTTTGTTTAATTTAGTTTTTAGTTAATTTATGAAATGAAAAACTCTGGAAGGCAAAAATGCACAGCTGACAAATTTCTATTTTATTTGTTTGCTACCAGAGTTAGTAAATCCTAGAAAAATACGACATGTGCCAATTAGGGAAAAGAGAATGTCAAGAATTTTGCACGCTTAAAAAATGTGTAATATACAGGGTGTTCCTAAATACATGCGACAAAATTCAGGAACTGATTGCTCGTATGAAATTAAGATGGGTCTTTCCCATAACAAAATTTCCTCAGCCCACCCCTTTTCGAGATATTACCCTTAAAAAAAGGTGACTAAAGTTTAGTTTTTATTTTTTTCTAAAATTTCAATAAAGCTAGAAACTTGAAATTCTTTAATCGCAAAGGACTAACCACGGGTATTTTTTCAATATTTCTGTTACATTATAGGGGGGTAAAATTAGCAACACTTACTTTATTTTATATCAAAACTTTTTTTCGAGATGAACTTTTATGAAACCCTTGATTTATTTAATTTTTTTTTATTCTTGAATTTTTTCCCAAAACCAATAGCTTCAGAGAAAAAAAATTAACACCCTAATTTATTATTATTTTTTTTTTTTAATAAATTTAGTGGAAAACAGTGTAACGGGCTTGTAACTATCGTATCGTACACTCTGTCATTATTCGTTTCTTGCAATAATTTACACCAGTTTACACCAGAAGATAGCACTTAACGAAGCGTTTTAGCCACTAATTTTGGCGAATTTTAAGAAATCATGAACAAAACATTAGGGGCTTAAATTTGGGGATTATATTAAGAATAGTGCTGTCGAGGAATGCATTTATTTTCATTATGATATTTCAAAATTAAAGCCCTTTTAGTTTTTTTGGGAAGCTGGAAGGAATTAAAACATTAAAATATATGCATATTATAGATATTATTGCCTAATTTATTTTGCCAAAATTTAAATATTTTGAGATATTCTTGTCCGAAAATTATAAGGGGTATGAACACCTTAAGATTAAAAGAGAATTAACTTTAATTCATGAGATGCAAAGCATCATAATTGTCGCGTCACAAAAACCACCTGATGCCAAGAGAAAATTTTATTTTGTGTTGTAAAAGAGAAAAAATTAACATTTCGTGTTTTAATAGTTATTTTTTTAATTTAATAATCTATGTGAAAAAAATTTTTTTTAATACAGACTTTAAAAAATTGTTATATTAATATACTTATTTAATTGTACTTATATTTGTTGTTCCTCTAATACATTAAATACAATTTACCTATCTCCAATTCATCACTTTCCGTATCCATATACCTAGGGTCCGATTACAATTAGAAAAACACCGCTACGTCATAACTATTATTTCGAATTTCCAATATACAGGGTGTCCCGGAATTAGACGGTCATATTTTAACAGCGTAATCTACATCCTACAAGTATTAGAAATTACAAATTAAAAAAAACCGAATTTAAAAACGTGCAGATGCCGTCACCACGTCTTAACCAAATTTATATAGGATCACCCCTGAGGTACCCCCTTACTACCAAAAAAAGAATCATATAAATCGGACAAGGTGGTAAAGCATTATCACTAAACAAACATAAAAAATGAAGAGTTTGAGAATTTTCTCATGGGCCCAATTAATAATTTTTGACCAAATTTATAGGGAACCACCCCTGAAGTACCCCCTTTCTAACAAAAAAAATCATTGAAATCGGACACCGTGTTAAAGAATTATCGCTGAACATACATAAAAAAAAATTTAAAAAAATATTGCGACGAATTGAGAACCTCCCTCCTCCTTTTATGAAGTCGGTTAAAAATAGGAGTAAAAGTTTATATAAACATAGGTCCGAAAACGTTTCGTTTTCGAGATACAGGGTGTTACAAGTGAAGTCTAGATGAAACATTTTTGTAAATATACATTTTCTAAAATTTCTTTAGTTACCGGTTTTTCAAAGTTAAAAAAAAATAAAATTTCTAATTCTACAGACCTACTAATTATTGTTTACACTTTTAAATAAGGTAACATGCTTTTCTCTTGAAAATGGCGCGTCCTAGCGAGATGCAACAAAAATTAACCTTAACCCTTTCAATACGACTTTTTTCTTTATTAGGTAAAAACTAATAGGTATTATTTTTATTATTAATAGGCAAAAATAGATGCAATTATAAATTTTGAAATTTTTTTATTTGCTATTTTTTTAAAAAAGACTTGGGATGACATTATCCCAGCAGTAATATAGCCTGGGATAAATACGTCCCAACAGTACTGAAGAAAGAAGGTAATATTCTGTACTTTGTACAGTGTCGTAAATATAGTTTAATTAAAATATTCTAAAAAAAGATTATCTCATATTTTATTTACCAAACTTAAAGAAAATTTCTATGTGACTAAAGCTCTCATGTCAACTTAAAAATATTGCGAGCGACGGCACTAAAATTCAGAATTCTCAAAGTATTCAGTTGTAACACACTAATCTGCTATGAAATATTCAGGAGAAAGCCTCTAAAAGCGTATTTAAAATGTCTTGCCAGATGGTGAGCTCTGTGCGAATTTTTATTAATCTAAGCAAAGCATTTATTATGAGTATGAAAAGATAAGAAAATATAACATGGCTAAAGGGATTACTTTGTGTAAGTTTCTGAGGGGTTAATTATAGTGGTTTTAGAAAGCCAATTCTGTAGTTTTGAAAATTTTAAGTGTAGTTTTATTTGCGCGTTAAATTTTTCTAGTACATTGATCTTTTAAATTGGTCTGAAACCTTAAAATTTGTTGTTATATTTTCATTCTGCTTTGCTAATATACTTACTTGATTTTAGTTAATGAACCTTCTCCTTATTTTTGTTTAAATATTTTTTTCTTAATTCGTAACTCCCGTCTTAACCCATGATAAGCCATTCGTTGACGTTGGTTGATGTTCTCCAATTATTTTGAGAAAAATTCTTCTAGATATGTGGCAATTATTGGTTCCTTTGTATACGGTTTGGCTACTAACTCCTCTAGAATTTAAAAATAAAAAAAACTTGCGGACATCTCGTCAACAACATCAACTCCGCACTTGGTGAAATTATAAAAGGATATGATTTCTGGAAGTTTTTATTCTGATTCTTTATAAATTAAGTAAAAGTACTATTTCGTAACGTGCGGCAGACGACAGACGACAGCAGAAGCGACGGCAAAGGAGACCGATGCATTTACTTTACGCTTTACACATTTGGAAAGCAAGGGGACAGGCGGTGCGACAACCGCAGACAACCATTCGAGGGAACGATCAGTGTTGCCAGACCTACTGTTTTTAAGTAGATCCACTGTTTTTGTCTATGTTCTCCTGTTTCAGGCATGAAATCTACTGTTTTTGCCAAATTACCAAATGTTGTTCTTAATTTGTTACGTTTGCCTCATTCTTCAGCAAATGGTCGAAGAATATTTTCTCTAGTAAATTAGTTAAAGTAAAGGCAGCGTAATAAGTAGCCACTATTGTAGGTTTGCTTTATAAAAAAACCTCAAGATAATAATTATGTTTTTATTTAAAATGCAACAAAGAATTAATAGGGCATCATAAAAAGAACATGCATGCCAAACACAACGTATTTGAGTTATCTGATTTAGAATATTTTTGTTTCCGTACGTTAAGTATATATTAAAAATTTTATTCTTTGTTTACTTTCTAACTTGGGTAGAAAAATGTTTACTTTTCGTTTCTTATATACTCTTTTTTTTATTTCCTACTCTGCAAATTATAATTATTTTCCCCTGTATTAATCCACTGTTCAGATCTACTGTTTTTTTTTTTTTTCGCTTACCTACAGTTCCAGCAAATTTTCATCTAGCAACACAGCCCAGGATAGATGGAAAGGACTTTGCAACTACCATTTCTATAAAATATCAACTAATCGAAATACAAGCAATGACTAAGCGATACAGGTAGCAAACGCTACCCCGAGACTGATCTATCCATAGTCTACATCTGTCTCTCGCACTGGTCGCGCCTTGCAAAATGTTTACATGTGTTCAGAAATGGTACCTTTACCGTAACGGAGAGATGATATAAGCAAAACTATTTTACCCCTTTTTGAATGATAAGATAAAAGAGTATATTTATCTTGGAACCCAAACTTACTAGACTTAATTTCTTTGCTTTCTACATTTAAGAATTCCAACGGTATATACGGTTAATTTTTTATTATGGTACTAACTGCAGTTATTTTGTGAACGTCGCCCAATTTAAATAAAAGGTCACAACTTGTGTACCAATTGTGTACCGTTTGTTCTGGATACTGGAGCAATAACAATATATTGCTGACTTGGAATGGACCATCAGGTAGTTGACCCATGTAGACATCTATATTTAATATGTAGTAAGTCCTTGCATCTAACAGTGATTGCACTTTAATACCGTATTTAAACGGTTTATTCGGTATATATTATTCAAATGAACACCGGCCACGGAATGACTCTAGTTTTTCGTCAGTAGTCAAATATTGTGATAGCAAATAAGCAGCTTTGCAGTCACCCACAAATTGTTTAACGATTCCTCTTATGTTGACCAGTTGGTCAGCTGCTAACCTGTTGATACGATTTCTTTAATTATCCTTTGACATGGAATCAAAAACTCGAATTGTCGTTGAATCATTATTGCAAGGAACACTTCCATACCGGTACCGCTAGTATTCCACAGGTCACATAAACGACGATGGTTATTTTTGAATACACCCGCTAAATATAAAAGACCTATTACTGCTATTTAGCCACACAAGTTTTTCAATATTAAGGAGACTCCTTCCATGTTTCAGATTTTTTGTAATCCTTTGGTTAGTATGTCGCTCAATATCCGCAATCATTATGTAATTCAAAAAATTGTAAAAAAAAACATTCCATGGGAGTTTCGGCGTCTCTTCCATATACTCTGATACCAAGAAGTAGGTGACAATATTTTCGGCTCTGGTACTAACATTTTTTTAGGAACGTATTTTAACCATTTAGTAATAGTTTTTTAAAAGGAATATTTTGTTTCATATGATTCATCCATTAGTTCTTTCTTTAGCGTATCTTTTATATCTTGTATGTTTGCCTCTTGTTCTAAATTAGGCTAGTCACTGCAGGTATATTTAATTATATTGCCTATTTCGTTGTCTTTTCTTAAATCATTTGCATCAATAGGCTCTTCATCGCTTTCTACATCGTCGCAAAGAGCTACAAGACGTGCCTGCTCTTTTTCAAATAAGACCACAATTTTGTAATCTAGAAATTAACACAAAATAGATAAAAAAAAATAACAAACTAACAACTTTTAGCTTCATAAATATAAAAAATAATATTGACTAATTTACCTTAATTTTAACTAGACGTCTCGGATAGGTATAATTAAACTTTATTTTATTATTCATATATTTCTCCAACTATTGGCGAATGAATTAAGAGGATATTCTCAATTACAACATTTCTATTAAGTATTTTAAATGTTTAAAAATGAATTGAATATTTTCAATTATATTGTTTCTACCGTTTATAAATTTAAATGTTGATAAGTGGATTGAGAAAATACTTCCAATTTTATTACTTTTAGAGTTTGATTCATCAAATGAATTGGGTAAATATTGTTAATATATCATTATTTCTCTTTTGAGCAATGCCCATCGAAGAAATTAAGAAAATATTGTTAATATATCACTTTCATTTATTTTTGTATTAAATTCAATTTAAATTATGTATGACTTTTATTTCAAAGAATATCATGATCATTTCTACAAGTGTTTATTTGCAGATTCATGTATTTATGGTTTAATTATTTAAATTTTATTTACTATGGTTTCTGAATTTACTTTTAGATTTTAAAAACTTCTTTATCAGATAACACCAAATTTTTTAATCTATAAAAAATTCAGTGGCGTCCATCTATGGTTTAAATACTCCTTTTTGTATTTTATTTAAGTGTATCTAAAGTCAATTTAAAATAATTAAACAAGCCAACAAATCCTTACTCACACCTTCATGCCACCGACGGTAGAGCTGCTGTGCTGTATATAACCTAAACTCTTTGTCAAAAGAAAAAAATAGGTTACAAAGTTGAATATTATTGTTGAACTTTTTAAATTGTTTATTTTACCTTATACATTTTTTTTTATACTCTTTATACAGTATTATGTGAAGAGTATTATAGGTTTACTTTGTCTGTTTGTCCCATGTCACGTGTTTTGTCTGCACAATAAGTCAAAAACGAGAAATGATATGAACTTGAAAATTTTAAGCAAAAATCAAGCTCTATAAGGGGACAAAGTCTATTGATTTTTAACAAATCTGATTAAAAAAGGGGGGTTAAGATGGGTTGAAATTAAAACAAAATCTTAAATTAAAAACGAAAAGCAATATTAATATGAAATTTTTAGTAAAAATGAAGCTTTATAAGAAAATAAAGCCTATTGATACTAAAAATATATGAATATATTGGGGAGTTAAGGGGGGTTACAATATAAAAAAAATCGTAACTGAAAAACTTGAAATTTTTAGCAAACATCAATCTCTAAAAGGAGAAGCCCTTTCATTATAAAAAAAAATATGATTAAATATGCGGGATTTGAAGGGGGGTTGAAATTAAAAAAAAAAAAATCAAAAATGAAAAGCGATATCAACATGAAATTTTTAGTAAAAATCAAGGTATATAAGGAGATGAGGCCTATTGATTGTAAAAACAATCTGCTTAAAAATGGGGGTTAAGGGGTCTGTTAAACTGCGAAGAGTATCATTTAAAATGCCAGGCATTATATATACGGGGTGAGTCAAGAGGAGCGCACCAAACTCTAGGAGTGTATTATACACGTGAAAATAATGTAAAAAAACTCATGTTATGGCGTAATTAAAAATGTTTATCTAGCTTTCCACTTCTAAATTTTAACATTATCAAAGTATGCCATATGTTCAAGGCTCAAAGGTATTTGATAATTCTGACGTTCTGATGAACTGTCAGTATACAGTGAACAGTAACTGAACGTTTAATTTCGAATTTATGTGATTGTTAGTGTTGCAAAATGCCAGATGCTTATTCAAATTTAGAATAAGAGAATTTTTATGTGTAAATTTGTTAATATGCTACAACTTGAAAACAAATGAAAATCGGATAAGAACATATGAGTTTTTTTTACATTATTTTTACGTGTATAATATATTCCTAGAGTTTGGTGCGCTCCTCCCGACTCACCCTATTTATTCTAGTTTGTGTCTGTGTAATATTATGTATTGTGATGGGACTGATCTTATAAAATAAACATTTAAAACATTTTAGTTCTTATTTTATTTACCAATAAAAGGTATTTAAAAAATATATTTTTTATTTGACATCTGTGACAAATTGTAAAAATGATTAAACTTACAATAAAAACTAAAAAATGGTAAGTAAAGTTTCATTTAAATTTTTTTACACAAAAATCAATCTCAAGCTTTCTACATAACCTGATATATATTTAAAAATAATCTCAAATTATGAAAAAAAGTCAGTTTACTAACTAATAATGTTTATAGATGGTTTTCAACGTATTAAAAACAAAACAAATATCACACTAACTAAAATATTCATTTATTAATAGTTGTAGTGCTTAAAACAGTATGGTGTTAATAATAATAACTATACTTAATACAAACTCAAATAATAAAAAAAAAACACGAGATATTGACTCTTGTACAAAGTTTTGGTCCGAACTTACATATGATAAAATTATTGGAAAAAGTGAACATCTATTTTAAATTATTACCAGTCGCCACTGTTTCTGATACACTATCACTGAAGACATCAGTTACTGTTTTCAAAAAAATTAATCAAATACATTTTGAATATTGCTCTAGCTTATTGAATTTACTAGATTACAAAATTTTTGGTAACCTTTAAAAATTTCATAACAGAGGAATGTGGGTTATTTTAAAATTTAACAGGTATACACCAATAAATTTAATGCTAATGTAGACATTAGACTGGCTTTGAGTTAGGGATAGACTTTTTATGTTATGTTGTTTATTTTTAAGATCTTAACAGGGAATGCTCTCAAATATTTTGAAGAGTTCATTACTTTTATTATTTATCAAGTCCATAACTATCCCACAAGAAGTGCTGACAATTTTCATATAACTAGAACAAATTATAGGGGTGGCACAAAATTTATCGAAAACATTTGATCGAAAAAACATTTTATCGAATAACAATTGATCAAAAAGAAAAATAATCGAACAGAAAAGTGATCGAAAAGAATAATGATCGAAAAGAAAATTGATCGAAAAGGAAATTGATCAAAAATAGATTTGATAGAAAAAGCAATTAATCGTGAAACCAAATATTCATAAAATTATAGAATAATAAGAAAAATGAAAACAAAAATTTTAACTAATTTACCTAACCTGTGTGGCCTAGAATCATCGCTGGTTGCTTCGAAAAAACAAAAAATGAAAAATAAAATAAAGTTAAGTAACGTACCTAACTAACCCAACTTGTGCGAGAGCAATCAGTTAAATTTAAATAGCACAGGTTAGGTAAATTAGTTTTATTTTTATAATTTTTTTGCGAGGCAAACCGCGACGTTTTCATACTGGAGCAATTTAACTGATTGCTCTGATACAGGTTAGGTAAGTTAGTTAAGTTTTATAAACATTAATAAAAATAAAGACAACCTAACTAATTTACCTAACCTGTGCGGCCTGGGGCAATTTAACTGATTGTTCTGTAGAGCTTAGGTAAGTTAGTAAGGTTTTTAAAAACTTAACTAGGTTACTTAAAACTTAACTAACCTACCTAATCTGTATCAGAGCAATTAGTTAAATTGTTCCAGGCCGTACAGGTTAAGTAAATAGGTTAAGTTTTCTTTATTTTTCCCTTTTTTGTATATATTTTTTTTGCGAACCCACATTCGAGGGCTCCAGGCCGCACAGGTTAGCTAAATTAGTTTAAGTTTTTGTTTTCAGTTTTCCTATTTTTCTATATTTTTTTTTGCAAGGATAACCGCGTAGGATCCAAGCCCCACAGGTTAGGTAAATTAATTAAATTTTTTAAAATAAAAAAAACTAAACTAACTTACCTAACATACGCGAGAGCAATCAGTTAAATTTAAATAGCGCAGGTTAGGTAAATTAAGTAAGTTTTTATTTTTCCCATTTTTGTAATAATTTTTTTTGCGAAGCAACCCTCGAGGGCACAGGTTAGGTAAATTAGTTAAAATTTTTGTTTGAATAATTTCTTATTTTTCTATATATTTTTCCGAGGCAAACCGCGACGGCACAGTCTGTGTAAATTATTTAAATTTTTTATATAAATAAATCTTAAAATAATTTACCTAAAATGTCCCATCAGGAGACAACTCGACCTTATTGAAATACATATTTTGTGGGAATTAATCACATGTTTTTAATCTAAATGAAGATAAATAACAGTTTAGCTCTAAAATAATTATTTTTAAATTGACAGTATTGTAAGCATAAAATTTGTTAAACGAGGTAGCTATCATTTGAGATTATTGAAAAATTTGCCATCAATTTTGATAGCCACTTAGTTTAGTTTCCCTGGTAGTAGGGATAGACGGACGATTGAAAGGTATCGTTTGATTTTTTTATATTTTACTATTTTTCATGTGGATTTTCAATATATTGTCCTTTCGATCTAATGAATTTTCGATCTATTGTCTTTTTGATAAAATGTTATTCGATAAAATGTATCTTCGATCAAATGTTATTCGACCAAATGTATTTTCGATCAAATTTCCAATTCGATCAAATGTTTTTCGATCAATTTTGTGGCACCCAAATTATAGATGTACTATGAACTCTATTTTTCATAATGATTTGTCTAATTTTAATTCTCTCTCTATGGAGCTTAAACTGCAAGTTACCTCAAGCAATTTAAGAGATTGTTAATAGATTTTATTTAGACTGAAATAATGTGATAAAGATATGTTTTCTAATGACTTTTAGTGTTATAGTTGTTGTTGTATTGTTTTTAGTATTAAAATTTTTAATTTATATATTAATGCTGATATTCACAAAAAAACTGTTTTTAATAATTATGTTTGTACAATAGGATTACCGATTTAAAAAAATATTTTCAATTTGTATGTTTGGTGTAGTATAAGGTTCATGTTTTTTGTCTTTTATTTTGTAAAATTGTGTACATTTATTGCTTCAAAACGGTTTTGCTTTAAAAATTCTACTTTTAATTAAAAAACTTTTATCAGTGCAGAAGCTACATTATTCGTTATTAGTTTTTTATAAAAAATGTTTATTGGCAACAAGTACACTTTTAATGTCCCGTTTCTAAATTACCAAAACTTGGTTGGTTAGAAGGTGGGCAGGTAAAATTGGATTAAATAAGCAAAAAATACACAACTAAAGAAATTTTAAGTTGCTATTTTGCAGCACACATTGTTTCTCGTTACCATTTTTTAAATTCATATAACTTTTATTCGAAACATGTTTGCGTATTTATAAAATTTATAAAATTTGAAAAATTAAGCAAATACGCAACAATGGGACACCCTGTATATAAAGATTAATTAGATTTTTATTGTCAGGACCATTCACTGGTAATTACTTTGGATTAGATTGGCTAGCGTAATTTTTCAAACCTTTGCGAACGGCCGAAATTGAAGGTTTCCGAAGCCATTCATTGTTCAAAGCAAATCCAAAGCTCCACATTGTTTTGTTAATGGAACTGGATGCCTAGCTAGGTCTTTCGTCCTTCGTCCTGCGACCCGGCAACAGTTATAAATCTCCTAATTCCGACACCGGATAATGTACTTGAGTAATGTGTTCACCATATAATACAGCTTGTGTAGAATAAATACGAAACCAAGGATTTAAATTGTCCTATTGAAAACTGTTGTAGGGGGTTTTCGTATAAACATAGAGTTGTACTCATTTTAGAAATGAGATAAATAAAACAATGTTACTGAATGATAAATAAATTAGTGTCCTTCCATAAAGAGAGAGAAAATATTTTTAAATTATAATATGTATAATAACTTGAATTAAAGGGTGTCTCAGAAAAAAGTTCTTTTATCAATACATCCGGTGACGCAATAGGCACATTTCTAAGAAAGAAGGCAGTTGTAAAATAGTGACATATTATAGTGTTAAGTTTTAATTGCAATGGAGCGATTTACGGGACAACAACGTGCTTTTTATTAGATTACATTCAGAAATGATATACATAATTTAAATGTAAGACATCGTGGGTTGATTTCTCCTCCATTATATCGCACTTCCATCTTCAAGCGATCATTTTCTTTTCAAATATACAATTTATATAATAAAGTTCCCGCAACTATTAAATTATTAAATTTATCAGCCTTTAAAAAGTCGTATAGGAGATTAATTAATTAGACTATAAACCGCTTAGCATTTATGTACTCATCCTCCTTTAAACAAAATATAATTTTGGAATTTGAGACCTGGTGTGTGTCGAGCGAGTGAAATATATATTTTTTTCTTTTTTTATATATTTTTATTTTTATCTCTTACAATTCAAACATTGTAACTTATAGGTATAAAAACCCTTGTTTAGTTTCTACGTTTGCCGCCGTCTTCGGATAATCTTCAAGTAGAGAGGATGTAAGTACTTAAAACGATTTTAATATTTTAATACTTTTGTTAACTCTTGGGGCTATCCGGGGTTGGCGACTGGCGAACAAAACCATAACCGAGGGCGTCCATTTTGTATCAGTTTTAACTGTCTGGACGTTCTCTTTTTGTATTTGCGTTATTATTTTTTTTTTTTATTGATGTAATTCTATTGTACATCGTAAATGCAAAAT
Source organism: Psylliodes chrysocephalus (assembly GCA_927349885.1). Classification (NCBI taxonomy): domain Eukaryota; kingdom Metazoa; phylum Arthropoda; class Insecta; order Coleoptera; family Chrysomelidae; genus Psylliodes; species Psylliodes chrysocephalus. The sequence continues at coordinate 55,981,160 of OV651817.1, forward strand.
AAACTATTATTATTATATTATTATTATTATTATATTCGTGCATTTTATAAAAACAATGATTCTAATGTTCTAGTGCGTTGTTTGTTACAGAAATCATTATATCATAGCAAGAATGAATGATGTCCCAACTGCAAATTTAATTAAATGTTAGTTAAGAAATTAACTTTACACTTGGGATATCTTTCATTTTTGCTATGTTATAATGATTTCTGTACAAACGACGTACACTAATATAAGAATCATTGTTTTTATAAAACACGCGAATACAAAACACATGTTGCAGCCCCGTAAATTATTCTATTGTACCTAAAACTTAACTTTGTCGACCACCGTTTGCCAACTGACTTCTTTCTCGAAAATGTGTATATTGCGCCAGCGAACGAAAATATTTCCAAGACACCTTATACAAGAATGGTAAAAAAAAACAACACACTTTATTTTATGCAATTCTGAAATATAAAAATATAATCCCAATTCCCCTACAAAATTAAAAAATGTATCCTCACATTCTCAAAATGAAAAATACCAATTGGACTACTAAAGCTGCCATCTAAACCCTAAAGTGAAAAATTGCAACATCGCTCCGTATGCAGACGAATGTAAAACCGGCTTAGCCCAATTTGACCATGTTCCTGGATGAGGGGCGTGGTGCTGTGCGGGGAAAGGACTCAAGTAAATAAATTATTCTATAAATGGCATTTTATGTTTGGAACACAACACAAATCTGTTTGTTTTAAAAGTTTGACTTGTCATTTCAATTTTTATGCTTTTTAATAATTTAAAGGATAAAATGTAGTTATTATTTATATATACATTTTCCAATTATTGAATATCCAGAAATGGCATGTATTCGGTTTTTATTTTATTTTTATTTTCCTAATTTGGCTATTTTGCTAATATTACAATATTCGAATTTAGTAAAAAATAATGTAATAATTATTATAATTAAGTTCTAAATAGGAAATTGTTTTAATAACAGTATTGCATATGGTCTGTAAATTTCATTCGTTTTCGAATAATAACCCATAAATATTTGTATTTTTCCATTAACTGTATAGAATTTCCTCCAATTTCTTACATTGTTTATCCACAAACTGCATAAAGTTATTACTTATTTATAAACATTTTACAGAGTTGCATTAACAACTCTTACTAAGTTATCTGAATCCTTACAACTTACAAGAACCATAGAAAAGGACATCATCATCATCATCATCATCATCATCATCTTGTGTAACACTTTTGATGTGGTTAATTTCTTCTAATCAGGACAGAAATTCTTATGCGAACTTGACACATTACATACAGAATAGAGAGAGACATTACATTAAAATCGCTGTCTGTCGAACAAAGATAGGTGTCTCGATAGGAGACGTACCGAAATCCCACTGCATATGTTATTTAATTTTAACCTCTATGTCCTGTTACTGGGATATACACTACTCCAATTTATGCTTTATACCATTGATATAAAAACCACCTTTATATCCATACTTTTTAATTTTTTATCAAATGGTTTTAATCAACAGAATCAAATGTATTTTGAAGAAATACAATTAATTTTTAATAGTACATATTGCGGGTTGTATAATAGGCAGTTAAAATGTAGACTTAGTTTAAACTGTGAACCTTGTTGTATATTTATTGGTTATTGTTAAACATAGTTTTAACAAGTTATAAAAGTAATTTTAAAAACCGATTTCAAAATCGTGCAGATGCCATCACCACATCTTTGCCAAATTTAAAGGGGATCACCTCTAAGGTACCCCTTACTAACAAACAAAAAAATCATTAAAATCGGACACTGCGTTATAGAATTATCGCTGACCATACATAAAAATAAATATGACGAATTGAGAACCTCCTCCGTTTTTGAGGTGAGTTAAAAATTACCTTTGTTTTTTGAATATAATCACTTAAAAATAAAACTCCTATTAGCTAAACTGAGTTTACAACCTGCCCATATTATATTTTGTAATAACCATAAATCTATATAGGTAACTATTATTTTTTTAGTAATAGTTTCCCTGTAACTTTTGAACTATGTTTTATTATATTTTTAGTTGTTAACAAGAAACTGATGAGTACCTACATTGTACATATTTAAATATACAAAAGGTCCTGTAAATATATCGACAAACTTTTAGGGGTGGTAGAGGAGACATCAAAATAAACTTTTTACTTTCCTATCTGTATACAGATAAGGAAAGTATAGGAATCATAATTTTTTTCGACTTCGAGATTTCGACGGATTTTTACTCAAGAAAGCAAAATCCATTGATACGCAAACATGAATGTCTCAGGTTACATGACCACTCCCAACAGCAAGACATAGTTCAGCTTCCCCTCTTCTAAACCCAGTGGGAAAAATAGCAGGCAGAAAAGCGACATTGAAAACACAGAGTACACTTAAACTAAACAACAAAATGTTTACTTACTTGCCCTTCATTTAATGAAATGTAAAGATCTATTAACATACCTGAAACAAAAAGAAAATATAAGTGCATAAAAAAAGCTCCAAAAATTGATTATAATTTTTAATTTCCTATCTGTATACAGATAAGGAAAGTATAGGAATCATGATTATTTTCGAACTCGAGTTTTCGACGGATTTTTACGTTTTGTGGTCCCCTGAATCCGTTTTTTTTTTTTTTTTTGACTATTTTCGTGATGATGTCTGTGTGTGTGCGCGCGCGTGTGTGTGTTTGTGTGTGTGTGTTTGTGTGTGTGTGTGTGTGTGTGTGTGTGTGTGTGTGTGTGTGTGTGTGTGTGTGTGTGTGTGTGTGTGTGTGTGTGTCTGTGTGTGTGTGTGTGTGTGTGTGTGTGTGTGTGTGTGTGTGTGTGTGTGTGTGTGTGTGTGTGTGTGTGTGTGTGTGTCTGTGTGTGTGTGTGTGTGTTTGTGTGTGTGTTTGTATCGGATAACTCATGAACGGATACAAAATTTTCGTATTCGAGAAATTTGACAAAATGTGAAAAAATAATTTTTTATAAAAATTGTTTTAATAAAAGTTATTTTTAATACAATTCTCTATAATTGTTATCCTATACGCAATTTCTCTAAAATGGACCGTATTCGAGATATTTGAGAAAATGTGTAAATTTTGAATAAAACTCAAAAACGAATGAAGGAAAACACATTAAATTTTAAATTTAAGTTTTATTTCGGTCTGATATGAAATGATTAGATTTTGGACAAAGTCGGAACATTTGGGGGTACTTTATGGGAAGCCGTTTTTATATTTTATGAAATATATCTGTTATTTACATTTGGAAAAGAAAAATCTTCAAATAGAAGTTACTTATAATAGTATATATAATTTTTATTTTATACAAAATTTTACTAAAATGATGCGTATTCGAAAAATTTGACAAAATATAAAAAAAATAATTTTTTATAAAATTTGTTTAAATAAAAGTTGTTTGTAATATAATTCTCTGTAATTTTTATTGCATACATAATTTCTCTAAAATAGACCGTATTCGAGATATTTGAGAAAATGTGTAAATTACGAATTTTGAAGAAAACTCAAAAACGGATAAAGGGAAAAACATTAAGTTTTATTTAGGCCTAATGTAAAATGATTAGATTTTTGGAAAAAGACGATAATTTAAAGGAATATATCTGTTATTTATGGTTGGAGAAGAAAATTGTTTAAATAAAAGTTACTTCTAATATTATATGTATAACTGTTGCTTTATGTCAAATTTTCCTTAAATGGCCCGTATTCGAGAAATTTTACAAACTGTCCAAAATTCTGATTTTTAAGAAAATTGTTAAACTAAAAGTTGTTTGCGATATCGATCCCTATAATTTTTGTTTTTTACATGATTTTTCTAAAATGGACCGTAATGGAAAAATTGTAGGAGAAGGGCTACATTTAAATTTTTCAGTATTTTCGTTTTCAATGAATATTTATAGAGGTACGGCAATAAGTTGTACAAAATAACCGGAAAAAGCCTATAATAACTAGATAGGAAAGTCATGTGTTGGACACATCAGATTTTTTTGCTTGATAAACATGTGTTTCAAAAAGGAAGCATTTTAGGACATATTATTATGTTTATTAAGCAAAAAATGTTAATTTTAATGCACGTACTACCTTTAAAAGTTTGTTAGTATATTAGCGAGACATCCTATATTAATCCCAAAGGAAAACTGTTTTTAGAATAAATTCCGCATTCTATTAATTGATATTTGTTATTTTTTAGGTTTAATGACTTAACTGAAACATGATGATCAGCCACCCCAAGGAAAAACCTTGATACTTATAAAAATAGTATGAGATTAACCAGATTTGATGCTACATCACATTGTGGTGAGAAGACGTGGCTTGTACGAATTTGAGGTATCAGTTGATCAAAAACAGTGCGCAAAAATAAAATTAAATCTACATAATATTCATCATAGATATAGCCATTAGCCATATTCCGTACCACAATTAATACGTCTAATGCGTGAACTCGATGAAATTTTATCGGCTATCCCTCTGTAATGTTTTGTATCATTAGGAATATCAACATTCTAATTAATTATGACCAAGGTTTTCTAAACTTTTCCCTAGGTCAGGGAGAATAAATGAACTAAATAATTTATAGTAATAAATATTAAAAATATATATACTTTTAGGAGTTATATTATGTCAGCCATAGTTGTATACCAAAAATGAAAATAAATTATACATTAACACATTCATAAATTAACCATATTTATAACATTCATCGACTCTATCCTGGTTAAAATATAATTTATCTATCTATTCAGATCTGTTTCGCCTATTTTTTTACTTTAGCCTCCTTCTGTCGCTTCCTTTAGTTTTTATTCAGTAAAGTATGATGCATGGTTTTCAGAATATCAAGTGGTATACCTATCTGATGCTGGGTCCTGCAAAGTTCATCGTCAGTACACCTGTTTATCTAACATCTATGTCGATGTCAATCTTGATTGAACATCCGTTTCTTGCCTATTACCCTTATACTCAACGAGAAGTTGTTTAGCCTCGGTCGCAAATGTTTAATTCGGCCAAAACGCACCATAAATGGTGCGTTTGATTTGATCATCGGAGATCTCCGAGCGCTTCAAAAGTGTTTGAATTGACACTCCGAGAGATCCCTAAAGTGTTTGTTTCGCTTTGGAGCGAGAACATAGAGCGAGCTCGATGTTCTCAGAGCAGAAAGATCGAGAAGAGGGAGAAATTTGTCTTTGTCTCTACCTATCTCTTTTTAATTAACTTACAAACAAATTTGAATCTCAAAATTAAAGACCAGACAGGAAGTCAACAAATTGCTTAGCCGCTTTTGTCTTATAGCTAAAATTATTCATCATAAAAAAACACAAATTGTATGTTTGTAAAATACATTTTTTCTGTCCAGATCCAATCACCAGTAATCACAGTCATTGGAGTATGAGAGCGAAGCGGGCATTTGTGGTAAATGCTGCATTTCAGGGCCATTACCCCTTATTATTAAAGGTTTTTCTTTACTTTTTGCTCACTATTTTAACATACAAACCAGAAACAAGAATCACAGAAAAGCGAGGTTATGTTTTTTACTGTTTTATTTGATTTGATTCAATGCTCTATTGTGACGTCGTCACTTCTCGGTCTCCTCGACGCTCGCTCGATTGAGTTTCAAATCAAACGCCCCTAAAGCCGAGAATACCGATCAAGGAGAAGCGACAGCTTGGTGTTTTCAGTGTACCGTTTTGTAATGCGCATATGCGAAAATAACTTGTGTATCACTCAAAATTATGTTATCTGTCAAAGTCAGTCCAAGTTGTGTTTAGTACGTGACCAATGTTAAGTGATATTTTTTGGTGTTTTGTGTAGTAATAAGATGAAGATTTTTACACACTTAGGTATTCTAATACAGATATATCGTAAAATGTGCCAAAAAAGTTATTAGGAAACTAAGAATTTTATCACATGCATAAATATTAAGTATAATGATTTAATCACTTTTGACATTTTATTTTTCATATGTAGGTATTGTATTTTGTGAAATATATGTTTTTTTCTTTTAAATAAAAATAAACAATGAACTGCAGATTTTGTTTATTTTATTTTGAAATTATATTTAAAAAGATATAATAAATTCGCGTATTTCAATTAGGATTGGTCAAAGTGGACAGAATCCCTTTATTATGGCTAAATTGTAAGTTACAATTATGTCAATATTAAGTTCTGCCCATTCATATTTACATTTATTGAATGAATCATAGTTGATTTTGGAAATATTGGAGCATACTTTAAGTACTATTTCTAAAAATTCGTCTATGCCCAGACAGCACACATGGTCCAATGGACGCCCACTTTAGATCTATTTGAGGGTCAGGACGTTCATATCCGGGCATTCAGTATACGTCCGTTTATGCCAATTAAATTGACAACTGAATATCGATACCCAAAAGAACGTCTGTTTTTGGACTTAATTTTAAGTTTGGTAGTATTTTGACGTCCTGTGGACGTCCATCTTAGGTCATTATTTATTAAGCCTACCAGATAATAGCCATCTATATATACTTCTTTTTTTTAATATAACTGGTCATTAAAAATTGACAAATTGAATCTATTGCATTTCATTTTATCAGCGGAAGTTTGAAATATTATTCAATTATAACTGTATCTAGTAAAAAGTTTTCAAGTGGTTCCTTGGTCGAGCTCGTCTAGCGATTGAAAGCGTAAAACGATAATGGATGTGTCGTGAGTTCGATTCCTACTCAGGTCAAGCGATTTTTAATAAAAAAAAAAAATGGTGTATTAATAATATAAAATAGTGTGTGGTAAGTGGCGGTTCTGTAAAAAAGTGAGGATGTGGTCTTAATGGAAATATAATCCTGGACGTTTTTTGAATGTCCAGTATTCGACGTCAAAATATATTCAGAATTGGACGTCCTCTGAATGGTCAAAAGTGTGCCATTTGTATACTTCACTGGACGTTCATTGGATGTCGGAAGTCCAGAAAAAACTCATTTTTGGACGTCTAGATATCCAAAATTGTATATCGAATGGACGTCCAATGGACATATTTGTATTGTCTGGGTGATAGCCAGGCCAGGTATTTAACTCTAAATACATAAACCTTACATGACAACTGGCTTAACTTGGCGAGAAAACACTTGTTTCTACAGAAATGAGTGATAAACTTGAACGTCCAAACTTGAAAGTCCTTTTAATATATTATAAATCCAGAAATTCTAAAAATATGTAAGTACTTTTTAAACCTAAAAGCTTTGAAAATATAAGCTCATTGCAAATATTTAGTTAAATCTCTCAAACTTAATGTCTTTTTAATTGTTACCTAAATTTTTTTGGCGCCCTTAATTTTATTTACCTTATTTTTACTTAAGGAAAAGGTAATTTAATTTAAATATGGGGCTTTTATTACATTTTTAACAAAAGATAAACCAAATATTGAACAAATTTTATAGATAAATTATAAAATAATTAATGTCTTTTACTTTTATAACGAATAATTATTACATAATAAATTATATTTTGGTGCCGAAATTTCACCATTGCTATTAACCCTAACTACTTCAATGTAATTAAATCACATTACAACATTTGCGCGTGGACTATAACAATAGTTTCAGATAATTTGCCAAATTATTTTGCTCAGTGAAAAAAATAAGCATGTTTTATCAGCGTGCTAAGTTGTGTATTAATCAAAGTCATACTGTGAAAAAGGTACATCCGATATCAAAGGCACCGACAGCTACTGTCGCTTCTCCTTGTGGTGCGTTTGATTTGATCATCGGAGATCTCCGAGCGCTTCAAAAGTGTTTGAATTGACATTCCGAGAGATCCCTAAAGTGTTTGTTTCGCTTTGGAGCGAGAACATAGAGCGAGCTCGATGTTCTCAGAGCAGAAAGATCGAGAAGAGGGAGAAATTTGTCTTTGTCTCTACCTATCTCTTTTTAATTAACTTACAAACAAATTTGAATCTCAAAATTAAAGACCAGACAGAAGTCAACTAATTACTTAGCCGCTTTTGTCTTAAAGCTAAAATTATTCATCATAAAAAAACACAAAATGTGTGTTTGGAAAATATATTTTTTCTGTCCAGATCTAATCACCGGTAATCACAGTCATGGAGTATGAGAGCGAAGCGGGCATTTGTAATGCTGCATTTTAGGGCCATTACCCCTTATTATTAAAAGTTTTTCCATTTTCTTTACTTTTTGCTCACTATTTTAACATACAAACCAGAAACAAGAATCACAAAAAAGCGAGGTTATGTTTTTTACTCTGTTTTATTTGATTTGATTCAATGCTCTATTGTGACGTCATCACTTCTCGGTCTCCTCGACGCTCGCTCGATCGAGTTTCAAATCAAACGCCCCTTCTATCGGTATTCTCGGTTTTAAAGCGCAAAAAATTACTTTGATTAGTGACAGTAGATTAAAAACATTTGTTGGCTTGTTATCTTTTTCGTTTTAAGGCACTATTCAAACCAATTAAAAAGTTATAAAACTTTTAATAAACCCTTAGAAACCAGTTAGTTTAAAAAATAATTGTAACAGAGGAATAAGGTGTCAATTAAAAAATATTTTAAAATCAACTTTTAACAAACACGGTGTAAATGTTTTGCGAACACATTTAAAAAGTTCTAATATGTTTTCCACTATCTGTTCATTATCAAGTAAAAGTTTTCAGCACCTACTCCAGCTCATTAATCTCTTTCCCCTGGAAGTTTTTGAAAAGAATTAAACTTTAAATTGGCTCAGTAAATACTTGAAAGTATTTCATCTGTAAAGTATTTCGATCATCTGGTAATTACAAGGGAAAAACCATTGTAGGTAAATGGCAGCGTAAGGAAGTTTAAGTATAAAAAGGAAACCGATATTTTTCACAAATTATCAGAATAAATAAATATGTTACAGTTATTAATAGAAATATTAAATAATCTGAAATTTTTTTAAACTTAAATGTAGTCAAAATTTCTAAAAGTGAGAATAAAACCCAAAATAAATTCTACATATATTTATTGCTCTTAAAAATAAGTTATATGTACTTAGTTTTAGATTGATAGAGACATAATTACTCATGTAATAAAAACATTCTAAATTAATATTGATAAAATATTTATAAATTTTTATTTTATTTAGTACCTCCAACTGGATCAGTGGTATTGAACGGTGATAATGGATACATTTGGCATGTGAGGGGTATTAAGCAAAAAGGAGGAAGAAATAGACATATAAAAACCAAATTGATAATTAAAACAGGTAAATTATTTATTGTTTCGGCCTTTACTTGATGAAAATCCATTTTATCTTGAATGAGTAAAACGAAATTTGGTAGATTTTCACAAAACTTTTATTTTAAAAAATAAAAAATAAAAATTAAATTATGGGGAACCCATTAAGCCCGTTGCTTGCAGAAATATTTAGGGATAATATAGAACATAAAATTCATAACAATAATTTAAGTAAACATTGTCTTTATTGGCATAGATATGTTGACTGCTATTACTGGTACTAGTAGACAGTTAAATTCTTTATTAGTTTTTATCAATACTATTCACCCTAATATTAAATTTACTATGGAAACAGAGAAGGATAATTCAATTAATTTTTTAGACTTAAATATTATTAAAATTAATAAAGGCCATAGTTTTAAAATATTTCATAAGCCATCACATACTGATATTACAATAAATAATAGTTCATCTCATCCATATAAACAAAAGCTGGCAGCATACAACAGTATGATCCATAAATTAGTTAATATCCCCCTTACCAAATAGAACTTCACAGTAGAATTAAATATCATTAAACAAATCGCAGTAAACAATAATTTTAATTCAAAGTTAGTAGACAACATTTTAGAGAAAAAACTTTTTAAACATGCTATTCAACTAGTTTATCCCATAATTAAAGAATTTAGATCTTACATACATAGGAGCTCCTAGTGAAAAGGTATCATCATATTTAAAAAACCAAAATATTAACGTAGCTTTTAAAACCAATAATACGCTTGGGAAGTATATTAAAAACAATAAGGGTAAAATTAATCCTAATAATAAATCGGGGGTATATAAATTAATTGACAAGGGTGGTAGCCATGTGTGAGTTGAGGTAATTTTAAGGTGTAGGGGGAGAAAAAGTCCTTTATATCTCACATTTGTTAAATAATTAAACATTGACTTTCCTTGTGAGATATAAAGGACTTTTTCTCCCCCTTCACCTTAAAATTACCTCAACTCACACATGGCTACCCCCCTTGTCAAGTAAATGATTCTTTTTTACTGGTCCAGTTTAAACTTCTAAAATTTCTGATAACCTTTTTTCCTCAGTGTAACTGTATGTTTTTGAATTGCAAAAACTGTGGCTAACCATCGAATTAGGTTGTTTTGTTATATCCCAAACTTGTCCCATTATATCTCCTTTATCATATAGGTCTTATCATCCATTAGAGTGAGCTATTCTCATTGAAGTGTTCCCTGAAACTTACGAAGTTTCCAATATAATTACGTAGGAGTTGAATAGTCCCGGCCCGATGTGTTATTCATGAAGTTCGGCTTATTCTATTTAGGCGTATTTGATTTATGCTTGTGTAGCAAATAATTTATGTAATAGTTCAAATTGTATATCATACATTATGTAGGACAAAATTAATAAAATTAAAATTAGCTCAATTTCATCAAATAAATTAATTATAGTTGGAGTAAATCAAATCATATAAAAAATATATACCAGCCAAATGTCCGATTGAAGCGAAATTAAAGTTACTTTAATAATATATCATTTTATATAATATGCTCATATCTGATTTCAAAGATATGTATATCAATAATTCTGATAATTAGGTCAATGCAAAAGGATATGTATTAATGCAACGGGGAATACATATTCCATGGGAAATATTTTAAATAACGATTGAAAAAAACGTCGTAGGGAAATTATCCCTGTCTATTTAAAAACTTAAAATATCCCATATCAAAGTTGGCTAGTGACATTAGTTTTCTGCCAAATTTAAATTTAATTCTGTTTTTTTATTTTTTACCGAACTTAACAGATAGCTAATAAAGTGTGAATAGATTTCAAAGATAATTGTTGTAATTAATACCACAAGATGGTTTTCATGAATCTCATTTCACAGATAACTTTGTAAAGTAAACTAACACATGTTCTTAGTCAGTCTCTTTATTTTTCGTTTTGCATTTACATTTATATTATCACAGAATAAACAATATACAATAACAATTAATATTATTTAATTATTTAAATGTACATGAGAAAAATATTTTTATTCCAATTTCAGTCTCTCTAGTTCAATGTTTTGAAAATAATTTTTAAATAAGTCAGCATTTTTATTATTTTAATTTACACATTGAACTAGATACGAAATTGGAACGTGTTTATTATTAATTGCATATGAAATTAAATATTTTAATTCAATAAATAATTAATTTCATATACAGGATGTTAATTTAATTGGTGAATATAAAGAAAAATGTTCAAATCTGAACATACTGGCGACTCTCATCTTAAGTCACGAGGATTTTCGTTCCTGACTCTGGAATTCGATGCATGGTTTGGCGGTGCTGTTGGACCAGGGCAGAGATGGTAGTAGATCTTTTTCTATAGGACCCATTGAACTATTAGTATAGGTAACACAATAGCGGCTGTAAGGAATTCGATATATAGTTGTGGTTCTTGATTTTCTTCCAGATTTCCTCATGTACGTCATCTTGAACGGCATTTTCTTCAAAAATTATGGAATTTAATTTATCCGTCTAAAGCGTTGATGCTTCTTGGGTCTGAGTATGTAGAACTTCAATCGAATAGAAGTCCCTTACTTGTATAGTTGTCGAATTCGCTTGATACGAGCTTCGATTTGTTTTTAAAGCATTGGTGCTTCTTGGATTTGAGTATGTAGAACTTGAAGCGGGCGGAAGTCCCTTGGTTGTATAGTTGTCGAATTCGCTTGATACGAGTTTCGATTTGTTTTTAAAGCATTGGTGCTTCTTGGGTTTAACTATGTAGAACTTCAAGCGGGCGGAAGTTCCTTGGTTGTATATTTGTCGAATTCGCTTGATACGAGCTTTGATTTGTTTTTAAAGCATTGGTGCTTCTTGGGTTTGAGTATGTAGAACTTCAAGCGGGCGGAAGTCCCTTGGTTGTATATTTGTACTGTATATTGGTACTGTTTACGTGGTTCAAAACACATGCCTTCTTATGGGAATTATACATAATTTTGTCAAAATAATAAAAATAAACTTGTTTATAGCTAAATAAAGCACAGAACATAGTGTTGTATTTATTTCTAAATAAGTCTTACATATTTTAATTTATACATTATTTACTATTTATTCCTATTTAAGTAAAATGCAAATTATTGATGATAACTGTTGAAATTTGATGGGTAGGGCTAATTATTTTTAATTAAATCTAAAATGGGGTTGAGGGCATACTAAGACACGGTTTAAATGAAAATATTTAGTTAGGGATTTTACAAAATTTTATGAAAATAATAAAAATCTAATTTTTTATTGCTAACTAAAGCACAGAAAATACCGTTGGTATTAATTATAAATAAGTCTTTATGTTAAACATTATTTACTATTCATTATTTAATTTTATCTAAATAAAATGAAAATTAGATATGATCAAATTTGAAAAGGTTTGTTAAATGGAGAAATTTTGTAAGAACAGTTTTGTGGTAATTTTGTATTCGACAACTACAATTTCATCATCCTGGTGAATAGTTTTTTCAGCAATAGGTTCTAGTATTTTCTTCCTTGTGTGTGCAGTGTATAACGGGATTTATTCCTTTAACTCAAGGGGGTGGCTTTAGTTGGTCACCTCCAAAATTTGATGGTGTTATTCTGGATCTGAAAAACTGTTATAAAAAAGGTTATAGTGTTCTCCTAGAGTGTAGTAAAGAAGCCCACTTCGGCTAGCAGTCGAGACAAAAGGGGTGGGTTTTCAAAGAAGTTAGTAGAATTTAATACTGTTAAAAATCAGGCAAATAAAAGGCAAGAGTCAATATTATGGCATTTACTAAATTTTAGGTAAATATGGTAAATTACACTGTATAAGTAAAACGGTACACAATCTCCTAGAGTACTTATTAAAAGGATTAAATTTATAAATTTAGGAGACTCCAAACAATAGGATCTCAATAGAGCTTTTATTACTATTAATAACACAGGATACTACGAGTAAATCCTTAATTTAGGAGAAAATCTCTGTATATGAAATTACTAGAGTGAAAAATTATTAATATACCCAAGTGATCACGAAGGCTTACAGCAATTTGAGCTTAAGCAGTAATATAATAGTTACAAAAGATTCTTACAAGTATATCTTTAAAATAAATGGTATGTTTCATTAAATTACTAGTGCCAAAAGTTTATCAGACTAAAGGTCTCCTGTACCTTAATTTATAGATCCTTAGATACCTGATTTCGGCGGAAATCCATCCAGCGGTAGCGCTCCTCACTACCAGTGTCGAACTGCGGATACCTCAGACAGGAATCGGGGCCTTTATATCTCAACGTGGGACTCAAAAATAATAACCAAATTCAACTGACTAACTACATGGACATCGGCATCACCTGGGAACGTCTGGATCAGCGGATGAAATGTGGAGATACTCCACTATGCCCCTGAGTGACACGGGCAGACTGGATTACGGTATTCGTTGCAGTGGGCTTTGCTCGCCTTGGTCGCAAGCTTTCTCCCAAATTATTTGGATCTAGGGCACCAACCCCAACACAACTCAGCAACAATTTAAAAATCCCGACTGGTTTCGGTAACGAATTTGGAGGACTTCCTCCAGGTCGTATTAAAAATTTGTTGCACGACCCTCGGTCCACAAGACTTAACGACAACGAAAAACTACCGCACTCACGGTACTTTATAAAAAGTCTGGGATACTCCCAAAAATCGTACTTGAATTGCCGGTACTACATTTTTAGGCCCGTATATAAACCAATTTTTCCGGAAGACAAAATGGCGTTGACAAGGAGGATATGACATGCATACTTTGTCAACCACACTTCCGGTGATTATAACAATTTCCCTTAAAACATTCCAAACTAAGCCCAACTTGATCCCAAATGAATGCATACCTCATAATAGTACTTTTATAATAACCATAATTAAATAGGAAGCATAATATTCCAAGAAATTCACCTCAACGCAACATGACGTCATAGACAATCAAAAGTATCGATACCAAATAACAGCACTCCAAATATTCCCTCATTATTTCTAGCCGACTATTCAGCCACCTTTCTATCACGGAACAGAATTGACTATTGAACTACACAAGTAGACACGACAATTTACTAAAAAGAAGAAGATTCATAACCAAAATTCGACAATCGATAATTATTAGACAGTATCAAAACAAAAGGTACAATTTTAATGAAAACCACTGAAAATAATGGAATAACTAGATGCGAGGAATGAAAACTTATTGAAATAAATAGAATATAGTTCTAAAATATTATGTTATACGTCTCACTCCCATAAATACAGCAGGATCTTTATACGAAAGGTAAGACAACAAACAAAGTGCTACCAATTAAATCTAACCGAGTTGTGTTCAAAGCAAAACAAACCTGTATTGAATGCATTATTTCTGTAATTAGGAATATATTTTAAATACTATAATTATTTAAATTAACCAAAGTTTTAATCAATACAAAGCAATGTTTAGTAAGAATTACCTTCGTTATACTAAGAATGTGTTTGAAATGCCATAATTATTTAATTATTTTAGAAATAGAACCAACAGGTTACATTCTTTATACTAAGAATATGTTTTAAATGCGATAATCATTTAATTATTTTAAAAATAGATCCAACATGTTACATTCTTTATACTAAGAATATGTTTTAAATGCGATAATCATTTAATTATGTTAAAACTAAAATCAACCTGTAACAAGTGGTTGACTGGCATCGTTTTTTTATTTTAACAAATTCAGTTCGGTTCAGTGGTGGTTTTCGTCTTTTCCTAATACTGGATAAGTATGAAGGGAGATTCGGGAATATACATGGTATTGCTTCGTTCCTTTTTCTCGTCCTTTCCCTTTTTATTTTGTTAACAGTACCATTGATTAAAATAGTCTCATCAAATTTTAAAATATCATCTTTTAAAATGTGTAGCTCGCAAGCAGAATCATGACTAGATAGTACTTTATCAGCCCTAGGAATCACATGCTACCATTGTTCTAAACGTTTAGGATCCTATAAAAAATATTTGCAATGACTAAATTGGAGTTCAATAAAGAAAAATAACAGTAGTAACTTTGTATTTAACATCAAAAAACATAAAAAAAGCAAATTTTCTTTTCTAGTGAATTATATTTAATGTGTAATTATTGTTGTTTGTAAGTCAGGATTTATGACTTTATTATTTTTTATTATAGAATTTTGTAATTAAATAAACTAAACTCCGTAAGATATGGGTTGTGACTATTTTACAATAAATGTATATTATTTAGAAATAAATACATTATTTAACTTACACTAGGAACTTTAAAAATATTTTTATCTCCTTGTTTTCTTTAATTTTATAAATCCTGCTTTGCCGTTTTTTGTTACTCATTGTTACTTGTAGTTAGGTTCTTTATTTCAGCTTATTTTTATTATTTTCACTAAATTTTACAAAAATTACTTTAATTCCCATTGACTTGCATAGAAAATAGACGTCGTTATTTTGCCACCCGCCAACTACAGTAGTTTGTTGGAACTCCATAAAAATAGGGACGGAAATTTGAAATTTGACCAAGGCCGATTCGCCTCCTTATCTCTATTCTTCATAGTTTTAAGCTATATATTAAGTAAATTCTGAATTACACCATATACAATCCTTGCAAAAAACGCTCCTCTAATAATTTGGCGACTACGTGGATAACACCGTGAATTTTTGTAACTCGCATTTGGTAAACAGAATTGGTCAAGTAGTTGTTCGCAGTTGGTTAGATCAGATTGTCAAAAGAAATTTCTTGTTTGAAGTCTCCGAGCAAACAGGCTCAAAACTAAAATAAAACGTCTACTTCAATTACGCGGTACCTTTAGCTTAAAGCTTTGTAGTATTGATATTTTCCAATCACATATTGCATTAGACATATTGTGGATTAAAACGAACAAACTTTTGAAAATTAAATGAGAATTCAATTTAACTTTCATTGAGCTACACATTTCGTAGATATTCGTATTGCTTTGACGGTGAATTTGATGGCGATGTGTCAGAAGTAATATCAAATATAGCAAGAGTTTGAATGTAAATGACTGAAAAGCGGGTCTTAGGATTTTAATTGGAGCTGTGGTCATTTAATTACGAATCCAATTTTGTATTGTCATTCATAAACACTTGAACAGTTTTTTATTTATTAGACTGATTTATTTCTTAACAGAAGAGTCAATCCAAATTTAGGGCAAATAAATTTTAAAAAAGGGGAATTACTAAATAAAGAAATGGAACGTTTTATTACAATTCAATGAATTAAATTTTATTAAATGGTGATTACAGTACAGTATCGGGAACAAAATATCTAGTAAATATTTGGCAAAGAAAAAATATAAAATATGAACAGAAAACAATTAACTGATAATACCAAAAGTGAATTGCATAAAAGTGAAGAGATACGTTTTATAACTGGTATAAATTACTTGTTTATTTAACATCCTGTTTAAATACTCTGGACAAAGACAAATAAAATAGTTACCGCTATAGTTTTAAAGTTTTAAAAATTGAGATTTAAATTTTTATATTTATCATAACATAATTATGTTCCCTATTATCTATTATTTATATTCTTTATATTGACTAACTAATAAAGATAAAGAGAGATTTATAAAAAAGGTTTTTAACATAATGAAGAGAAAATAATAGTATATTACAATTACACACCGAGGTGGGAAGAGTTTCATTCCTGTCGTGAGATTAATTAGATCTCGAGACAAGAATGAAACTTCCTACCGAGGTTCGTGGAAAAGTTCACTTGCCTCAGGGAAACACTTTTTGCGGCATTCTTTTTGTTTACGCTTTTCCAATTTTTTACTATAATTTCTGTCAACTCCTGCCATCTTCATTTTGCGACACGACCTTTGGTCCCGAATGAAATCGCGTTCCAAGGAAGGTATCTGTAAAAAATAAAACATTCTAGCATATTTAGAAAAGTTAATTAGATTGTTAAAACAAAAATGCTCTATACTAAAAAATCAAAAAGTAATTAATATTTCAAATTAAATTAATACAATAATTATCTTTTAAGATTAAAACTCAAAAACAAAAACCTCTATTTATAAGTTTTACTATTAATTAGCAGAACTTACTTTCAGTTTTTGTCACAGCGATATTTAAAATAGTCATCACATTTGCAAATAGCAATATCAAGCAAATGTTTAGTAGAGTTTTTAAATTCTTTAAGTTTCATTGAATAGATTGGTTTTGTAAATCTAGCTTAAAAGACTTAAGTAGAGCTAACCTTTGGTTTTGTTAAGCAAAAATATAGCAAAAATGATACATATATATTTTTTATATTTTGTTAGGTATTAGATTTTAAAATTCGATATTTTGACTTTTGAGGGTGTTGGAGGGTGGAATTTAAAAAAAAAAAGAAAAAAAACAATAGCAACATTTTGTTCACTATTAATTTTCTTATTTACATTATTTTATTTTGCGGGTTGGCTGGGGTGGAACAATATTTTTGTTTGTAATTTAAAAAATATTTTTGAAATTTATTTTGAAAAGACCAGCTTTCGACAGATATTATATTTTAAGAAGGGAAAAAATCAATTTTTTATATTGAATAATATGCGCACTAAATCAACATCCCTTTAATATTAAATTTTTACGCAGCAAGAACTAGATTTTTCTGCCTTTGATTGTCTTATGTGGCTGGAATACATTTTTGTGACTTACTGATAGAAAACCAGTTTTAATCATTCATTCTATGTTTATTTTCGAACAAAATTGATTATATAAATAACAATCCTTCTGTTTATACATTTTAACTACACGCTAATTATTTAAAGATTTTTTGTTTTGACAGAATAGGTTAATTCATCAAACACAATTTATTAGACTTAGGCAACTTCTCATATATTTTCCCGTAAATACTTTGCATGCCTTTATTTTATTATTGATTTTTATTGAATATACTTAATAAATTAATATTTTACTTGTTTTCGACACCCATATACTTTTATTAAAACTAACATATATACTTTTTAATTACGAATTCTATTAAAAATTGTAGGCAAAAATAGTCCATTAATACAAAAGTGAATTGGCGCTGCTGTTACGCACGGAGCAAATAGAGAACTATGCAAATACATTTTTATGATCTTTCGTAGGATTCGAAACCGTGTCTCGTTTACCATAAAACTGGCTCAGAAATGAATGCGGCGCCGTAGACAGCCACGCTACCGTAGTCGATGAAATCGCACTACATAATAACATATGTAGGAGGTGACCGAAGGATTTAAATGAGATGAGGATTGATATGTGGAAACAGAAGATCATAAAAAGGAAGTAATAAGAAGAATAACTGATGCGGCAACAAGACAAAAAAACTTCTAGAACAAGGATGTAAAAGTATATATTAGTGACTCACTGCTATAGTTATTGAAAGAGTTAAAAATGCTCTAAGAACAATTTAAATTCCGCAAGGAATGTACATCCTCATAATGATAATAAAAATTTTGTGTTTAAGAAGTTAAATAGAATTTTGTAGGATTAGAATGAGTATTTTTTTTCAAATTAAATTTTAACGTTTAAAAATGAAAACCTAAGGTCTTACTCAACAATAATCCTGAGACTCTAATAATTTATTTTCGAGCCTAGCCCTAGGTGCAAGTTTCATTCTCCTTTTTGTCGATTCTCGACTATCAATGTATTTAAATAATAACTATGTGACAGGTTATTATTTTTAAGAATATGAACGTAATATTTGTTTGGTTTAATGTAAATTGTTGTATGTTGTAATGACAATTGTTTAGTTTTACTATGTTGTCTTTAATTTAATTAATTTAAACATTTACAAACTTTAGAATGTTTGTGTATTTTTTAGATTTTCACTAATAAAAATGCCAATTATTACAATATCCTGGTGCATTTTTTCTGGTTAATATAATCTTTTATTGCCGTGGCTTTTACTTTTGGAGTTCCAAGTCTGATGTCAGTATCTTATTTATTAGTATTTTCTCACGTAAACATATTAACGTTTCCATTTGTTTGAAATATTTTATTAAAACATTTATAGTCTGAATAAAAGAAGAGTGCGGTAAAATTGGGAATATAACGTCACATTCCATAGACTTACTTTGCAAAATAGTTATTTTCGATTATACAGAGCGATCCATAACTTCAGAATTGATCAAACCTAAGTTTTTTTTAAATGGACCACCCTGTATTTAATTGTAAATTTGAATTCCCCTGACTTTGCCCTTCTAGAAAATACTAACACATATGAGGTTATACTAGGTATTTTGGAAGTTTAAACCAATTTTATATAAATATCGTACTAAGTTCAACCCTCTGTATATTTCAAAAGAAATAATCGAACGTCAAAGTTTTTTGATAAATAATTTTTAATAATAGTCTTATTTTTAAGAGTATACTAATTTTTTCCTAGCGCAACAGCCGTGTACAGGGTGAGTCAAAACTCAGATACATGATTTCCTCAATTTTTTAAAATGTAACACCCTGTATTTATTATCACTAATAAAAAGTACTCTAATTATACGTTCGTTTGAGTTAAATATTGCCTACCCCTAAACACAACAGTTTACCGAGATTCTTAGATGAAATGTTAGAAAGGGTTAATTATAACTAAATTCACAATGTTATTTTATTTAAATTCCTGTTAAGATATACTGTTTACTCAGTTTATATTTTTAAGGTACCTAGCTACAATTTATTATCAACTGAATTTACTTTCTTTACCTTTAAGGTTAGGTTCACCCTGTATTTCATATCTCTACTAAAAGTACTTTAATTATACGTTCGTTTGTCCCTATCCCTAAACACAACAGTTTAGAAGATATTTTATATTTAAATGAAAAAAATATGAGCCAAAAATAAGTTATTTAAATTTTTTTAGAATGCAACATTAGTATATTAAAAAATGAAAAAAAAAAAAGCTATTATAAAAGCTGCTCAAAGTGACTCTCTTCAACTACAATACAATGTTGTAATCTAGCTTCAAATGGTCTTTGAACGTTTTTCAAACATTGTACATCTATGCTGGCGAACACTTGTATTATTATTTCCTTCATTTCCCTGCTAGTTAATGGACTAGTTCTATAAACCTCGTTTTTTACGAAACCCCACAAAAAAAATCTACTTTAGTGTGGTCGGGAGACGTGGGAGACCACATAACTGGACCATCTCTTCCAATCCACCTGTTTTCAAAATTATAATTCAGAAGGTTGCGAACTGGTTGAGCATGTTATATCCACATTCGGCGTCTTATATTTAGTGGAACATTTTCCAATAGTAGTGGTAGATGATTCTGCAGAAAGTCTTAGTAGACCTCGGCAGTTACACGTTCATGAAAGAAATGTGGTCCTATGACATAGTCCCCTAATATACCACCCCAAACGTTAATAGACCATCGTGTTTAGCTATGTATCATTAATTCATAAGGATTGGTGGTGGAATAGTAATGAAAATTGTGTCTATTGACGAAACCGTTTTTGTGAAATGTTGATTCATCTCCAAAAAGTACACGATCAAAAAAATCATTTTCTTTATTAATGCTTTCTATTGCCCATTCAAAAAAAGCTATTCTTTTTTGAAAATCGTTTTCAATAAGCTTCTCATCACGTTGGATATGGTATGGATGTACTTTATTTTTTAATAGTATCCTATTGACAGATGATTTACTTATTCCCGTTTCATTTTCCATTATGCTTTTACTGGTGTTTGAATTTTCGGTAACACTAAGTATAATACTGAGTTCATTTTGTTCATTTAAAGTTCGTTTTTCTCTATCATTTTTTTGATATGCAACATTACCTGTACGTTTAAATCTTTCAAAAAGATTTTCAAAAATATCTATACGAGGTTGTAGGCGATCAGGATATTTTTGCTTATAAATTCTAAATGTCAACAATTTTCATCACTAGCCAATAGCACTAAAATCATATGAGTTAATTCATTCGTTCCAAAATTCATTTTTAAATTAGTTAAATCAATAAATTCAAATACTTGTGAACACTAAACGTAATTTTATTTTTTTATTTAAACAATTCGGAACTGTCAAATTATTCTTTTGACATGAATTTCAAAGCCCACTTGACCTAATACACAAAAAAATTTGAAGTTCTGTTAGCATTTTCATTGCATTTTATATAAAAAGCTGTAAAGGTCCCAAAAAATAGATTCAGTTGATAAAAAATTGTACCAGGTACCTTAAAAATATAAACTGATTAACTAGTAACTAGCATGTAATATTTAACAGGAGTTTAAATCAAATTACATTGTGAATTTAGTTATAATTAACCCTTTTTAACATTTCATCTAAGAATTTCACTAAACTGTTGTGTTTAGGGATAGGCAATATTTAACTCAAACGAACGTATAATTAGAGTACTTTTTAGTAGTGATATAAAATACAGGGTGTTACATTTAAAAAAATTGAGAAAATCATGTATCTGAGTTTTGACTCACCCTGTACACGTCTGTTGCGCTAGGAAAAAATTAGTATATTCATATAAAAGTAGACTATCATTAAAAATGATTTATCAAAAAATTTTGATGTTCGATTGTTTCTTTTGAAATATACAGAGGGTTGAACTTAGTACGATTTTCATATAATATTGGTTTAAACTTTCAAAATACCCAGTATGGTAGTTTTTTAAAGGGCAAAGTCAGGGAATTCAAATTAACAATTAAATACAGGGTGGTCCATTTAAAAAAAATAGGTTTAATCAATTCTGAAGTTATTGATTACTCTGTATAATCGAAAATAATTTTGAAATGTGTTGATTACTATTATCTACAATTTTTGTGAATAGCATTGTTTGAAATTTTCTATAATATAGGACATATCGAACGTCCACACACTATTGGAACACCATGTATAAAATGGTATATCTGAAGTTCGTAAAATAAGTTTCGAATAAAAAATGGAATATTATTTACAAATAACAAAATTAAACCTAATGCTTCTGATAAAATTGTTGCACTTTAACATTGAACAAAATAAATTTAACCAATAAATAACAAGAATGAATATATGTTGTTAATGAGATTAATCATTTTCTAATCTCTTAACTTTAAAGTAAGACTTCAGTAACTAAAATTAAAGATTATAAAAAATAAGAAGTTCAAGAACTACCTTCAAAAATCTTCACTATAACTACTGGTATGCTTATCATTGCATTTTTTGAGGTTTATAGTTTTTGGGTCTATTAGGTTTTCCATTGCTATATCGTCTCTTCAAAATAAATTTTGCACCTTTTTAATACCTAATTTTTTTCAAAATGTTCTTCATCTACATTTGAAACTGCCTTCAAAAACAAATTTCGCAAATCAGGTAATTTAAATGTTGTATTGTTTCGAGAAACATAACCTTTTAATTGTGACCAGATCAGTTAAATGGGATTTAACTCTGCATGGTAAGGATGTAATCTGAAAATTTAAATTCCCGTTTCTCTAGCCATCTCGTTTATAATATTATTTTTTGAATTTGTTTTTATATTGCTTTCCTATTACAAGCAATTATGCCTTCAATGATTTGTAAAGATCTTTATTGTATTTATTTCTTTTATATTTCTTATTTATTAGTTAGTTAGTTAGGGACTTATCTTATAGTCGAATTGTAATTTGTTGCATGACAGATATGTTTATGCCAAAAAAAAAACTGTCTTGGATTTTTGTTGAATATAGCGGCCATTCAAAGATATTAGAAAACTATTTTATAAACATTATTGCAATGAAAACAACTATAATATAATAATCAAGCTGTATCGGTCATTATGACAAAACAAGTTTACCATATGACTTAATTATAACTTAACCTTACTAAATAGTTTGCAATTTAAGTTTCTGAAAAAAGTAATGAATAAATTTGTTTCTACAACTTTATAGAACAAGCATAATTTATAACATTGCTAGAACTAGCAAATTTAACATAGACATCGCCAAAAATATGGTTTTCTTTTAGTTTTGGAGCATGATTATTTAAAAGATAATTGTCTGGCTAAATGGTAGGTACTTTTTTGTATTATTTAGACAAAACTGTTCTGTCAATATTTTTTGTTCTCAGAAAAACACGTGCCACATTTTTTATATTTTTTCAGACCACACACATACAAATGGTTTGGGAAGTGGTTTAGCAAACAAGAAATAAAATAATATTGTGTAGGTACTATTAATACCCACTAAATCTATTTGTTTAAATTATTCCTTGAAAATATGTTTATTAATAATAATGCTTTTCTTAAATACAATTATTAATTTTAATAGCTATAGTTTTGGTATATTTTTATTTTGACACTATATTACAGTTATTTTAGAGTTTTTATTAAAAGCAAATGGTTATTGATGCAAACTTATCTCACACTAATATTTATATAACTATGTATTATGAGCTTAAGAAACAGTTGTATTGGTATAACCAGAGAGTTTTAAATTTAATCCAAAGCAACAATATAGAATCACTATATAGCAATTTAATTTTATTAGCTGAAATGTTGTTTAGAATTTTATAGTTATCGAGATAACTATTTTAAAATTTTGGTGTAAGAATGTTTTAAAAACTAATTTATACATAAAAATTTAATTTCAGAGAACAAAATACTGGTCTTTGTAATTTTAGTAAAACAAATTAGCATTCAAGAAACAGAAATGGAATATTTATAAAATATTATCGTCTTGTAAACTAAAAATTATAAAGCTAATTTACTAGTTTAAGTCCGTCCGTCCGTCTGTCAACGGGCTATATCTCAGGATCCGTAACACGTAGATAGTAAAAATTTTTACATAGTGTGTAGTTTTTTTGCCACTATAACAACAAATAAAAATTAATGTTTTCTTTTTTACCTTTTTTGCTCGATCTGAATAAAGTAAATTATTTAAAAAGTACCTACATATTATGATGTATTACACTAGTTTTTTAAAAATTAGTGTTTTTCACCTTTTTATCTTAAAGTTCTCTGTAGAGTTCTGTTCCTAAGTTTATTGAGAAGCAAATCTAAGATATCATTAGTAGTACAGATTAAAAAGTTTTTAATCTCATAAACCATATCCGATCATTCTATATCTTACGGTTACTGCTAATATCATTAAACCTACAGCTTTCTACCCTCATACTTTGATCAGTCAGCACTTTTGTAAAGTCTGAAGAGACAAAATTTCTGGAGTTTCTTTTTCTGTAATTCAATCAACCGTCTTAACTAGGGAAGGCACACAAAAGATTTTGACCCTTTGAGGAAGGTGCAAAGATATGGCTGCAAATAAATAAAAAAAAAAAAAACCGAGCGTCTTCACGCGTTTACATCCAGGGACGCAGTTATGCAGATAAAATTAAATTCAACGGATAATTAATAAAGATTTTTATTGGAAATTTATAAAGAAATCTAAGTTCTCTTTAAATATTTGATAAAATAATTTATACCCTTTCCCTTTCTTGGTTTTTTTTTTTTTTTTTTTTTTTTTTTTTAGTGTACGGCTTCAACATCTAAGGTCATTAGAAATATCATAAAATATTCATATTATGAGTTTAAATTGTTTCTAAATTAATTTTGTATAAACTACTGAAAAATAGCGTGCGATAGATTAACCTTTAGAGACGAACACACAAAGTGGCATACAGTTAATAATAAAAATAATAATAATCTTTCTTATTAATTAGGAAATAACGTGTTTATTACAATGGTGAAATTTTTAGAGTTATCTAACCAATCTTTCTTTAAAGTCCATTTAAAATAACGGTAAAAGGTTGAGAAACGCTTGTCCCCTACGTATTTTGGGGCGCTGATTACGAAAATGAGGGTTAAAACTGGCAGAAATGGTTGGAAGACCCCTAAAATTGCAAAAAACACCCCTACGTAGGGGTGAAAAATCGAAAAATTGAAAAATCGAAAAATCGAAAAATCGCAAAATCGAAAAATCGAAAAATCGAAAAATCGAAAAATCTAAAAAACGAAAAATCGAAAAATCGAAAAATCGAAAAATCGAAAAATCGAAAAATCGAAAAATCGAAAAATCGAAAAATCGAAAAATCGAAAAATCGAAAAATCGAAAAATCGAAAAATCGAAAAATCGAAAAATTGAAAAATCAAAAAATCCAAAAATCCAAAAATCGGAAAATCGAAAAATCGAAAAATCGAAAAATCGAAAAATCGAAAAATCGAAAAATCGAAAAATCGAAAAATCGAAAAATCGAAAAATCGAAAAATCGAAAAATCGAAAAATCGAAAAATCGAAAAATCGAAAAATCGAAAAATCGAAAAATCGAAAAATCGAAAAATCGAAAAATCGAAAAATCGAAAAATCGAAAAATCGAAAAATCGAAAAATCAAAAAATCGAAAAATCGAAAAATCGAAAAATCGAAAAATCGAAACATCGAAAAATCGAAAAATCGAAAAATCGAAAGATCGAAAAATGGAAAAATGGAAAAATCGAAAAATCGAAAAATCGAAAAATCGAAAAATCGAAAAATCGAAAAATCGAAAAATCGAAAAATCGAAAAATCGAAAAATCGAAAAATCGAAAAATCGAAAAATCGAAAAATCGAAAAATCGAAAAATCGAAAAATCGAAAAATCGAAAAATCGAAAAATCGAAAAATCGAAAAATCGAAAAATCGAAAAATCGAAAAATCGAAAAATCGAAAAATCGAAAAATCGAAAAATCGAAAAATCGAAAAATCGAAAAATCGAAAAATCGAAAAATCGAAAAATCGAAAAATCGAAAAATCGAAAAATCGAAAAATCGAAAAATCGAAAAATCGAAAAATCGAAAAATCGAAAAATCGAAAAATCGAAAAATCGAAAAATCGAAAAATCGAAAAATCGAAAAATCGAAAAATCGAAAAATCGAAAAATCGAAAAATCGAAAAATCGAAAAATCGAAAAATCGAAAAATCGAAAAATCGAAAAATCGAAAAATCGAAAAATCGAAAAATCGAAAAATCGAAAAATCGAAAAATCGAAAAATCGAAAAATCGAAAAATCGAAAAATCGAAAAATCGAAAAATCGAAAAATCGAAAAATCGAAAAATCGAAAAATCGAAAAATCGAAAAATCGAAAAATCGAAAAATCGAAAAATCGAAAAATCGAAAAATCGAAAAATCGAAAAATCGAAAAATCGAAAAATCGAAAAATCGAAAAATCGAAAAATCGAAAAATCGAAAAATCGAAAAATCGAAAAATCGAAAAATCGAAAAATCGAAAAATCGAAAAATCGAAAAATCGAAAAATCGAAAAATCGAAAAATCGAAAAATCGAAAAATCGAAAAATCGAAAAATCGAAAAATCGAAAAATCGAAAAATCGAAAAATCGAAAAATCGAAAAATCGAAAAATCGAAAAATCGAAAAATCGAAAAATCGAAAAATCGAAAAATCGAAAAATCGAAAAATCGAAAAATCGAAAAATCGAAAAATCGAAAAATCGAAAAATCGAAAAATCGAAAAATCGAAAAATCGAAAAATCGAAAAATCGAAAAATCGAAAAATCGAAAAATCGAAAAATCGAAAAATCGAAAAATCGAAAAATCGAAAAATCGAAAAATCGAAAAATCGAAAAATCGAAAAATCGAAAAATCGAAAAATCGAAAAATCGAAAAATCGAAAAATCGAAAAATCGAAAAATCGAAAAATCGAAAAATCGAAAAATCGAAAAATCGAAAAATCGAAAAATCGAAAAATCGAAAAATCGAAAAATCGAAAAATCGAAAAATCGAAAAATCGAAAAATCGAAAAATCGAAAAATCGAAAAATCGAAAAATCGAAAAATCGAAAAATCGAAAAATCGAAAAATCGAAAAATCGAAAAATCGAAAAATCGAAAAATCGAAAAATCGAAAAATCGAAAAATCGAAAAATCGAAAAATCGAAAAATCGAAAAATCGAAAAATCGAAAAATCGAAAAATCGAAAAATCGAAAAATCGAAAAATCGAAAAATCGAAAAATCGAAAAATCGAAAAATCGAAAAATCGAAAAATCGAAAAATCGAAAAATCGAAAAATCGAAAAATCGAAAAATCGAAAAATCGAAAAATCGAAAAATCGAAAAATCGAAAAATCGAAAAATCGAAAAATCGAAAAATCGAAAAATCGAAAAATCGAAAAATCGAAAAATCGAAAAATCGAAAAATCGAAAAATCGAAAAATCGAAAAATCGAAAAATCGAAAAATCGAAAAATCGAAAAATCGAAAAATCGAAAAATCGAAAAATCGAAAAATCGAAAAATCGAAAAATCGAAAAATCGAAAAATCGAAAAATCGAAAAATCGAAAAATCGAAAAATCGAAAAATCGAAAAATCGAAAAATCGAAAAATCGAAAAATCGAAAAATCGAAAAATCGAAAAATAAAAAAATCCAAAAATCCAAAAATCCAAAAATCCAAAAATCCAAAAATCCAAAAATCGAAAAATCCAAAAATCCAAAAATCCAAAAATCGAAAAATCCAAAAATCCAAAAATCCAAAAATCCAAAAATCCAAAAATCCAAAAATCCAAAAATCCAAAAATCCAAAAATCCAAAAATCCAAAAATCCAAAAATCCAAAAATCCAAAAAATCCAAAAATCCAAAAATCGAAAAATTCAAGAATCGAAAAATCGAAAAATAAAAAAATCGAAAAATCGAAAAATCGAAAAATCAAAAAATCTAAAAATCGAAAAATCGAAAAATAAAAAAATCGAAAAATCAAAAAATCGAAAAATCCAAAAATCAAAAAGAAATTCCGTAACGAAAATAAACCTAAAACCTCCCACTCCGACCGGCACAGCGGTGCGGCGTTGAAAACCGTGCATCGTCTAACGTCGTTTCAGTTCGGCAGACTTCGGCACGGTGTTTGTGTGCGTGCGACTAGACGTATGCGTGTAGACTAGCTGCTAACTGCTCGTAACTGATTCTATCTCTTTTAGACACAATTTCGGAAAAATTGAATTTGAAAATGAATAATCCACAACAAAATATGACACCACCATTGACGCGGTATTTTCCAGATATTTAGAAAATATCAAGTCTCAAACTTATGTTTCTTATTTTAGTTACCATAAACCTATAGTTTCAATGATAAAAATTCCTGAATAACCTACAAATTTTGTAAGATAATAAAAATATTTTAAACAATATTAACTTTTTATTTATCCAATAAAAGAAAAAAATTTGTTTTCTTATCGTCACCACGCTCAAAAAGTGTAACTTGAATTAATATCAAAGAAAAAACTTGAATTAATATCAGAGAAAAAAAAATACTGCATAAATAAAATAAATAAATAATTATAATTGCATAAGTTGATAAAAAATACTATGCAATAGCTTTACCGCGGCAGAACCCGAGTGCCAGACTTATTTTTTTCTATTTTAGAAATATAGGGTAGACATCGGTCAAGGGCTTCAAGTAGGGGAAAATCGCTCTCTTCTTCTATATTTTGTAAAAGCTAAATAAAATTTTACCAATTCTTGTCCAATTGGATTATTATCTAGAGCTAGATTCTTCAAAACATATTTACAAGCTAGATCAATGCAGCGCCATCATAACGGAAGTTCACAAAATTCTGCCAAAATGGATCCAAAGGGAGAACTTTTCATTGGTCCAATTATTAGTCTCAATGCTTGAAACTGAATTCTGTCCAATTTATTTAAATTTTGTTTGGATACTTTAAAATAGAAAATGGATACGAAATCTAAATGTGA
The DNA here is from genome assembly GCA_927349885.1 of Psylliodes chrysocephalus. Taxonomy (NCBI): domain Eukaryota; kingdom Metazoa; phylum Arthropoda; class Insecta; order Coleoptera; family Chrysomelidae; genus Psylliodes; species Psylliodes chrysocephalus. Next base: position 56,010,003 of record OV651817.1, read on the forward strand.
TCTTACGAGAGTTTTACAAATCATTGCTATTTTCTAAAAAAAAAACTCTAAATAGCTGAAAACCTCCTTGCTCAACTCAAATTAATAAAATCCACCCCTAACCAACGAGATAGGCCTAAATTTGTGGAATATAAATTAGTTAATCACTAATAAATTCCTGCAACAAATACCCTTAATCGATAGACAACGGTCTAATGCAGCGTTTAGCTAACAATTCACCTTAAAGGCAAATAAAGAAAAAGCTTCTACCTTACCTATTGCTAAACATTGAACCATCACTTCAATAACCTCACTTTGATTAAAACTAAACTCTTCGCGGATAAGAGAAGAAAAAAAAGAAGATGAGTTGAATTGATCAAAGGAACATATCCTGCATTATCGGTGCACATCCTTTTTATCAACTCTCGTACCCCTAACCTCTAGCGTTGTTTGGCATCCCCCCACGCATAGAACATTCGCTTACCATCGAATTGCAATATAAGGTGAGCTCAAAAAGTTTCTCTAAAACATTAAATACTGTAGCAAGTTAAACTTATAAGACTTTTAGTTATAATGTATAGTTGGAGTTTAGTCGTTGTATGTGGTAACTATAGATTTATAAATAATTTTGATTAGAATGTTGTGAAATAAAGAATAATATTAATTTATACGTCTATCAATTAAGAATCTCCATATTTCAATGAAGATATTTGTAGGACAAGGAACATCCTCACAAATACAAAAAGAAATAAGAATTCCAACAAGCATAACAATATATATTATCTTGTTTGTTTGAATAATAAATTTAAATATACGAATAAATTAAATTCTGACGAGTATCAAAATGCTCATTACATCTTACGGGTTAATATATTATTCACCATTATTTGGGTATTGATATTAAATTGGACCTGTTTACAACCTTAAATATACAACTTACTAGCTTTATAATATTGTTACGCAGCACCCTGTAGCGTGCTGCGGTCGTCATAAGTAAAGGTACGAGTAAATAGAGAAGATAGAATATTTCCGAAATGTATCGAAATGTCATTCCTTGTCAAAGAAAAGTCCATCGTTCGAGAAGGTTTTAGAAGGTCGAGTCAAGCTATATAAGTCGACGACCTGACGTACGTTGGGGTTTTATGATAGACGATATAAGTGAATATTATTAGTTGGATAGTTATCGTTAAAGTTGAATTATAGTTATTGTAAAGTTAAGTTAAACTGAAATAAATTGAGTTACCAAAAACCAGCGTAACATTAATGACATCGATGGGATACAAAGTAGAAATTCATGGAAAATACTAGATCCACTGATTACGAAGCAGGCATGGACACTTCAGGCCCATTAGCATGGTTTTTAAAGATAGAAGAGGAGAGAGTAAGGCAAGAAGAGGAAAAGGAAATGCGTAGGAAGGAAGAAGAGGAGAAAAAGGAACGGAGCAGAAAGGAAGAAGAGGAGGAAAAGGAACGGCGTAGGAAGCAAGAAGAGGAACGGCATACGAAGGAAGAAGAGGAAAGAAAGAAACGGCGTAGGAAGGAAGAAGAGGAGGGAAAGGAACGGCGTAGGAAGCAAGAAGAGGAAAAAAAGGAACAGCGTACAAAGGAAGAAGAGGAGAAAAAGGAACGGCGTAGGAAGGAAAAAGAGGAGGAAAAGGAACGACGAGAAGAGGAGAAGGAAAGACGAATGAAGGAAGAAGAGAAGGAAAAAGAAAGGCGAGAAGAGGAAAAGGAGGAGAGGCATAAAAAAGCAGAGGCAGAAATAATGAACGGTTTGCTACAAATCTAGGAAACTTTCAAGCAAGAGGTTAGTCAGCTTAAAATTAGAATAGATCTGCTAGATCAATAGCAAGAGCATCTAAAAGCTAATTTAGAGAAACAGAAAGAGAATTTGAAAGCTAATTAAGAACAACCAGAACAGGACAGACTAGAAAAAAGAATTTACAGCCAAGCTTCAGTAAACAGCATTGAAGCTGCAACACTTACTTCCTCGTCTTCATCCATAAACGAACCAATTTGAAGCTGCAGCTAGAGTCAATGGCTGGACCGAGAAAGAGTTGGCGGCTAAATTAATAGTGTCACTGCGAGGTCAGGCAGCAACCGTTTTACAGTTACTTCCTCAAGAGGAACCCAGTTATTCATCTCTCGTCCAAGCTTTGGAGACAAGATATGGCCAGCAGCATTTGCAACGGGTATTCCAAAGCCAGCTAAAGGATCGTAGTCAGAAACATAATGAAAGGAATTTGAGGCTGATATAAGAAGGTTAATTCATCTGGCCTAATCACAGGTACCGAAAGATTTTCAAGAACAACTCGGATTACAAGCTATATATGGACTACAAGATGTGGAAATGCAGCAAGTCCTTCGTCTACGACATTACAAGACGCTGAGGGAGAAACTGATTGCAGCTCAGGAATATGAAGCAATGAAATTCCAATCCAGATCTTCTCGCGCAAAAATAAGAGAAATTAAATCCCAGGAAAGTGAGGAGGCCAATAATAATGCTATTCCTCAACCTACCCTCTCGCAAATATTAAATATCCTGCAAAATATGCAACGAAATATTCAAAATAAAAACATAATCTGCTGCACTTGCGGAAGAATCGGGCACCTTCAAAGAACCTGTAGAAGCAGAGCTCGTTTTATGAATAGAAAATCAGGAAATGAGGCCGGAAAGTCACAAAGATCAATCTTCCAAAGCCCGTCACGAAATGCGACAAGAAATAGTCACATCAGCTATGCGTCCCGAAAAGGTCAATCACCCATACCGAGCCGGTTTTCTAGCAATAATCAGGAAGTAGAGCATCGTAGAAGCCGTCTCCATAGCAACGCAGACATTCTCTCCAGGCGACCCTGTTAAGAACGAAAATGCCGGTATAGTAAGGGGCTTGGAGAATGAAAGGAACCAGTTGATAAAGTTACCCTTCGGGCAACCACTATCAAACTGGAGGGAGATGAAGAAGAAATCATCCTTGAAAGCCTGAGAAAGGGGCAGAAGAAAGACAATGATTTGAAAGTTGTTCGAGAATGGCTCAAAAATAAATTTACACCTACTTGGCAAGAGATAGCCAACTACAGTGGAGCTATTAAAGGGTACTGGACTCAGTGGGATTCCCTGTATCTTTACGATGGCCTATTGCATCGAAAATGGGAAAGCTCTGATGGAGTACATGTAGTCCGCCAAGTGGTACTGCCAAAATCACATGTCAGAAATGTGTTGGAGGAACTTTATTGCAGCCATTCGGGAGGACATTTTGATACTAAAAGAACACTGGAACGAGTTCGGGAAATATTTTATTGGGTCAATTGCCGACGGGATGTAGCGGATTGGTGTAAAAAATGTGTTGTATGCAATGGCAGGGCAAATGTCTACGGATTCTCTCGGGAACGACTGAAAGCCAAAAGCGATAAAGCAGAAGCTAAAATCGACAGGCATGCCACAGGGACACATTTTGAGAGAGGTGACCCAGTACGGCTGTACACTCCCAAGCATCGATGAGGATTTTGCCAGAATTTGCAAAGGAACTGGGAAGGCCCCTACGCCGTCCTTAAGGAAGATCAACGACCTGATCTACCGCATTCAGCTGTCAGCGGGAAGTAAATCCAAGGTAGTTCACATTGGGAAGGTAACGCTATGCCGCCGGATCCTTCCAGTTAGCTCTATTCGGGGCGAATAACTAGAGAGGAGGGAGCAACCTGTAGCGTGCTGAGGTCGTCATAAGTAAAGGTACGAGTAAATAAAGAAGATAGAATATTCCCAAAATGTCTCGAAATGTCATTCCTTGTCAAATAAAAGTCCAGATTGTTTGGGAAGGTTTTAGAAGGTCAAGGCAAGCTATATAAGTCGACGACCTGACGTCAGTTGGGGTTTTATGATAGAGGTTATAAGTGAATGTTATCAGTTGGATAGTTATCGTTAAAGTTGAATTAAAGTTATTGTAAAATTGAGTTAAACTGAAATAAATTGAGATACCAAAAACCAGCGTAACAATATATTTGATATTTATATAGTTTCTTATTTACGGTATAAGTTATTCACTTACTTAATTAGTTGATTGTTATAACATTGATAAATTTCATGTATTAATAACTTATTATTAACTCACTGAATTTTTTTTTCACTCATTTTACTATTGTTTTGGACTATTAAATATTGTACTCAAAGCGACTTTAAATAAGATATGTAGTCGCTTTTAGCTCTTTTAGTACTATGTGAGTATTTTGATGGTCATTATTACAATGTAAATTTTATGTATTATTAATTCATAGATTGTCACTTGCTTAACTTGTTTCCTTTATTAAATCAAAGTACACTTTCTTACAGGCTTGATGGCGGTCACTGACTGAAATATTGTTGTTCTTCCCAAAAGCTCGACTCAAAAAGCAAATATAATACATAAGATAGCACAATTAAATAATTTTGACCATACAAACAAGTATTGAGAACAAAAACCTTCTACTTCTTTGTGCTATGCGTTTGGAAATACAACCAATACCTGCTAAATTCAAAAAAACCCTAAATTAAGCAGAACTGCCGATTTTATTAGTGCCTTAGAATCATACAAAATAGTAGTACCTTACTTAATTTAAAATATTTTAAATTTCATTTTAAAAAAGTACCTTAAGCATACAATTATTTATAGCAATACCTCTAAACATCCTGATAGTTTGAGCTGTGCTTTTTTATTCCAGCACCAAATGTGAAAGCCCAGTTTAAACCAAACAAGTCCATCTCAATATTTGCCGCCTAAGCAGTGGCAATCACTAAAGTAGTTGAGTACAAAGAAGAGAAAGCGATAAAAAAAGTAGTCATAGTATTAGATTCGCTCTCCGTACTTAAAATTTTATCTCATCCCATAGACATAATTTCACCATACTTAATTACATTTGTCAAAGAATTATAATTAAATACCTCTAGACTAAAGAAAGAAAACAGATTCGATATTTACTTTATTTGGATCAAGGCACATACAGGACTTCAATCCAATGAAAAAGTTGATAAATTAGCAAAAGGAAGTGCTTTAATGGGACACAATATTGTTTAAGCTCTACAACTCCCTACACTCTAATACACCCTACACTCCCTAATAAATATGGCACAAAAATAGCAACCTATTTCGTAGAGGAGTAACTGTTGCTCCATTAAAGTTTAGTCACGTTTGCTATTCCCAATAAAAGAGAAATTGTGGATTCTAATTTTTGCGATATTTGCAATGAGATATGTGATCTAGATTATATTTTTTTCAACTGTGAAAAATATCATGCACAAAAAATTATTATTCATAAAATAGCTCTGCCCTATAATTTAAAACACTTGCTGTCTTTAAATAATCTTTCAGTTTTAAACGCCCTTCTGAATTTCGTTAATTTTTTTAACCTAAATTTGTTAATCTTGGTTCCTCTGTTATCTATCCTGGATCTATTCTCCTACTCCATTCAACTCCAAGGTCTACCTCCCCCAGTGTAATAAAGTGACCCTAAATGACCTCAGGATGTAAAATGAGTTGCCCTGTATTCCATCCTGATGTAATAATGTATAGGTTAAGATAATAGGCGACAAACTCAATTCGCGTACATACTCGAAAAAACAAAGGGGATTTCTTTCTGTAGACAAGACTTTGTGTTTCTCCCTTATCGTATAAATATTTTTATTATACAAGGTGTCCTGAAAAATATAGAAAGTCCATTGGATTTAGATAGAATCAGATCCCATAAATTGTTTTCCTAGTGGCCCTCCCTACAGAGATACGGCCTCCAAAAGTACGCCACTGGAAATCAATTTTTCTTGAATAACTTTCAAACTACGTAATATAATTTAATGAAAATTAAAAATGATAAAAAATAAAAACCTCTTAAAATGCTGCCCTTAAATCATAATTAGCTTGTTAAGTTTATGTAACGTTAAAGTTTGACGTTGGTGTCAATTTGTGACCTAATTCAATTGATAACTGAATTTATGTGAAATAAAGTAACTTTAATTTCATCAGACCCTCAGACTAGCTCATGTCAGGATCATGGAGTTTGAGCTTTGAATTTTCTAATAAACCAATGGCATTATCTTTAATTAAAAAGACAAGAAAGTATTCCAAAAAAAAGGTTAAGGACTTCATGTATTTAGATCGTTAATAAATTATACCATTAATTTGCTAGTTAAAAGTAAGGAATACATTTAAAGAGTGATATTAAACTATAGTAACTTTAATTTTAATAGCAAACACTTTACAATTTTTTTGCAGTGAAAGATTTATATCAAAACAATAAATGGTTATTTTAAATCTCAATAAATTAAAACAGCTATTTTAACGATTTTTTTTGGTAAAACAAATGTTCGGATTACTGGCTGACACTTAACTGACTTGGGTTGACGGTCAAAGAGTTATGGCATTCACTGGGCCGTTGATGAGAAGATACTTCTGTTATGTTTCCCCTGGAGACTTCCTCTTCCACCTTCTCCTGGCCGGTATTTCTTTTTGCACGGCTCAATTGCTGAGAAGATACTACTTTTATTATATACGCCGGTCATTTCTTTTGTAGCCGCTTTACTCCTTATGTATGTGCCGCACTCATCTTAAAATATAGGCCGCATACTTCTCTTCTTTAGATATAAACCGGTCACCTCTCATTTTTTACATATAGGCCTCTTCTTTTTTAATATAGGCCTCCCAGCTTTTCATAAAAAAAACAACACGGTGTCAGTCACTAATAAAAAAAAACCTTTATATCTCTTAACAAGTGTTACTTAAAAGAAAGTACAAAATAAGTACTTTTAATATACGACAATTATTAAAACTGCAGCACAAGTTAAATACATTTTATATAGAACAATTATTAAAATTGCAACGATTGATTAGATTCGCAACAGTATTCAGTTACCTTGTTAAAAGATGGAAAAGAACAAAAAATCTAGATATATAAAAAAAACTAAAATGGCCACTTTTATTGGCATGCAGTATAAAAATTAAAGAGCATTTTAATGGTAATCAATCCAAAGCAATTCATGGAACTCACGTAATAATCTACAAACGAAATGTTGAACCTGTACTCACTCATGAAACAGTTTTAAATAATCAAATATATTAAGTAATTACCTTTTGTCATCAAGCAAGCGTTCACGAAAACAAAGAAGTTGATATTTCGAAGTCACACCACGGAAAGGATGAGAATATTCAGTAAGCTGTCTTAAAAAGGTAAATTGCATTATTCGATCGTGCGCAAAATCCAATTTATTGATTTTTACAAACGACAAATGAGATATTCGCACCAGCGGCATGACGAAATATTTTTTATAGGAGGGTTTAATTATTAAATGTAGGTAATATTGCGGAAATAAAACTAAAACGTTATTTATAACGTTACATTTACTAGAGGCGGACTGGGTTGTACATTTTAATGCTTACATTGTTAACACCCTGTATGATAAGGAGTTAAAAAAATTAATTTTTATACCTTGAATATTAAGCTAAAGAAGAGGTAATCTTCTTCATTGTCGATAAAATGAACCGTTTTCGAGAAAAAAAAATAAAAGAATTAATGTTTTATTTTTATTAAAAAATTAAACTCCCTGAATTAGCTAATTTTAAATTAGTAAATTCTAAAATACAACTTAGAGTATTATGTTTTTATCCTAAACTCACTAAATATTGTAACGATTGAACCTAAATACGCTAATCCGAAATAATCAATTAAAAACTTTATAACCGGGTTCAATATGTGCTCCTTTAACTCTGATAAAGTCGCGGGCCCGACGAATAGAGAACTGCAGTACTCGCCATAACAACTCAGCATTGTTCCTCATCACATCACAATGACACATGATTCTCTGTAAAAGTTCCTCCCTAGTATCAAACAGAGAGGAATACACTAAGGTTTTGAGATGACCCCATTGGCGTTAGGTCGGAAGATCGTGAAGGCCAGGCAATTGTACCTCCTCTGCCTATCCAACGGTTTCGATAGACGTTATTCAGGTGGTCCCGTAAAACGACGCTAAAGTGAGGTGGGGCTCCATCATGCATAAAATATATGCTTCGGCGGGTTTCAATTAGCAATTGATCTATTGAATCCAGAAAAGCGCCCTAAAGGAACTGTAAATAAAGTTCACAATACAATCGTGGCGGAAGTACGCATGATCCAATCAAAAAATTGCCGGTTATTCCTGCCCAAACATTTATTGATTACAACTGATGTTGATAATTATTAACAACAGTGGCATGAGGGTTTTCATCAGCCCATACATGAGAGTTATGTAAATGTACAATACAATTTCTGGTAAACCCTGCTTCATCGGTAAAAAGAGTAGTGCTAATGAAGTTTCTGTTTGTTCGTTGCTGATCTATCAGCTAGTTTGCGAACTGGATTCCTCGAATAAAATCTTCAGGAAGTAGTTGATGCTCTTTTTGCAGATGGTAACAACTGTTCTTTAAGTACTTAATCGATTGTCGTTTTTGACACATGAAGCTGGGCAGCTAATATAAGAGTGTTTATTAAAGGAGTATCAGCTACAGTATCCAAAATATTTTCCTCCAATTGCACCGTACGTTCTCTTCTTGCCATACCAGCAGCAGTACTTGTTTTCCCAAAACTTCCTAAAAATTATTAATTAGAGTTAATAGTGTTATCCTATAAACTGAGAATCACGCACCATTCTCTCTTAGACTTTGGTCAAGTCGCTGAAATGTTTTCTCATTTGGAATATGGCGATTAGGATATCTTTCTTCATACAACCTTCTTGCTTCATAAGCATTGCAGGATGCTAGACCGTACGTAAGATGCATATCTGCGTACTCACTAAATGTGTATCCCATTATCGAAATAAATTTACCAAGATATTCAAAATTCAATAAATTAATATCGAAGTACTAAAATATCAACGTGTCAACAAGATTTAAAATACATACGTTAATGCAATTATTCATTTATTTATTTCGTAAGTACCATAGTAACGTTTGTAAATACAGTGCCTTTTTTAGTACTGATAACAGTTCTATTTCAATGACTTTTGTATCACACTTTGCTGCAGACAAAAAAATTGGAAATCAACAGTGGCGTCCTTTTGGAGGGAGTATCTCCGTAGGGAGGGGTGCTAGGAAAGAAAATTATGAAAAATTGTCATCTTATTTTTTAATGTTCTATCTGAATCCGAGAGACCTCCCACATTTTCCCGGACACCATGTATATCATTTCTTTAAAATTATTATAAAAACATCTGTCATGAAATAAATAAACATCTATGATGTATGTATATTTTATTCAAATACTTTCTTGACTAAGGCCAAGGTCAGAAACACGACATGAAAAAAATCGCAAAAGTTACACTTTTTATTTATATTGCTTCTTCAGCGACAACAAACTTTTCTATTATCTTGAAAGGTATCCTAATGAATGAGATAGTAGTGCGTAAGTGCGGTTCCATGTAAGACATTATATTAACTTCATTTCCACTGCTATGGAATATTTAATTAAATTAAAAGTTTCTTGAAAAGTTTTACTAGCGCTTTCTTTTAAATTTGTTTATTGCGTCTATTGTATATATTGAGGTAATGTGGCAATGTCTTGAAAATGGGATTCAGAGATATGGGAAAACTTTTGTCATTTAAACGGTCCAATTTCAGTCTGGAGTTAATAGAATATTCGAATTTATTTTTACATTTTAAGTTAGTATAGGAGTAATATAGTTAGGTATCTTTTATGGACAGAAAAATAATAAAAACAGGAATGTTCATTTAGATTATTAACCCAGAAGATTCAACGCCGAAATATTACGGAGTTCCTAAATTACATTTTTTAATACACAGTTTATAGTTAATTAAATGTAACGACATTCAGCAGTACAACTGATATACCGGGTGTTCTAAATTAAAGCGTTACAGCTATACAGTGTGGCCACTTTTTTAATGGGATTGTATTAGTAATTTCCAAACCATACTAGTTAGAAAGTCGGTAAAATGAAGAAAAAGTTGCGTGTCTCGTAGCATAATCTAGCGGTGAAAATTAATCGAAAATAGCAGGCCCGGTTCTTGAGATATTTCGATAAACGGAAATTCGATAATTTTGGTTTTTTGGTTATCGTTCATTTACTTTCAGAACTACTAAAAAATATTTTTAAGGTTTTTTATTTGATAGTAAATTTTATTTGATTTGACGTTTTCATATTTTGCATCCACCATTTCGTATTCTCCGGACCACCATCAACTTTTTTTTTTAAATATGGGCCTGGATATTTTATAACATTATTTGAAATAACTTTTCATCCTGCATCCAGTGGTGTATTATACAATGACAGTTTTTGGGTAATATGGACCGTAATCCAAATTTTATTGGTACGGATCTGTATTGAATTTAGTGTTTAATACTTTGAGCATAAAGCGATTAATTAGGAAAAAATAAATGAGAATCAATAATTATTCAATTATTCGACTATTAAAAAATATGTTTCGATGTCAATATCGTTTCTCTTTGAATATGTGATACGGTTTGTTAAATAATAAATTACTGAAAACAACATATTCTTTAAACCCGTAACAAAAAATGAAGTAACTATTTTAATAAGCAAATTAAAAAATAGCTCTGCACCTGGTCCAGATAAATTAACAGCAATTACAATAAAAAATATAAATGAATATATTATTCTTCCTGTAACGCATATCCTTAATATTTGCTTTCAATCAGGAAAAATTCCAAGTCAATGGAAGGAATCAATTGTCACACCTGTATACAAATCCGGAGACCCTAGTGAGCTTACAAATTATAGGCCAATTTCTGTTATCAACAACTTCGCTAAAATTTTTGAAAATGCAGTAAAAAGTAGATTAATTAATTTTTTTCATAATCATAATGTTATTACAGATTGTCAATACGGTTTTATACAAAACTCAAGCACTGAAAATGCGGTAGTTGATTTTTTGGAAAAGACGGTTAACGCTGTAGATGAATCATTAAAATGTGCTGCAGTATTTCTTGATTTGGCCAAAGCATTTGATACCGTTTCCCATAACATTTTACTTGACAAACTAAATAACTATGGCATACGGGGTTTAGCATTAAGGCTCCTGAGGGATTATTTATCTAATAGAACCCAGAGCGTAAAAATTGGCAACACCGGAAGTTCTAAATCAGTAGTAAAGATGGGGGTCCCACAAGGAACAGTATTGGGCCCAATTCTGTTTCTGGTTTATATGAACAACATTACACAAATTAATAACTTATCTGGAAATATCATATGCTATGCGGATGATACGGTAATTATTTTCGCTGGAAAAGAATGGGAAGAGGTTAAACTCGCTGGAGAAACGGCCCTAAGAAAGATAAGTTTATGGTTAAATAACAATCTACTAACTTTAAATGTATTGAAAACAAAATGCATTACTTTTAGTTCAACCATCGTTAATCAACCTAACAGCTTTTGTATAAAATTGCATAGTAGTGACTGTCAAAAAAGCGATTGTAACTGCCCCTTGATAGAAAAAGTTTCTCAAATTAAATACCTAGGTGTAATACTTGATCAATACATACGGTGGTCTGAGCATATTGTCCATGTTAGTAATAGACTGAGAGCCCTAATGCACAAATTTTATGTTCTCCGGGACATTCTTTCAAAGAAAAATATAATGATACTTTATAACTCCCTAGTGGAATCTATATTAAGGTATTGCATAGTAGCATGGGGTGGAGCATTTAACACCACTATTAAAATTGTAGAGACAACACAAAATATTATTTTAAAAATTATCCTAAAAAAAGAGAGACTATTTTCTACAAATAAATTGTACGATGAATCGAACATACTAAACGTCAAATTACTCTTTGCTTATCAATGTATAATGAGAATATATACCAATGCTGAAAATTTTACTCAAAAAAATACCCGCTTAACACGCTCAGTCGCTAATATGGAGATTCCTGTACAATTTTTCAAAAAATCACTTAGTCAAAGGTCATTATCATTCTTTGGCCCAAAATTTTTTAACATAATTCCGATACACCTCAGGCAAATAATCAAAACAAAAAAGTTTAAAATTGAAATAAAAAAATATTTAATAACAAACAAAAAAAAATTTACGATCTAATGATAACATATTATAAATAAAAAACATATTAAAAGCCAAAAGGACCATCGTAGTTTTTGTCTACTTTTCCTAAGGTACTGTCTCTTGTTTATTTATCTTTTTATTTATCGGTTTATTCTGTCGAATTTCTTCGTCCCTTGTTCTAATTTTTAAATATTGTATCTTTTGTTAAGTAATAAATAATTATATGTAAAATTTAATACCTGTCTCTAAAAAAAATATGTACATAAATAGAGTCATCTGATTGATCAGAAGCAAAACAGGCAGAAATGCCTAGGTTCGATGCTCAATCAGATGTCTTTAAAAATTTTTTTTTTCTGTATAACTATTTTTTTACTATTAGGTAATGTACTTTAATATTTAAACAAATAAATTTGAATTTGAATTTTTTAGGAATACTTTATTGACGGAAACCTTACTGCACAAACATATTTAGATATACTGCAAGACATGTTAGAGTACCGTCTTAACGAAATCTGATTCCAACAAGATGGATGTGGTTCACACAATTCAAGAATGGTCACAGACTTTTCCCAATTCATGGATTGGAACAAGATGTCCAGTGGCGTGGCCTGCCAGATCTTTAGATCTGAATCCATTAGATTTTTATTTGTGGGGACGTCTCAAAAATAAAGTGTATAATACACCGAATGCAACAATTGAGATTCTCCGCTAGATGATTGAAGATGCATTGGAAGATATCCAAGAAGAAGAAATAAGCAATAGCATAAGAAATATGAATATCAGAATCGCCAAGTGTATTGAAGAAGATGGCGGACATTTTGAATAATTACTCATATATTCAAATAATTTGAATATGACTTACAAAACCTGAATTTCTTTTTGTTATTATCAGTAATGGCGTTTTAAAATTTCTACATTACTATTGTTGTTATTGATGAATTGTTTAATTTTCGAAAAATTACATAAATTTTGTAAGAATTGATTTTATTTTTTTATCGAGGGGCATGACATGTTGATTCAACTAAAGATGGCTGAAACCAAGCGTAAATTTAATAAAATTTGGATTACGGTCCATATTACTCAAAACCCTTCATTGAATGCCATTGTGTAATACATCGCTGTATGCAGGACGAAAAGTTATTTTAAATAATGTTATAAAATATCCAGGGCCATATTTAAAAAAAAATAAGTTGAGGGTGGTCTGGAGAATACGAAATGTTGGATGCAAAATATAAAAAATTTAAATCAAAGAAAATTTACTATAAAATAAAAAACCTTTAAAATATTTTTTAGTAGTTCTGAAAATAAATGAACGATAACCAAAAAACCGAAACGATCGAATTTCCTTTTATCGAAATATTTCAAGAGCCGGGCCTGCTATTTTTGATTAATTTTCACCGCTAGATTAGGCTTCGAAATAGGAAACTTTTTCTCCATTTAACCGACTTTCTAACTAGTATGGTTTGGAAATTACTAATACAATCCCATTAAAAAAGTGGCCACCTGTATATCGCTTTTTATAAAAAAAAACGTTTCATACGAAAGTTTTATAGTTTTGTAGGGAAAAACTTCTGGCTAAAATCGTTTTTTATAGCTAACCATAATTTGGCCAACTTTTTTTTCGCGCAGCAACATTTTCGAGTAGCTGTTACTCAAAAAGTAAAAGTCCAATAAAAAAAATATTTCGCTCAAAAGTTTCTTATTTTTTTATGTACTTTAAGAATATGTAAGAAAAAAATGGGATCCCCATTTAAAAAACAAAGTTCACCTCGATATGGCCATATTATGGTCAGCTATAAAAAAACGAATTTAGCCAAAATGTTTCCCCCAAAAACTATAAAACTTTTGTCTGAAACTTTTTTTTATAAAATGCATATTTTCGGCGGTATTTAACTGTAACACTTTAATTTGAATACCCGGTATAATAATAATAATATAAGTTTATTTAAAAATATACAAACTTTTAAAATAAAGTAACATAATTAATCGAAAATAAACAAACATACATAATCACAAAACTTATTTTTCAACAAAGTTGTTAACAACTTGTACGTGATATATTAACAGTTTGATGAATGAAATTAAAGCAAATGAATGAGTAATTTTAAATAAGGTGTAATTGTTGGGTGGAAAATTGTCATCTATATTAATTCCTAGATATTTAATTTGATCTGTTTCAGGTAATAAAGTGTTAATATCAATATTAAGAGGTCCAAAGATAGGAAGTCCTGTTACATAGGATGAGAAAGACATATATTTAGTTTTTTCTACATTAAGGGTAAGTTTATTATAATTAAACCATTCCATTACTCTTTTAAAATCCGTTTTGGCATCATCTTTTAAAATTTCCCAGGTACTGGCTTTATAAAACATTGCCGTGTCATCAGCAATGCTAATAACTTTCCCTCTTGTTGAATATGAGTAAATCGTTAATATATGGTAGAAAAAGAATGGGTCCAAGCACTGTCCCTTGAGGTACTCCGCATGTAATTGTTCTAGCTTTGCTGATGATTCCATCAATGTCTACAAATTGTATCCTATTAATTAAGTAATCTTTATTGAAGTTGTACGTTTTTCCTCGAATTTCATAACATTTTAGTTTTCCAAGTAGTTTTCTTGATTACCAGTATCAAAGGCTTTAGAGAGGTCAACAAATATACATAAAGAAGGCGTTTTTTATCTAAAGCTTGATAAATATTATTGGTGAGCGAGCAAATTGCATCCACTGTAGATTTTCCCTCTCTAAAGCCGTAACCATCTAAAATAATATTACAACATATTTATTTATTTTAACTTAAACAATATTTATTGATAACAAATCAACATATCTATATAACACTATTAATATTATTATTATTATTATTTACATTTACAAATAATGTAATTAAAATCAAATACATGCATATTTTTAAATGTACATTCAATTTCGCCAAATAATATACACAATATTAAACTGGAAAAAAGTTTATAACTAACAGAATTTTAACAGTTGAAGGATAATCAAAAAATAAAGGTATTTTTTGTGATACAACATCATAAAATGTTGTTTCTTTTTATCTAAAAAATAGTTTGTCCAATTTAAATGACGTTTTCAGTGTTTGTGGACAACTTTGTGAGGTATCTTTCGGACATGTTACAGAGGCAATAGTTCCAGAGGCGTGCACAGTTTTAGTTTCTGGCATAAAAAAATATCGTACAGTAGATTTTTTGAAATTTTCATTTGAATTTTTTTAAACACTATCAGCAGTTACTTTATTTCTCCATAAGTTATTTAATAGTAACTGGTTTCGAAGTAGTTACTTCATCATATCAGGACGGTAGCGTAGGTGTATAAGGTGCTCGCAGTTATTTGCAAAAAATGTTTGTGACAGAGAGGCACCCTGATTCGAATCGCACGAAAGACTGTATGCATTTGTTGGCATGGGTCTCTAGAGGATTTGATGGATGCCGTATTAACAGAAATTTAATTCATGTTGATGTGACATCCATGTAATAAAAATGTCCATGCGTTACCGTTTTGATGGTGAGTGGGGTTTTTCGGGTCAAATGACACCATCAGCTATCTTTAAGTCGCCCTGAAGCGCCACGGCAAATAATAAGAGCCATTCCTTTTCCTAAAAAAGTCACTTAGCCAAATTCAGGAAAAATTTAATCCCCCATTAAATTACCATTTCAATGATGTGTGATAAATGGTACATTACCTATTTAAAAGTATGGTGATGGATAAGTGCAAGAGAGGGGTTGACACATGACAGATGTCTGTATTGTAAAAATGTATTTAATTTGGAATAAAAATTGACCTGTTTTTTTTTTTAAATTCAATGCTTAATACCGAAAAACAGGACGAAACTGTTTTAAGTATCCCACTCTATATATAAAAAGTGGCTATATTTATCAAATTAGTTCATGGAACAAAATATTTATTACAAGTTGCGCTACACAAGATTCTCCCTTCAAAAAAAAATTATTGAGCGCAACGCCACCTACATATTGACTTATTTAAAATCAATTTATATCTAAAACTAAAGGTCTCTTAGTGCTCTGTAAACTGGCTTTTACAGAATAAAAATATCTCTATTTCTTATCAAAATATCTGGTCTGGGAGTTTTTATTGGTAGACCACGGTGGGCTTGAACATGATTTAAATGCAAAGTTTTTCCACCACCGATTTTCTTTCTGCATTCGATTTCTGGAGTCATAAGAAGACTAGAAAAAAAATCCACCGTAAGCCTTAGAGCTGTTTTCGAAAAAAACGACTTTTTTCACGAGAAAAGATTCAGTGTTCGAGATATCGAGATTTTTGTACCTTTTGCTCACTTCTAGTTGCCAAACATCCCCAATTTGGCATAAATTATGTTTTCCTATCAGTTTTACACTAGCACACAAACATTTACAAAGCATATTTTTGAAATTGCTCCGTTTACTAAGACTGGAGATACTCTTTGGCGATTCTCAGGAACAGGTTAAAATAGAAAAATTTGAAAGAATGATTTTTCATTCGAATGAGTTTTGCGTTAGTAAGCTAGTAAGCAAGAATTATATCTTTTATTTCTGATTGTCTGATTTGCGGGGTCATCGAACTATCACCAACCCCCACCCCCGATCCTTTGTCTACGTTTTGTTATACTGGAGATCGAATGATCAATGTTATTTTGTGCAATTAGTTAAAACTTCAGATAGTCTTCGACCCTTCGAGGTGAAGTTGTATTTGTTCTCTTCGAAATTTTATTTTCTTGGGAAAGTATGGACAGAAGATCAAAGGAATATGCAGGGACCCATCAAAAAAATCGGACGCACATATGTTTTCTCTGTCTGTAGAAGAAGAATCAAATGGTCAAAATCAGTGGTGCTTTATGTGTGAATTTAAAAAATGTGTGAATTATGCTGAACATGATGAACGTTTTCCCAATGTTTTATGTAGCGATTGCAAAATTATCGTATATCGGTCAGTGAAGTGTGAAACTATCGAGAAAATAGCTCTGCCGGACTATACAAAGTTCAAAATTTTGGAGAAAAATACTCGGGCAAAAACTCAAACGCTGTGCAGTTGCACATTGTGTGAATTGGTACGAGATCCAGGGCCATATAACTTCACCAAAAAAAAATGACAAGAACGAAAAGCAGAGGAGCAACAAGTGCAAAAAAAAATGTGGTGAAACTCTTTCGGTAGGGAAAAAACATTTTTGTATCCCAGAAAAACACTCCCCAAGTTTCAAAGAACATGTAAGTAACTCGCTTTCCCTGAAACAGAGAGAACATTTGGCGTGTTCTTTAATAAAGGATATAGTTTTAAATGAAGACACAAATTCCCGCAGCTCGAGCAATAAAACCGCTCCATTATCTCAGATTTATGGAAAGCCACTCAACGTTGAAATTACCCAGAAACTAAAAAATCAAACTATAGGCCCGCAACAAATTTCCGCGGGAGATGTTTGTAAAAAAGCCACAAATTACGACCTCTCCAGCAATGTAGTTCAGAGCATAGCAAGAGACTTACGCGTTGGCTCCCAAAAAAAAAGAAACCTGTTTGAACCAAATCTTAAGACGAAACTTTCTACACACCGCCACAATTTTTTGATTTCAAAAGTTGCCTCATAATAACATCAAAAGCTGGCGAGAAGACGATCTCTACAGAAATATTGGCATTTTGTACAGATATTCCAACTTAATCGATTGTATAAAAACAACTCGAAACAATGATAATCCCTATTTGAAGTTTGGCATTGATAGTGGGGAAGGTTTTCTCAAGATTTGCCTTTCAGTGCAAGAACCTGATTCTGCTATAATAGACGGTCGACAAAAATATATATAGAGGGCGCAGGGGCTAAAAGATTCAAGGATTCCGGAGTCAAAAAATTATTTGTTCTGGCAATAATTGCAGGTACACAAGAAAACCATGAAAATGTGAGAATGTTATGGTCTCTCTTACAGATCAATGATTTTGCCGACACAATTGCGACCGATTTGAAACTGGCCAACATATTGGTATGTCTCGTGCTTTCCCTGTACTTGGTGTTTCGCCTCGAAAGAAAGTTTGGATATCACATTTTTACCAAATTGAGCGTGTTCCAAGTCCAAAAATGCCTATTTTTGTATCTTTGCATTATTCATTGAAAAAAAGTAGATTTTTTTCACAATCGGCTCTAAGGCTTACGGTGGAATTTTTTTTTCAGCCTTCTTATGACTCTGCGAATCGAATGCCGAAGGAAAATCGGTGGTGCTAGAACTTCGCATTTAAATCATGTTCAAGCCCACCGTGAGACCCTATATACACAGGTTTTAATTCAAAAAATTATTTAAACTAAAAACATTAATTTTTATTAAAATATAGCACAAAATAAATACCAGAGCATAAAATTTATTAATAAGTGTCGCGTCCAGTTTTGGCCTACAAGGCCATCTTCGTACCTACAATTGAAATAACAAGAATGATAGTAAAATTATATAATTGGAAAGAGTAAATATTAGAATCCAAATCCATGTATAGAAATCGGTATGTTTACAGTGTGGTAATTATTATAATATATCTATGAAGACTAGAAATAAGGAGGCGAATCGGCATGCTCAAAATACGGCCCCAAAAATCACACGTCAATTGAGCTTTTATAATTAACCGCATGGGCGCTGGTACGGTTTATGTAGTTCAAAATACATGGCTTCTTATGGGAATTATACATAATTTTGTCAAAATAATAAAAATAAACTTGTTTATAGCTAAATAAAGCACAGAACATACTGTTGTATTTATTTCTAAATAAGTCTTACATATTTTAATTGATACACTATTTACTATTTATTCCTATTTAAGTAAAATGCAAACTATTGATGATAAATTTTGAAATTTGATGGGTAGGGCTAATTATTTTTTAATTAAATCTAAATAAGGCCGAGGACATACTAAGACACGGTTTAAATAAAAATATTTAGTCAGGGATTTTACAAAATTTTATGAAAATAATAAAAATCAAATTGTTGTCAACTAAAGTATAGAAAATACTGTTGGTAATAATTATAAATGAGTCTTTATGTTAAACATTATTTACTATGTATTATTTAATTTTATCTAAATAAAATGAAAATTAGGTATGACCAAATTTGAAAAGGTTTGTTAAATGATGAAATTTGGTAAGAACAGTTTTGTGGTAATTTTGTATTCGACAACTACAATTTCATCATCCTAGTAAATAGTTTCTTCAGCAATAGGTTCTAATATTTTCTTCCTTTTTTTTTATTCTAACAAATTCAGTTCGGTTCAATGGTGGTTTCGTCTTTTCCTAATACTGGACAAGTATGAGATTCGGGAATATACATTGCTTCGTTCTTTAATCTCGGCCTTTCCCATTTTATTTTGTTAAAATAGTCTCATCAAATTTTAAAATATCAATCTCTAAAAAGTGTAGCTCGCAAACAGAATCACAACTAGAAAGTACTTTATCAGCCCTAGGAATCACATGCTGCCATTGTTTTAAACGTTTAGGATTCTATAAAAAATATTTGCAATGACTAAATTGGAGTTCAATAAAGAAAAATAACAGTAATAACTTTTCATCAAACATCAAAAAACATGAAAAAAGCAAATTTTCTAGTAAGTTAAATATAATGTGTAGTTATTATTGTTTGTAAGTCAGGATTTATGACTTTTTTGTTATAGAATTTTGTAATTAAATAAACTACACTCCGTAAGATACGGGCTGTGACTATTTTACAAATAAATACATTATTTTACTTGCACTAGGAGCTTTAAAAAGAATTGAATTTTTTTCTCCTTCTGTTTTCTTTAATTTTATATCGGATTTATATCCCATTTTTCAACCCGTAACGAAGCAAATCCTGCTTTGCCGTTTCTTCGTACTCATTTTTACTTGCAGGTTCTTTATTTCATCTTATTTTTATTCTTTTCAGTAAATTTTACAAAAATCTCTTTAATTTCCATTGACTTGCATAGAAAATAGACGTCGTTATTTTGCCACCCGTCAACTGCACTAGTTTTTTGGAACTCCATAAAAATCGGGATGGAAATTTGAAATTTGACCAAGGCCGATTCACCTCCTTAACTCTAGTTTTCATAATAATAACAAAAAAATTAACAAAAAAAAAAATAAATAAATAAAATAAATTGACGTATGCAACAAGGGTTGTCTAAAAAATATTTTTCACTATAGTCTGACCCGAAAAAGGATTAAAGTCAGAGGGTTAACAAAACCAATTTAAAAATGACGTAACACTGGTGGAAATCAGGTAGGTAACTTCGGGGTTTCCAGTTTGCAAGAAGTTTAAAAAAGGACACAAAATTAGAATCATGTGTGTATCAATCAAAAAAATGCATGGATGGCCATGAAGACAAACCCAGATAGCACAAATACGTTTTAAAGACTTTTATTTGCGACGTTTATAACATTTTAAAGATGTGCGCTAAAATCCAAAAGATGTTTTATAGGCGTCTATAGAACGTACATTGTTACAAAACAAGGCGTCTTTAGGACATTCAATTTTGTGCGTCTTTAAGACATCCAGTTTTATACGTCTTTAAGGCAAACCATATTGGACATGTTTAAGCCGTCTATTTACTTGATGGAAATTCGTTTAAAAATATAAATGAATAGTTGTCTACTATATTTTTAATACTATTAAAACTAGTACATAAAGTAGATATTATTTTACAATGTGTATAAAATAATAAGAAAATGACTTCAAGTGCTTGTTGCTACGAGAAACTATTCCCGGAAATTCTATTTTTTGTCAGTTTGATCGCTTCAAAAACTTCTTTTATGATAATAATTTTAATCTGTAACTAATGCCTCTGTAGCAAATCATTTTGTTGAATTATTGTTTTAAGGCAATAACTTACCATTTTTAATAATACATTTTACTAGTTCCGGTATACCACAGTTCCAATAAAGGCAAATAAATAATATAAAAAGACAATACATATATAAAGACCCACCACGAAAAAACCCACCACGAAAAAGTAATGACAATATCCACAGACAAAAATATTATACAATGACTGTCCCGACAGCCAGAGGAAGAACAATACTATGAAATCAGCCAATGACAATGACGAATGAGGATCAAAAAAGCGCTGTAGGCAGCGCCAAGAACGGTGTCTTAGCACCATATTAAAATATAGTGAAAAGAGTTGAACTTCCACATTACCGACATATTTAATACGTCCTAAAAATATCCCAACAATGACGTTTTAGACGTGTTCTAAGCAGGGCGTCTTAAAACGGTCCGTTTTACGTACCAGGACGTTTGGACCAAAGTAAGAGATGAACTGGCCCTCTTTAAAATGTAGTGTTCTATATGGGAAACTAATCCCGACACTTATTATTAAACTTTAGCTGTGGTATTGATATTGTTTTTTTTTGTTAATAACATAATCTATCATTCAATAAAATTAATGTTTAAATAAATAATTTTATCTTTATAAACCGTATTATATGGAAACTTATTAACCGAATTATTGTGTACCAAAAAAACAAATTTTATATTTTATATTTTATTCATTTACCCCAAAAAAAATATGTTTCATTTTGTATTTTATTGCATTACCTCGAAAGGTGTTACATTTTGCTGCCTCTATTCCAATCTCATTATTTCACTTACTCTGTTTACAGAATCACTTCAGCCATTGCACAAACAAACATTCGCATAATTAACCCCACGTTCATGAAAATTATGTCAGTGAAGCCACTATTTAATGTTTATATACACTTACTAAAATAAGATTAACAATTTCTTATAACTACATACATATTATATTACTATGTAATTGTTGAAACGTTTTTGTTTAAGAAAATTTCACTAATTTGATTATAGTTCAGTTAATTAATTTAAAAGGTAAAATTAGGTCCTTGCAAGTATGCCCAAATTAAGGTATTATACGGGTTTTAATACACAAAGTTCTACAAGTGCATTTTTAAACCACATATATATACCTATAAAGGGTGATTTTTTGAAAAGGATCCATCCTCGATAACTTCGTTCTAGTCTTGATTCAGGTAAAATCCAAAAACAGGTCAATTTTTATCCTTAGAGGGACACATTTTTAGATCACAACTGATTTTGTCGGATCAACCCCATGGCTTCACCAGCCCCCACCTCAAAAACCTTCAATATCGAGGGGAGCGGACGATGTAAGAATTATTTCGTTTTGTACATGGTGGTTCAAGAAAAAAGACAAATTGCAATAAATAGATTTACATTTCGCTTTAGTTGGTTAATTTTTGAATAAAAATCTTATTAATTGTTTACAAAACGAGAAGAAACGGATTAGAGTGAAAGGAAGCAAAATCACAACAAGTGCTCAAAATGACCACCGTTATTCTCCATGCAGTAGAAAAGGCGGTTTTCAAATTCCTATCTCACCCGTTGAAAGGTTTCTCTAGGGATTCTTCTGCATGCGTCAGTTATTCGTTGTCGCAACTCCACTAAATCTGCTGGTTGAGTTTTGAAGACAACAGATTTTAGGTGTCCCCAGAGGAAAAAATCTGGTCCTGTCAAATCAAGTGACCGTGGAAGCCATTCTATTGCTCCCCGCCTGCCAATCCAATGATGCGGAAATCTCTGATTCAGCCAGTTCCGAACATTCACAGCGAAGTGAGGTGGGGCTCCATCTTGCTGAAAAAAAAAGCTAATTTTCTTCAAGTACAAGATTTCCATCTTGATCCCGCTGATTTTCAACTTCATCCGTTATCAAGGGATCTATGATATCTTCCAGCAGCTCTAAATATACCTCGCCAGTCAAAGTCTCATTAATGAAAATCGGACCGACTACCGCATCGCCTAGTATTCCTGCCCATACATTTAATTTCTGAGCAGCTTGAGTATGCCCCTCTCTAAAAATGTGAGGATTCTCATCACTCTAATATCGGATATTCTGTTTATTGACTGCGCCATGCAGATAAAAACTACATTCGTCACTAAAGCAAATGTTTATGAGGTTTGGGTTTGCGTTTATCATTTCCGTCATAATTTCGCAAAACAGTAATCTCCTATCAGGATCATCGTCCACAAGCTCCTGAAGTATCTTCTTTTTATAGGGATGGAATTTAAAAAGTTTTGTCACTTTGCGTACCGATGAATACGAAAGTCCAGTGGTCGTAGCAATCTGACGCAAAGAACTGGTTGGATCGAAAGTAAAGTTCCCCACCACTTCAATCTGAGCCATTTCATTAACTATTCTGTTACCTTCTCTCTTTATATTTTTCATCGATCCTGTTGCTTGAAACTTCCGCACAAGTTGCGTGACATATTTGTGCTCCATTCGCTTAAATGGGTGTCTCGCATTAAAAACTCTGGCAGTGGCGCGGGCACAATTCTGCTCCTCACCATAAATGAAAATAACTTCTACCCGCTCGACAATAGTGTAAACTACTTGAATTAAATCTAATCCGTCAAAATGGCTTGTAAAGATGCGCAAAAAATTGCAGATAAAAATACATACAAAAAGAGCGATAGCTCGATATCACTCATCAACCGTCTTCAAAAACTAAAGCAAAAAATTTAAGTGAATTTACGACAGGAGATAAATTGTTGAAAGAGGAAGGATTCTTATTATTCTCAACGGTGATCATTTTAAGAATCTATTATGATGTATGTAATTTAAGTATATTTATTGCAATTTGTCTTTTTTCTTGAACCACCCTGTACAAAACGAAATAATTCTTACATGGTCGTACGGTTAATGCAAAAACCTTTCCAACGAGGGGTCACTCATCCCCCTTGCTATTAAAGGTTTTTGAGGTGGGGGCTGGTGGGGCCATGGGGTTGATCCGACAAAATTAGTTGTGATCTGAAAATGTGTCCCCCACCCTAAGGATAAAAATTGACCTATTTTTGGATTTTATCTGAATCAAGACAAGAACGAAGTTATCGAGGGTGGATCCTTCTCAAAAAATCACCCTGTATATTTATTTATGCTGGAAATAGTCTACTGGATAATGAACGTTTTTATCATTACATTATTTTAACAAACGGTAAAAACAAACGCAGATCGGGGACAACACTAATGATTTGTATTTGCTGTGGTGGGAGGTTTTTGTGTGAATGCGTCTTGTTTGTTTTTATTTATGCCGTGACTAGCAGTGGTATTTTATAAACCTTGGAAGAAAATTTCACATACACGAACAAATAATAATAATGCGGTGAAAACAAGAAGAAAAAGCAACGACTTCTCGTAGGGTGGCGGCTTCGCCTATATGAAGACGAGAGAGAAGGAGGCGAATCGGCAATGGTCAAATTTCAAATTTATGTCCTTCTTTTTATAAAGTTTACAAAATTGACGGTAGTTGGCATGTCTAATGACAACGCAGTCAATTTTCTATGTAAGTCAATGTAAAATAGAGTGATTTTTTAAAAAACTGATGAAAAGAATCAAAATAATGTGAAAAAAAGTACCCGAGTACAAGTAACATGAGTGCAACATCAAAGCAAGATTTACGTCATTTTAGATTGTAAAACAGGATAAAAATCAAATGTAAAACTAAAGAAAACACAAGAAGAAAGCAATTCAATGTCCTTTTAAAGCTTTTAGTGTAAGTAAAATAAGGTATTTATGTCTAAATATAATATTTATTGTAAACTAGTCACAATATGTATTTTACGAAGTGTAGTTTATTTTATTATAAGTTTCTATATTACAAAATTTTACAGTTATAGATGCTGACTTACAAACAACAATAATTATGCATTAAATTTAACTTACTAGAAAAGAAAATTTATTTTATATAGAGTTTTAATGTTAGATAAAGAGTTGCTACTGTTATTTTTTTTGGGCCTCAATTGTGTCATTGTAAATGTTTTTATAGAATACTAAACGTTTAGAACAGTGGCAGGATATATATCGTTCCTAGTGCCGATAAAGCACTTTGTAGAGATGATGCTGATCTATACTTTTTGTATAATTATTATAATTATAAAAAATTGGAAATTTATATTAGAAATAATAAAGACGATATTATTATTATAATAAGTACCTATTCCAACAGGAATGGCTGCGTGCCATACTGCTGAAATCGTAAAGGAATTCATGTTGGAAAATAATATTCCGATATTAGATTGGATGTCCAGTAGTTCCGATCTTTCGCCAAATGAAACACTTTGGCATAACTTAAAAAAAAATCGAGCTACTCCTTCTAGAACAGTTCCTGAATTAAAAGATAGATTAACTCAAATTTGGAACCTATTCCAGTGAATAGGTTCCAAATTTATGCATCAGTATGCAGATTTTAAAAAGTTAGAATATACCATGCCAAAGCGAATTGAAGCAGTTCTGAGCAAAAGGAAGATATTACACAGTGGTAAAATAACTGGTGTCCTTCCATGAATATTGGGCCAAATGAAATTATTCATTGTTATGTTATTTAATTTAGTGTTCTTTGCATATCTATAATTTTCTAATATTAATTGTAATAAAAAGTGTTGATAAACATGTTTCAAATTATAATAAAAATATTTTTTTTTGTTTTTACTATTGCTGTCTAAAATAACATAAAAAATATAATATTAAATAGGCCAAATGATATGATTCTAGGCTCGTAGATCAACCATTAATTTTTTTTATCATTTTTCAAATTTAGAATTAAAACCAATTAGAATAACTCTGTTCACTATATCATTAGGTGAGTAAACCCCCTACCAGGCAAGGGGGATGACAAACTTTTAGCTTAGCGTGTTAGACGGTTTACTCAGAGAGTTGACGTCGCTTATATGATTAGTGATATCGTGATTAACAAATAATAATTTTATCATATAACTTTAAAATTTAAATAATTTATTTTATCCTATGACCCTTACCCTTCAATCGAGGAGTGGGCTAAGGTGGAACATAGGCCAATGATATTTTTTCATCTTCCTACTGTTCTATTAGCGAATAATGGAGATAGGACATATGACGTTTGAACCCACGTGTTTAATTTTCACCGGGTACCTTTTAGATGTCAGATGTTTTCTTAAAATTTTACCATGCTTCCACATGTTAATTAAAAAAAAATTGTACAATAGGATAGTTTTTAACCATTTTTTTTTTTCTATATTTCTGTATTTTTCCATTTTCCATCACATGTACAGAATCAACCTCATTATAAATAAATGTTTTAATATTGTCAACATAACTTTTGTCAAAATTAATTTGTATTGTAGCTTCCCTGAAGATGAACGTAATCATGATCGAACGCTTAAAACAAGTTACTTATAAGAGTACGCTTTCTAAGAATTTTTTGTTGAATACCACAAAAAAATCCATAACTCATTTTCTAACTGAGTCAGCAAAGACTAAGCCTTAATTGGCTTTACACTAAGCAACAAATTTCCTAAACAGTAATTTGATTACCAAAAATAGATGGAGTGTAACCCACAAAATTTAATGAAATTACTGTGAACGTGATGTGCTAAAACTTCAAATATCCGTTCTCGAAACAAGGAGATTTTATCTGCTTGCATAATTTCGTTCGCGGTTAGATACCAGTATTATTCAACAACAAATAAAAAACGTAAACAGCGCTTTCTTTGCCTAACACGAAAATCCTTTTATGTCTAATATTTTCCAGAGGAGCTTTGGCGAAATGTATGTTACACGTACGTAACAGGGAAGTTTATACCCAACCTAAACTAGCTGTAATAGGGAGCCATTTAAGAGTGAAACCAAAATTTATTGCATCTGGAACTTTAATCTAACTTTTGAGCGAAAATTCGGAGATGATAAATTTAGTTAGAAAATCTTTAGAAATATTTTTGTATATGGAAATGGCATGTTTTTATTACGATTTCGCAAACACAAGTGCTCATATTTTCTAAATATTTCAATCTAGACTTGTATGCAAGTAATTATTTTTCCAATTATAAATCATTTCTAATTTATTGCATGGAAAATAAATCTTTTGTTAGATATTAATTATCAAAAAACTGAATAGTTCCTGCTTTATTTTCATTTATAAATCTTTTTTTTAAGGCGACTGTCATAAAAAATGACATTTTACGGATTTATTAACATCTCTAAATTGTCACTTTTATGACCGCATTTAGACTAGATTAGATTTAATTAGAACTGTGGACCATGTGGCCTTCCCCGTCTCGTCTTTTTCAGATCTAGTGTGAATTTCCTTTATTCGTTATTTATTGTCACCTTGTCAAATTTTGTTTTTTTGTAGTAGACTACTTAGACTAGGAGTAGTTATCCAGCGTAGCTAGTTGCCCGTGTGGTCTTTCTTCTCCTTATGTAAGGAACCTAAATCTTGATAGACTTCGCGGTAGCATAATACGTGTTTTGCAGTTTCCTCCTCTTCCTGACAGAATTGATACAAGCTCTCTTCTTTTAGAACAATATTATACATATGTTTGTTAAACCTACAATGACCTGTTAATAGACCTAGTGTATTCTCGTGAGTTTAGGTGATGGCCCTTTTAAGAACCCTTTTACCTGTATCTGTCCTGATGAATTCTTCTACTATTTCTGAGATTTTTTAAAACATCCACTGCTTTTTGCATGTTCTGAAAACTGTTTTTGTGACACCACAGAAGGATTCTGGACCAATAACAGTCTTTGAAGCTCCTTCTCGGGCTAGTATATCAGTCAATGTGTTGCCCTTAAGTCCTCTGTGACATAGTACCCAGGCTACGGTTAGTCTGTTTTTAATATCCAGTTCTGTTAGTGCTTATAAACTGTCTTACACAAGCTTTGCGTGTACATGCATAGAACTAAGTGCTTTTGACGTCGCTTGATTATCTGAGTATATTGACAATATTTTTTCCATTTATCTTATGTCTTAATACCTCTTCTGCGTAGTGACGCATTGCTATAATACTGTTGCATGTTTATCTAAGCTCAGTGAGATTCTTGTCTTTGGTATGGTACTATATATACCTACTCCTAAACCTTCATGGATTTTGGAGCCCTCTGTGTACCAGGTAAATAGAAGGTCCTCCTATTATTTGCTCGATTTTCAACTCTTGATATATATTGCTAAAGTCACGTCCATGAGAACTGCTTGTGGGTCATGGACCTTTGTGAAATCTGTACGTGAGACACCTGGCTTTGCCTCAAATAAATACTATTAAGCTGACAAATGAGTCTTTGGTCATCATACTACCAACCCTTAGGTTATTATATGCCTTATGACTCTGGTATATAACCAGGAAACTTTGTGGTTGTAGCCCCCAATTTATTTTACACAACTTTCGACATAAGTTAACGGATGTGTGCTCTTTTGGTTGACTTTTTGCAAGTGCTGTTTCTAGGTTAAGTTGTGGTCTAAGATGACTTTCAAGTATTTGGCTTTTTAAGCAAATGAAATAATCTCTTCTTTTAGTACTGGTGACTTTAGCCCTGTCAGTACTTTTCTTTCTGTAAAGATGAGGTTTTAGTTTTATGAGAGTTCAGTTTATCCTCTTTCTACCACTCATTAACGAAGTTTAGAGTAGCCAGTTTGTGTGTGTTCCGCTATTGTACCTGCGATTTGCCGCATTTGCTTTACGGTTGCTTCAGGTCTTTTTTTATAAACATAGATTTGTCATACATGGTTAGAAATTTTGTACAACTTTTATTAGTCAACCATGGATTTTTATTTGATTATTAAAAAATTGAAACAATTTTGGCATTTAAGACTCTTTTCAAAAACAGGAATGAAACAAAAATATATTATGACTTTACTTGATGTGACAGTCGCCAAAAAAATGTGTGCACCTCGGACGTATGATGTCTTTTTGGCCTATCCATAAGAAGTTGCTTGATCTCGACTACGCCTCGGCCGTAAATTTCTGATTCGGCCAAAAAAGACTTTACGGCCGTGGTAGACAAATTACTATTTTCATATTTTTTAGCCACCTTCTATATATAAGTACTATATTTCAATACCCAAAAAAAAGATGGCTTAAATGTAAGTCCGAAACTTTGAGCGAACAAGATTTCAATTGTGGACATTTCATTCCTAAAGTTAGAGTACACTAGTTTTTCATTCTAATTCATTTTCACTTTTTCGTAAAACATCCTAATATTTCCTATCGAGTCTTCTTCTTCTTTTTCTTCTTCTTTCTCTTTTATTTTAATTCTTATCCGTATTATCATAATTGTTCTAGTTTTTCGGTTGATGTTCAGAACATTAGATTCACCTGTAGGGACTGCAGGTTTTGTTGTGCCATCTTTGTTTCTGAAAAACCTTCTTTAGAACCCAAGTTGGCACATCAGAATTACGTGAATAATATTGTTGTTTTGTCTTGACACTGAATTATTAGTTTTTAAACTTCTTGGATTTCTCAAAGAATTGAAATTTAAAATAATATGAAACATAAAACTAAATTTAAAATTTTCTAGAACTAGCGATGATACAATAGGATCTATTCAGCCCTATTAGCTGATGGAGATAAATAATTTGCACATACAAACCATTTCAACAGTATCAATCATAAATTATTTTTTTGTTGTGTTTGTTATTATCAGGAGGAGGTTCTTATGAAAGAAAAAATTATGAAAATTGCGCGAAAAATTAGAAAAACGTCAAATATATATATATAAGTTATAGAGTCAATAACCCTGAGTCGGCAACCTCGTGGATGAACCTTGGAACTGCTGAATTTGCATTAGATTAGTTTTGTGTCATTCCACCTTAGGTGTAATGCCACCTGTTATATTATATTTCTTTTCAGTTAATTCAGTTTAGAATCTGTGTTTGATACGATAAGTTGTACTTTAAATAAAATAAATCTTTTTAAAAAACCAAATACCGAGTGTATTTAGATAAGTGGCGCAGTCAGTAGGATGGTCAAACGGGTTTAATGTACATAATTCCTGGTTCGTTTCTACGATTTTTTGACCATTTTGAACTTTAAAACGTGTTTAAGAAGTTTTCCAGTTGGGTGAATTGAGTAGCCTAACGTGAAGAACGCTATTCGAGTTAAGAAAAGACATTCAAGTGAACATTGAAGAGTCTACCCGGTCCAGTCCTTGGTTGACGACGGAAATCGAATAGATGGAGTGGAAACTACTTTTACTGTAAGTGTTTTATATGTCGTTTAGAGAGCAACCTTTAATTATCAATTCTGAAAGTTCAGACAATTCTGATTCAGATACAGATTCTGACTCAAATTTAAACAAAACAAATTTAGACATTTCAAATATTTTAATTTCAAATAATAAATTTAAAATGGCTCCAACAATTCCAGAATTAAAAGATAAATATTTAGATATGATCCCAGATTTCTATGGTGATCCCGCCTTGCTTCCTAGATTTATAGAAGTAAGCGAAAAATTAGTTAGGAAATTTTATAATACAGTAGATATAAACGATTTTCAAAATGAGTATTTAATGTCTAGTATTTTAGCGAAAGTAAAAGGTGAAGCTGCCAAAAATATATCGTCTTGTACTATAAGAAATTGGGAAAATTTAAAAGCTGCTTTATTGAATACATATGCAGATAAAAGAGGATATTTATACCTTAAGCTTAGAAATTTCAGCATTACAACAGGGTAACGATTCTCCTTTCCAATTCTTCAATAAAATACAGCAACTTTTAAATCTCCAAATAACCTTATTAATGACTTGTTCTAACGAAAATGAACAAAATGTTTTAGGGAATTATTTTAGAAATCAGGCTCTCAGAATATTGTTACGCGGACTAAAAGAACCATTAGGTACATTAATGCGAACAAAAAACCCTTTAGATTTAAATTCTGCTTTGAATACATTAACGAATGATTTTCAAATTGAAATGGGACCTTATAATAATAGTAATTATAGTCCAAGATATAAAAATATTAATCATAATTACCAAAATAATCATTTACTTAGAAATAGACAAAATTTTCAAAATAATCAATCAATAAACTGGCAACCAGAAATGCCAAGTTCATCTCAAAATTATCAACAATTAAATAGAAATGTAGGTTTAGTGCCTCGAAATCAACCTAGTACAAGTAGAGGTCCTAATACAAATGTTTTCAGACCTAATCCGAATCAAAAATTCCAAAATCCAACACCCATGAGTGTAAATACTTCAAATTCCTTTAGACCTACAAGAAATTTCCAAAATCGCAACTATTCTCAAAACCAAAATTCTTTTGCAAATCAAAGGAAAAATTTTATTTCTGAAGAACTACATAACTTAGATAATACAGAATGTCCCAACGAAAATATTAATGATGATTTTTTAGAAGAAAATGCCTCGGAAAACAAATAAAACAAGTCGAATTATTAAACTTAACTAACAGTGAGAGTGAATTACCCTACATAATATTCCCAGAAAATAATTTAAGAGTTCTTATTGATACTGCCAGTACAAAATCCTTTGTTGTGCCAGAAATTGCCGACAAATATTTTAAAACATCCCTTATACGCAAACCATTCCAAGTTTCTACCGCTTAAGGAACGAAACAAGAAAATTATTGTACAGTAATTCCATCCTCAAAAATATTTAAACATAATAAACCAATTAATTTCGAATATTGTATGTTTAAGTTTAATAATCATTTTGATTGTTTATTAGGGTTAGATAATCTTAAAAAATTAAATGCAAAAATTGACCTAATAAACGACTTATTAATTACAACCTTATAGTCAAATCAAAATAAATTATTTTAAGATAAATAGTGAGTGCACGAATTGTATAGTAGTGCCACCACGAACAGAACAAATTATTAAATTAAATATAAGTAATGTTAAAAACGGTGACGTAATAATACCGTATACAAAAATTGATAAATTAGAAATTCCTGAATGTTTAACAAAAGTAGAAGATAGTACAGCTATATGTACCATCTTAAATTCATCTGAATCATATTGTAAAGTTGACATAAGTCCAAGTATAGAAGTTGCAACGTTCGCTGAATACGAACAAACAACATACCCAGACTTAAATATTTTTACAGACAAATTAAAATTTGATAATTTAAAAGTTGAAATGTTCGATGAATACGAACAACCAACGTACCCAAATCGAAATAAAATTTACAAAGACAAATTTAGATTTGATATTTCAAAAGTTGAAAGGTTCGATGAATACGAACAAACAACATACCCAAACTTAAATACAAATAGTGATGCTTTATCTAGAATAGAACTTAATGTAAACGAAACAATAACTAATTCAAAACCTAGTATTCTACAGAAATTTTCGAATATATGGAAAACTTTAATAACAAACTTCAATGTCCTAAAATAAATAATGAAACAGAATCTCTTGTAGTAGAACCTGATGATATAAATAATGACATCGAAGATGAAAACGATACTATTCACACTAATGTAGAGAACCCAATACCAGGCATACCTATCGCGGATTGCGCGGTAAATGTCGGAAAAAATCAAATAATAATATCCGAAGTCAATTTTGCTCCTACCACTCCTACTATTATAGAACCCTATGAAAACAAACAACGAATTCTTGTACAATTCTCAAAAAATAATTTTGAAAACGATGTTATCAAATTTGTAAAAGAGTACGTAGTACCAAAAGTAAAATATCATATCTATTTTGAAGATCCCCTATATGAAAAATTTAGCGTTGTTGTACAACAATTTTTCAAAAATTCCCAAATCTCATTTATTAAATGTTCCAAAAAATTTATTGATGTCCCATTAAATGAAGTTGAAGATGTAATAAAAAATTATCACGAAGGAAAACAAAATCATAGAGGTATAGATGAAACAGAAAATAGAATTAAAACATTATATTATTGGCCTAATCAAAGAGCATCAATTCAAACCTACATTAACAGCTGTGAAATATGTCAATTAACAAAATACGATAGAAAACCTATTAAACCTATTTATAATATTACTCCTACAGCGATTAAACCTTTCCAAATACTACATTTAGATACAATAACATTAGAAAATAATAAATTTTTAACTATAATAGACTCATTTTCAAAGTATGGTCAATTATATAAAATTAATTCCGCACAAGGAATCGAAGTAGTCAATAGCCTAATTAAATATTTTACTCATCACTGTATACCAGAACAAATAATTTCTGATAACGGTACAGAATTAAAAAATTCACTTGTAAAAGATCTACTAAATCTTCACAAAGTAAAAATTCATTTCATTAGCTCACAGCATCCAGAATCCAACGGCATCGCTGAAAGATTCCATTCTTCTATTATTGAACATATTAGATTACTAAATAACCAAAACGAA
Source organism: Psylliodes chrysocephalus (assembly GCA_927349885.1). NCBI lineage: Eukaryota > Metazoa > Arthropoda > Insecta > Coleoptera > Chrysomelidae > Psylliodes > Psylliodes chrysocephalus. The sequence continues at coordinate 56,043,142 of OV651817.1, forward strand.
TATAAAACTGAACCTATAGAACAAAAAGTTAATTACGCACTTTTAGCGTATAATAATAGCATTCACTCTGTAACAAAATTAAAACCTTATGAAATTACTACAGGTCATTTAGAAAATAATTCCGTTTTCGATTTAGATATAGAGCAACAATTAATAAATAATTATATTTCTGATCACAAAGAAAAAATGAAAATATTATATTCACAATTAAATAAAAATATACAAGAAACCAAAGAAAAAGTTATTACCAAAGCTAATGAAAAGCGAGAAAAGTTAACGGATGAAATTCCTTCTAAAGTATTTGTTCGTAACAGACAAAAACAAAGTAAAACAAAAAATAAATATCAAGCTGAAGAAATTAAAGATACAAATCTAGAAAGAAATACTGCTAAAATTATCACTAGACATAAAAATACTGCCGAAGATATTCATTTATCAAATATTAAATGTCCTAAAAGAAAACCTTATACTTTTATTTCAGGTGCGTCACAATCGGATACGCATCAGTAGACATAAAAGACATCACCCACAATTTAGGTATCCTACCAATTAATCTAGGTCCTGCCAAACTTCAAAAATCTAGGCACACATTCGTGCATTTTTACGATTTAAACCCGCTATTGCAGGAATACAATAATTTAAACATACAGTTTAACTATCTTAAAAATAATATTTCAAATAATACATTCTTCAGTATAGAAACTGAGAATTTCGTTAATATTATAGTTTATCTTAAAACTAATATAGAAGAAAAATTTAACAATCTTAATATTCACTCACTTTTAGAAAAAAATAAAAGAGGTTTAATAAATGGGTTTGGATCAGTTCTTAAAGCCATTACCGGAAATTTAGACTCCCAAGATGGAGAAAGAATAAATTCAATTTTAGAACATTTAAAAGAAAATCAAGCTAATTTACAGAATCAATTAAAAAGGCAATATTCTGTCAGTAGCCAGATAATAAATAATTTTAATCAAACAATTCAAGATATCCAAAAAAATGAAATTAATCTCAAATCTAAAATACTAGAAATTAAAGACATTGTAGACTTTCAAGCAAAATTTGAAAATGTAATTTACTTAAAAGACTTATTTAACGAATTATTGATAATTTATAATTTAATCCTGGACATAATGGAAAACGTAGAAAATTCCATAACATTTTGTAAACTGAAAACCATTCACCCTAGTATCATAAAATCACATGAGCTATTTTTAGAATTAAAAAAGATTTCTTCTCATTATCAATTTCAGCTACCATTAGAAGTAAAATATGAAAATATTTTAAATTTTGAATCAATCTTAGAGGTTAACTGTAAATTAGAAAAAATCAAATACAATATTTTCTATCAATTCCTATTGATTTTGAAACAGAATTCGAACTATATTATTTACTGCCAATTCCCACCAAATTTGAATCAGAATTTGTTATAATAATGCCAAACACAAAATATATATTAAAATCCGGAAATCAAATAAAGCCTCTAAACGATATTTGCACACGCGGTAAAAAATTCCAATGTCCTAGCCGTTTACAAAATAATAATGAACAATTATGCGAGAAAGAAATTTTACTAAAAGGAAATTCTAGCCAATGTCAATATGTTAAGGTAGATATTTTTAAAAATCACATAGAAATTATACCAGAAACAAATCAATTTTTGGCAATATTTCCTCAAGAAGAAAAATTATCAATACAATGCTTGCAAGGAACCGAAATTAAAATCTTATCTGGAATATTTTTAATTGATAATTCACCATGTAAAATAATATTTAAAAATCACGAATTAACCTTTCAAGAAAAATCATTTGGACAACCAATTATAATAAATAAACCAAAATTGTATTTTGAAAAAATAAATCTGTTGCCAATGAAATTAAATTTAAAAAGTTTAAAACTAAAAGAAATCAGTTCAAATGGACCAATACCTATAATAAACGAAAATTTTAAGTATCATATTCCTAGTGCATGGACAATTATTCTTTATTTTGGAGTAGCAGTAACAATTATTTTTATCATCCACAAGAAGATGCCTAAGAAGAAGAAGGAAAAATCCCCACCGGAACCAACCCCTGAAGAAGGCCATATTCGACTTCCGCAAGAAGCCTCATTTTAACAAGGGGAGAGTTATAGAGTCAATAACCCTGAGTCGGCAACCTCGTGGATGTACCTTGGAACTGCTGAATTTGCATTAGATTAGTTTTGTGTCATTCCACCTTAGGTGTAATGCCACCTGTTATATTATATTTCTTTTCAGTTAATTCAGTTTAGAATCTGTGTTTGATACGATAAGTTGTACTTTAAATAAAATAAATCTTTTTAAAAAACCAAATACCGAGTGTATTTAGATAAGTTATATATATATATATATATATATATATATATATATATATATATATATATATATATATATATATATATATATATATATATATATATATATATATATATATATATAGGTAATCGTACGTTGAGGCGCCAAAAACGCATTTATATGGGCGAAGTGGCACCTATATTTACGTTGTTGCACCATTGCAAGGTGCCAGATCGTTTTATTGCATATTTGGTCGTTTTAACTCCTTACTAACCCCTCTACCAAATTTCAGAAAGGTGCCATTTCGACCATTTTTCTATAAAAACACGATTTTAGTTGAACCGTATACTCCCCAGAGGTCAGGCCAGTCGCTAACAACGCTCAGACTTTTACGACGTAGTGGCACCTCGCATGTAAAAATGCTTTCTTACTTTGTGGCACCTCACTTTGTATACATTTTCTTACTTTGTGGCACCCCAGTTTGTTCTCGTAAGTGAACGTAAGAGCACCTTAGGTCCTTTGGTGAAAATATCCCAAATACCGGCTAAAATATATGTCGACGAACAAAAGAATATTATAATATGTATGATTCAATTCCAAATTTGACAATATAAATTTACTTTTCGAGTGATAAAATTAATTAATATAAATAAATTAAAATAAATTAAAATAAATTAAAATAAATTAAAATAAATTAAAATAAATTAAAATAAATTAAAATAAATTAAAATAAATTAAAATAAATTAAAATAAATTAAAATAAATTAAAATAAATTAAAATAAATTAAAATAAATTAAAATAAATTAAAATAAATTAAAATAAATTAAAATAAATTAAAATAAATTAAAATAAATTAAAATAAATTAAAATAAATTAAAATAAATTAAAATAAATTAAAATAAATTAAAATAAATTAAAATAAATTAAAATAAATTAAAATAAATTAAAATAAATTAAAATAAATTAAAATAAATTAAAATAAATTAAAATAAATTAAAATAAATTAAAATAAATTAAAATAAATTAAAATAAATTAAAATAAATTAAAATAAATTAAAATAAATTAAAATAAATTAAAATAAATTAAAATAAATTAAAATAAATTAAAATAAATTAAAATAAATTAAAATAAATTAAAATAAATTAAAATAAATTAAAATAAATTAAAATAAATTAAAATAAATTAAAATAAATTAAAATAAATTAAAATAAATTAAAATAAATTAAAATAAATTAAAATAAATTAAAATAAATTAAAATAAATTAAAATAAATTAAAATAAATTAAAATAAATTAAAATAAATTAAAATAAATTAAAATAAATTAAAATAAATTAAAATAAATTAAAATAAATTAAAATAAATTAAAATAAATTAAAATAAATTAAAATAAATTAAAATAAATTAAAATAAATTAAAATAAATTAAAATAAATTAAAATAAATTAAAATAAATTAAAATAAATTAAAATAAATTAAAATAAATTAAAATAAATTAAAATAAATTAAAATAAATTAAAATAAATTAAAATAAATTAAAATAAATTAAAATAAATTAAAATAAATTAAAATAAATTAAAATAAATTAAAATAAATTAAAATAAATTAAAATAAATTAAAATAAATTAAAATAAATTAAAATAAATTAAAATAAATTAAAATAAATTAAAATAAATTAAAATAAATTAAAATAAATTAAAATAAATTAAAATAAATTAAAATAAATTAAAATAAATTAAAATAAATTAAAATAAATTAAAATAATGTAAAAAATAAAATAAATTATTTTTATGTTTTGCAATAAAGTAAAATAACTAGTGATCATTTTTTTAATATTTATTTTGTTTAATTATCTTAGAATTAACAAGTATTATAATAATACTTTCCCTAATTCAATCTCGCGAGTAAATTTCCTAAAGCCGACTAAGCCTGTGTGGGGAAGGGACGGCTATTATTTTTATGGCGCTCAGTGACTCAGTGACTTAAAGATGATTTATAGAGCTATTTGACTTAAAGGTGAAGAAAACCCGAAAAACCTCAAGCATTATCATCAAAGCGGTAAAGCATGGCGAATTTGTAATATGGATGTCATATTAATAGAAATTAAATTACTGCAAATACGGCACACACCAAATTCTATAACGAACCATGCAAATTAATTAAAAAATCACTTGGTTTGCCGTAGGATTCTAAGCCGTTTGTCTCTCAACCACAAAATTGCCTACAAGTGAATATAAACGCCTTAGACAACTACGCTACCGAGCCAACTATGTTGTTTTTGTATTACTTAAACTGATATAGCGTATTACATTACAAGTATGAAAATTGAAATTTTTTACTCGAGTGGGACACAAGTGTATAAAATCACTTTTACACAAGGGATGTACAATATTTTTCCTACGACTACAAATTCATTTTATAAAAAAAGAGATTAAAATCAGAAAATCTGGCTATAAAGTTCAATCAAAATGTGGCTGGTTTTTTTTTATATGCCCTAATAAATAATTTTTATAGCGTTTTACCTATTGTGTTTTGTCGTAATTAAAAACTTAATTTCATTTATAATCACTTTCATAGGATAATAACGGTGAAATCACATTAGGTATAAATAATAATAATAATACTCTCCCTAATTCACCCCCTTACGAGTGAATTTTAAACCCAAAAGCTAGCTTGTGCGGGGAAAGGGACGGCTATTATTGTTATTTGCCCTGGCGTTTCGAGGCGACTTAAAGATGATTGATAGTGCCATTTGACTTACATGTGAGAAAAAATAAAATATTAGTTCATTTTTTTTTTTTAAAACAATATACAGGGTGTCCTTTAAAATGTGTCCCAAAATTCTCAGGCAGATTCCTTAACCAAAAAATGGAAAAAAAGTTTTTATAGACCTATGTCCTAAAGTGCCCCCTAAGCGAGCAACAGCCTCTCGAAATCATTTTTTTTATTTTGATTTTTTGAATTTTCTTAAAAATGGAAACAAATAAAAGAACCAAATTTTAGCTGTTAAATATGATCAATAATAGTGACCTTTTGACACCTTCAAAAAGAAATTATTTCGTCAGGGGTGTACTTGGGAATTTTTTGAAAATTTTGATTATTCATAACTTTTTTGTGTTTTTGGTAATGACTTATCCATATTTTTTTTTACATTCTACATTGAAAACTACGTCAAAAAGGAATACTTGTTTGATCTCGATTGGAGCAGCCGTTTCCGAGAAAACATCATCCAAAGATATTCGTCCACTTTAGCTTAATTTTCAATTTTCCTAAATTACCTCGGTGAATCTCGTAAATAAAAATAACTTTTTTAGCTCTCTCTAAATAATTGTAGTTCAAATGTCGTGGTGGGACTATTTTTATTTAATAATAAGAAACGGTTTAAAAAAATATTTATTCTAAAAAAACAAATCAAAAAAAATTAAAGCAGATGCTCAATGTGGCGACCATTGGTTTCCACACACAAGCGCAACCGTCGCATCATAGACTGTCTTACACGAAAAAATACTTCAGGATTATTCCTAAGAACTTCGCAATGATGAAAAACTCGTTCTTCCAATTCTTCAACTGTTTCAACAGGACTGGAATAAACCAATGATTTTAAATAACCCCAAACAAAAAAATCCATTGGATTTAGATCTGGTGAACGAGGTGGCCAGTTAACAGGACAACCTCTGCCAATTACTCTACCCTCAAATCTTTCGTTAAGGTGCTTTCTAGCTTCAAGGCTGTAATGTGGTGGAGCTCCATCATGCATAAACCACATGTTATGTCTGATTTGAATCGGAATATTATCAAGAAGCTCATGTAAGTTATTTTCCAAAAAAAGCCTGTATGCTGCTCCATTTAACCTATTCGGCAAAACAAATGGTCCAATAAGGTAATTATCAATAACTCCAGCCCAGACGTTTATTGAAAATTTATCCTGGTGGTGACGTTCAACAACCGCGTGAGGGTTATCTTCAGCCCATTCATGCATATTTCGAAAATTTATTATACCATCTCTAGTGAAACCAGCTTCATCGGTAAATAGCACTTTATTAAGAAACATTGCATCTTGATTACATCTTCCAAGAAACCATTCAGAAAAGATAACTCGCGGCTCATAATCAGTAGCTTTAAGTGCCTGAACTTTTTGAATGTGGTAAGGGTACAATTGTTGTTCACGCAAAACTTTCCATACCGTGTTACGTCCGACTCCCACTTCTGAAATTAAATGAGAGAATCTGTGTAGTGAATAGTTAAGAAAGAGAATCCATTGATTTGGGAAATCAGATTTTTTCTGCATAACGCAACTCTTTTCGATACGAAAAGTCGTGAAATGTAAGAGAAGCAATAACAAGTAAAAAAACTAGTTTTATACGATAAGGTACGGGGTAGCTAAAATAATAAATAAGTAATTACTTACCATTTGCTATTTTTCTGGTACTTGTCGATGGGGTTTCAGCTACCCTATCCAAAATTGCTTCTTCCAAAGCAGGAGTTCTCACATAATTTTGTCTTCCACTGTTACTAGAGTTTTTCTTAAATGTACCAGTTTCCCGAAGTCTATCGTCAATTCTAGAAAACGTCTTAGCGCATGGAAGATGCCTATTTGGAAAGCGCTCCTGATAAAGTCTGCGAGCTTCATTGGCATTTCCAGAAGCGAGTCCAAAACATAAGTACATGTCCGTCATTTCGCCGAATGTGTAATCATTATTGTAGTTATTGTGAGCCATTTTAAACAAAATAATAACAATACAACGAATCGCACCAGAACACTTTTAGAAATAATGTTTAACTGAAGAAACATTTTTATCAGTGAGCGAAACAAATTATCCATGAAACACAAAAACGCCAAAAAAATACATATTTTTACTTTTTTATTCTAAACAGCTAAATACAAACCTTATGGTCTTCATAATAAATAAATGGGAACTAAATTTTTAAATTTTATTTAGAGAGCTAAAAATAGTATACAGGGTGATTGATTAGTGTGAGGAAGCTCTGTAGATCTGTTATAATAAAAGTAGTTCACATTTTAAAATTAGTTACGATGTGACAGGGTGTTTCATAAGGCCGTGCCAAATCAAAGTTATGTTTTTTAAATGGAACACCCTGTATATTTTTATATTTTTAGAATCTGCTCGATAATCTGATTTCAATGATATATCACACTTGTTATCTAATATGAATAGTAAAGGATCTACAGCTACTCAAAAATCACATTTTTTCAAATTCAGGTGGCTGTTGTAGCCAAACAGTTTGAAATCGAGGAAAACGGCTTACAGTTCCTATCCTAACTTTTTAAGGTCTATTCAGTGACATAAAATACATATTATTTGATACAGGGTGATCAAAAATCCAAAATCACATCCGATTTTTGATCACCCTGTATCAACTAATATTTTTTGCCACTGAATAGACCTTCAAAAGTAAGGATAGGGACATGTAAGCCGTGTTCCTCGATTTCCAACTTTTTGGCTACAACAGCCAAAATTGAAAATTAACCTAAACTGCACGAATATCTTTGGATGATGTTTTCTCGGAAACGGCTGCTCCAATCGAGATCAAACAGGTATTCCTTTTTGACGTAGTTTTCAATGTAGAATGTAAAAAAAAATATGGATAAGTCATTACCAAAAACACAAAAAAGTTATGAATAATCAAAATTTTCAAAAAATTCCTAAGTACACCCCTGACGAAATAATTTCTTTTTGAAGGTGTCAAAAGGTCACTATTATTGATCATATTTAACAGCCAAAATTTGGTTCTTTTATTTGTTTCCATTTTTAAGAAAATTCAAAAAATCAAAATAAAAAAAATGATTTCGAGAGGCTGTTGCTCGCTTAGGGGGCACTTTAGGACATAGGTCTATAGGAACTTTTTTCCATTTTTTGGTTAAGGAATCTGCCTGAGAATTTTGGGACACATTTTAAAGGACACCCTGTATAATAAGATGAACAATCCTGAACAAGAACTTTCTTGTAATTCTACTTTAAATTTTTTGCTGAACAATAATCAAAATAGTACAAAATAAATAGCGAAAAGAAAAGCTTCGGACATAAGATTAATAATTTTTAATTTTCATATTTTAAAAAAAAGACGTTGCTTCCATTTTGTCGCGATATGGTCGAAACATGCAAAGTTGATAAAATTGAGCGCTCTGTGAACTGAGCTAACAAGCTTGTCGCATAAATTATCCAATCAAATATATAAACAAAAAAAAAAAAATAAAACAAAATAATATTACCTTAAAATTGTTTTAATAATTTGTAAAAAATAATTATCTAGAATCTAGGTATAGAAATAAATATTCACGATTTAAATTTACTATCTTGTGGCATAATAAAAACTGCATATTATGCGTTAGTTGACTCTCATTTACGTTATGCTGTTCAGTTTTGGGGAGTCTGTTCTGCCGAATTATTTGGTAGAGTCCTTATAATGCAGAAACGGGCAATAAGGTTCTTATGTGGAGCACACAGATTAGTTTCATGTAGACCGCTGTTCTTAAAACAAGAAATATTAACATTACCTTCTTCATTTTTCTTAGAAACTTGTTGCATGATCCATGAGAACAAGTCGAAATATAAATCGAATATATCCCGTGTAACTCGCCAGAAGGGTAACTTGAAGTTGCCTATTCCCAAAACTGAACTCTTTGCCAATTACGGAAGCATCTCCATATCATGGGGCTGTCAGGATCCGTACTCTGCAGAGGGCGCGAGCAAGAAGATGAGACCATCGAGCATATTCTTTACGATTGCTTGACGCTCTCATTTATTAGAAGAGTTGTGTTCGGCGAGTATCGGCTAACCCGGCCGATATAACAGAAGCACCTCTTGGCGAAGTTGTCAACTATATTAAATCTGTAGGCTGGCTCACGAGCTAGGAGGTGCCTATCATCTTAGGAGGATGCACAATGGGCCTAATAAGGCCTTAGTGCTGTGGAGGTAACCCACCCTCCACACGTTACAGATTACAGATGCCCTTAACGTTTGTACATTGTATTTGTTTTGTTAAAATAAATGTATAAATATAACAGTAACTATCATTAATTCATATCAAACTATACTACGATTTTTAGATGTTTACATACCTATGTATATCACTGGCAATTTCCACTATTCCAGTATCGGTTCTTTAGTTTAAATTTCTTTAAATTGAAACCATACATTTTTAAAATTGATTGCAAAAAAATGCTCAAGATCAACGGTGACACACGGTATAGAAGTCACCCAAACCAAACTTATCACATACCAAAATCCTAAAATTTGGCTTGAAAGTCAACGTGTTAAAAGCAAACGTCACACCATCAAGTTCTACTCATTCTCAAGCTAACAAATTTGTTTTTCGTCAACTTTTATTTAATATGATATATATGGAGCTAGAAGGTATATATGTACTAATTATATATACATATATAGGGTGCTAGAATGTATATATGTATAAACCATATATAAGGAGCCATTTAGTCAAATTAAGTGCGAAAAATTCCGGGTGCGAGAACGATTAAATAGTTTTTGGTGTGACTTCGTCGTTTTACCTGTATATATATATATATATATATATATATATATATATATATATATATATATATATATATATATATATATATATATATATATATATATATATATATATATATATATATAGGTAATCGTACGTTGAGGCGCCAAAAACGCATTTATATGGACGAAGTGGCACCTATATTTACGTTGTTGCACCATTGCAAGGTGCTAGAACGTTTTATTGCATATTTGGCCTTTTTAACACCTTACTAACCCCCCTACCAAATTTCAGAAAGGTGCCTTTTCGACCATTTTTCTATAAAAACACGATTTTAGTTGAACCGTATACTCCCCAGAGGTCAGGCCGGTCGCTCACAACGCTCAGACGTTTACGACGTAGTGGCACCTCGCGTGTAAAAATGCTTTCTTACTTTGTGGCACCTCACTTTGTATACATTTTCTTACTTTGTGGCACCCCAGTGGCACGAAAGAAAAGTGAACGTAAGAGCACCTTAGGTCCTTTGGTGAAAATATCCCAAATACCGGCTAAAATATATGTCGACGAACAAAAGAATATTATAATATGTATGATTCAATTTCAAATTTGACAATATAAATTTAATTTTCGAGTGATAAAATTAATTAATATAAATAAATTAAAATAAATTAAAATAAATTAAAATAAATTAAAATAAATTAAAATAAATTAAAATAAATTAAAATAAATTAAAATAAATTAAAATAAATTAAAATAAATTAAAATAAATTAAAATAAATTAAAATAAATTAAAATAAATTAAAATAAATTAAAATAAATTAAAATAAATTAAAATAAATTAAAATAAATTAAAATAAATTAAAATAAATTAAAATAAATTAAAATAAATTAAAATAAATTAAAATAAATTAAAATAAATTAAAATAAATTAAAATAAATTAAAATAAATTAAAATAAATTAAAATAAATTAAAATAAATTAAAATAAATTAAAATAAATTAAAATAAATTAAAATAAATTAAAATAAATTAAAATAAATTAAAATAAATTAAAATAAATTAAAATAAATTAAAATAAATTAAAATAAATTAAAATAAATTAAAATAAATTAAAATAAATTAAAATAAATTAAAATAAATTAAAATAAATTAAAATAAATTAAAATAAATTAAAATAAATTAAAATAAATTAAAATAAATTAAAATAAATTAAAATAAATTAAAATAAATTAAAATAAATTAAAATAAATTAAAATAAATTAAAATAAATTAAAATAAATTAAAATAAATTAAAATAAATTAAAATAAATTAAAATAAATTAAAATAAATTAAAATAAATTAAAATAAATTAAAGTAAATTAAAATAAATTAAAATAAATTAAAATAAATTAAAAAAAAGTTTAAAATCAGGAAATCTGGCTGTAAACTTCAATCAAAATGAGGCGGTTTTTTATATGCTTTAATAAATAATTTTTATAGCGTTTTACCTATTGTGTTTTGTCGTAATTAAAAACTTAATTTAATTTATAATCACTTTCATAGGATAATAACGGTGAAATCACATTAGGTATAAATAATAATAATAATAATAATACTCTCCCTAATTCACCCCCTTACGAGTGAATTTTAGCTGAGCTTGTGCGGGGAAAGGGACGGCTATTATTATTATTTGCCCTGGCGTTCCGAGGCGACTTAAAGATGATTGATAGTACCATTTGACTTACAGGTGAGAAAAATAAAATATTAGTTCAATTTTTTTTCAAAAACAATATATAATAAGATGAACAATCGTGAACAAGAACTTTCTTGTAATTCTACTTTAAATTTTTTGCTGAACAATAATCAAAATAGTACAAAATAAATAGCGAAAAGACAAGCTCGGCCATAAGATTAATAAAAAGTAACTATTTAAAATAAATAACAAAACTCGTATTTTTAATTTTCATATTTTAAAAAAAAGACGTTGCTTCCATTTCGTCGCGATATGGTCGAAACATGCAAAGTTGATAAAATTGAGCGCTCTGTGAACTGAGCTAATAAGCTTGTCGCATAAATTATCCAATCAAATATATAAACAAAAAAAAATAAAAATAATATTACCTTAAAATTGTTTTAATAATTTGTTAAAAATAATTATCTAGAATCTAGGTATAGAAATAAATATTCACGATTTAAATTTACTATCTTGTGGCATAATAAAAACTGGATATTATGCGTTAGTTGACTCTCATTTACGTTATGCTGTTCAGTTTTGGGGAGTCTGTTCTGCCAAATTATTTGGTATAGTGTTTATAATGCAGAAACGGGCAATAAGGTTCTTATGTGGAGGACACAGATTAGTTTCATGTAGACCGCTGTTCTTAAAACAAGAAATATTAACATCACCTTCTTTATTTTTCTTAGAAACTTGTTGCATGATCCATAAGAACAAGTCGAAATATAAATCGAATATATCCCGTGTAACTCGCCAAACGGGTAACTTGAAGTTGCCTATTCCCAAAACTGAACTCTTTGCCAATTACGGAAGCATCTCCATATAATGGGGCTGTCAGGATCCATACTCTGCAGAGGGCGCGAGCAAGAAGATGAGACCATCGAGCATATTTTTTGCGATTGCTTGACGCTCTCATTTATTAGAAGATTTGTGTTCGGCAAGTATCGGCTAACCCGGCCGATATAAGAGAAGCACCTCTTGGCGAAGTTGTCAACAAAATTAAATCTGTAGGCCGGCTCACGAGCTAGGAGGTGCCTATCATCTTAGGAGGATGCACAATGGGCCTAATAGGGCCTAAGTGCTGTGGAGGTAACCGACCCTCTACACGTTACAGATTACAGATGCCCTTAACGTTTGTACATTGTATTTGTTTTGTTAAAATAAATGTATAAATATAACAGTAGCTATCATTAATTCATATCAAACTAAACTACGATTTTTAGATGTTTACATACTTATGTATATCACTGGCAATTTCCACTATTCCAGTATCGGTTCTTTAGTTTAAATTTCTTTAAATTGAAACCATACATTTTTAAAATTGATTGCAAAAAAATGCTCAATATCAACGGTGATACACGGTATAGAAGTCACCCAAACCAAACTTATCACATACCAAAATCCTGAAATTTGGCTTGGAAGCCAACGTGTTAAAAGCAAACGTCACACCATCAAGTTCTACTCATTCTCAAGCTAACAAATTTGTTTTTCGTCAACTTTTATTTAATATGATATATATGGAGCTAGAAGGTATATATGTACTAATTATATATACATATATAGGGTGCTAGAATGTATATATGTATAAACCATATATAAGGAGCCATTTAGTCAAATTAAGTACGTAAAATTCCGGGTGCGAGAACGATTAAATAGTTTTTGGTGTCACTTCGTTGTTTTACCTGTATATATATATATATATATATATATATATATATATATATATATATATATATATATATATATATATATATATATATATATATATATATATCTGTACCCCAGAGCCAGAGTATGTTAAGTCCAAAAACTTAGTTTTTCAGGAGAGCATTTTTTATATTATATTCATTGTGGAGTGTGGGCTTAGCGTAGTTAATAAATGAGCTGTTTTTGTTATTTTAAAAGATACGTCAAAATGGAAAATATCGAACCATACGCCGCAAAATTTTAAGTCACTTAACATATTTACCTAAAATTTGGCCAATTTGGACTCAACATAGTCTGGCTCCGAGGTACAGATATATAGAAATGAATTCCTATTTCCCTTGGTCACGGCATCACGCATGAACGGTTGAAGCGATTTTGCTAATTATTTTTTTGTTGTATTTGCTATTGTCAGGAGAAGGTTCTTATGAAAGAAAAAATTAAGAAAATTGCTCGAAAAATTAGAAAATCGTCAAATATTTATAAAACTGAATCCCTATTTCCCTTGGTCATGGCATCACGCGTGAACGGCTGGACCAATTTCGTTAATTCTTTTTCTGTTGTATTTGTTATTGTCAGGAGAAAATTGTCATAAAAGAAAAAATTAAGAAAATTGCGCGAAAAATTAGAAAATCGTCAAATATATATAAAAATGAATTCCTATTTCCCTTGTTCACGGCATCACGTGTGAACGGCTGGACCGATTTCGATAATTCTTTTTTTGTTGTATTTTTTATTGTTAGGAGAAGGCTCTTATAAAAGAAAAAATTAAGAAAATGGCTCGAAAAATTAGAAAATCAATCGTCAAATATATATAAAAATGAATCTCTATTTTCCTTTGTCACGGCATCACGCGTGAACGGCTACCGATTTTGCTAATTCTTTTTTAGTTGTATTTGTTGTTGTCAGGAGAAGGTTCTTATAAAAGAAAAAGTTAAGAAAATAGCGCAAATAATTTGAAAATCGTCAAATATATATAAAACTGAATCCCTATTTCCCTTGGTCACGGCATCACGCGTGAACGGCTAGACCGATTTCGCTAACTATTTTTTTGCTATGTTTGTTATTATCAGAAGAAGGTCCTTATGTAAGAAAAAATTAAGAAAATTGCGCGAAAAATTAGAAAATCCTCAAATATATATAAAAATGAATCCCTATTTCCCTTGGCCACGGATCAGGCGTGAACGGCTGGACCGATTTCGCTAATTCTTTATTTGTTGTATTTGTTATTGTGAGAAGAAGGTTCTTATAAAAAAAAATAAGAAAATTACGAGGAAAATTAGAAAATTTAAGAATACTTAAGCACCATATTAAATTAAACTTTTTTGATGTAACCCTATGGCGTTTAACAGAATGCGTGCTGCAAATATCGTCAAAGATGAATATCGTTTAAAACAGATGCTTCGATCGAAGTAGTATATCATAAAGCATTAGAAAAATAAAAACTTTGTTTTTTAGTTAATTATACCAATTCGAAATCAATATTCATAGTTAAGACAGGACCACGTCTGTCGGGTCCGCTAGTACACTATTAAAAATCACATGTAGCCTTTCTTAAAACTTTTAATATATTAAATAACTATCGAACATTTAAAAAATAGAAAAAATAAAACAGCAGAAATCTTATAGTTCTAACCCTCACCACCCTCACTGGAATCACACTTGGGGTAACTTGATTTACACCAGCAAGCGAACACACCGTTTTTTTGACATTTGTCATAATAGCGTCAACAGGTGTCATCGCTGTCACTCTAAAATTTTAAAAAAATTACACAACGGACTTAAATCTTAATTTCAAAAGTATTTTAAAGAAAATAATAATGGATATTTTAGATTTTGGGAAACTGCAACAATTATTATTCGGAATGAAGATGACTGTTAAACCTTTGAATATCATTGTGGTACGAATTTGATAATTATTTTTTAACCCATTAACGCCCAGTGTACTCATTTGAGTACACCTACAATATCACGATCGCAACGCCACACAACGCTGTATTTTGTAAATGTAACATAAAGTCATTGTTTACAAGTGTTATTTTACGACAACTGTGGTAGTCGTTTTCAAAAATTGTTATCCTGTTAGATCTGACAGTACGTATCAGTGCCGCGCTTCTACGTGTTGTTGATGTAATTAGAGGTGAGTTGACATTATACACTATGACCGACATTGTAAATAAGTGTTAGAGGATAAATGTGTTAAAAATGTTTTATAGGTTATGTGTCAACATTTTGATTATGTGAATAAATCTACGATATTAGGTTTGTTTGTTTTTCTGATGTAAATCTTGGTGTACTCGTTTGAGTACATTGGGCATACAAGTACACTAGATTTTTTTTCTAGGAACCTTTTACAATGGACATCAACGAAATACCAACTAGCTCTTTCTATGGTAAAAGATTCAAAACCTTAGCTTCTGCAATTGAAGCTGTTGAACAGGCAAATTGGTAATTTAGAACTTGATGTCATTATAATTCCACCAGAAGTGGATTATCAAACGGACGAGGAAGAATTCGATGAAGACGATTTATTAGTTGCAAACCTACCAGAAGATATTCCAGGTGAGGTGGAAATTGACCTCAATGGGATTGATTTTGAAAAAAAAGAAGGAGAAGACGACATGTCACTGACGGATCTTCAAATTATACAACCAGACAATACGACTGAAAATTTGGATAATACCCCACTGTTAGAGAGATGGCATCTTCTAAAGGGGAACCCTAATTGGACGCAAGTACCTACAGTATTAGAGTTGCCTAGCACAGATGGAGCTGATTATCGGTTAGAACAACTTCGCCAAGATCTAAGAGGGTTAAATGCTGTAGAGATTTTCGAAAAACTATTTGATGACAAAGTTGTCCAACATATTGTCGATCAAACCAATATTTATGCGGCATCTAAAAACAATCATAACTGTTAGATCAAGGGGTCAATAATTATAGAATTGCTGTCCACGGTAAAAAATGGTGGTGGGTTTTCTTTATTCACATGATAAACGTAACTATTATAAATGCCTGGAGATTACATAAAATTATTTACCCCAATGACAAAGTGGATCTTTTGCAATCTGTTAGAAGCATTACTCCTCACTATCTACGCTCCTATAATAAGGCTGTACAAAGAAGATCTATATCTAGTAGGTCTTCTGGTTCATTACCAAGAAGTATATTGGAAGATCCGGTTGGACATTTCCCCAAAAAATTGAGAACCAGCTCAGATGTCGTCAATGTCATATGAGGGCTCAATGGATATGTGAAAAATGTAATGTGACTCTGTGCATTGAACGAGAGTGTTTCAAAATATTTCATTCTTAGTTGTTGCTTAACAGTATTATAATAATTGACATACACAATAATAAATATAAAGTAAAGTATTTTTGGTAAAACTTATTATTGTACTCATTTGAGTACACACATTTTTTAAAAAGTATAAAACAAAAAAAAACATTTTTTATTGTAAGTACAAGTATGAGGAGGATATTTTTAGTTAAAAAAACCTAATTTAATATTTTTTTTCTGATAGGGCGCTGGTGGGCACGAATGGGTTAAATTAATTTCCGATTAAGATTCATCACAATTTCCCCTTTAATTTAAATTTGCCTTTTAACTGTTAACACAATTCAATTTGGACAATGATTGGGGCATAGTCCCTTATCTCTATGCAAGCATTAACTTTTTGAGATTCTTTTTGCACGATTTATGCCCTAATTAATGCGTTAAAAAGTTAATTTTTCTGTAATTTTGTACTAGCCTTTAATTGTATTTTTTTTTTAATTTTGTGACTCAAATTTTTTTATTTATATTTTATATTTACATATTTACGCCCAAAATTATTGTAGATAAACACTGAACATGCCGAAAGCGTTTTACATTTTTTAATTAAATCAATTTGGCCAGTTTACAATTTAGCCATTGATAGGTATATTTTAAATACAATCGAAATTTTTAATCCATCATTAATAATTTATTTTATAAATGCTGGTTAAATTTAAAGGCTACTGCCTCTAGAAAAACACTCTTTAATAAATGAATTAAATCGTTGCAATCGACTAAACGATGGCTTAAAATTTATTAGAACGAATACTTAATCACTCGATTGTATTGGTTTAAGATAATACAATTTAATTCTAAGAGTGTCTATCCAAACAATTGCACCATCAAATTTCCCCCTTGACACCCCCTTTTAACTCAATTGTCCTTTTTAAACGAACGCACAAATCAAATCAAGTATTCCGGTGGAAATCCAGCTCAGGCATCTTTAAAGGAAAGTCCTTAATTAGCTTTTTAGTCGTTCACGAGGACGATTCAAAAGGACTAATAAGAGAATTAGATTTTGAGGGTAATTTCTTTAAATGTGATTGGATGGTTAGTTAGTTTCAATCTTTACGAGACGACAAAGTTCAATTTAATACATAGGAAGATAAGTTAGGAAGGGATGAATGTTAGAGTGGAGTGATGTATCAGACGTATACAGATGTAAAACAAAATTTTTAGAAATTCAAGTTGTCTGTAGTACACGCAATGGTTGTTTCTTCGTTTTAAATTGTGGCAAAATTTCTCACTATTTTATACCAGCTTTTATGAACCTCTATCGCGCTTCAGAACCTAAAATTCCCATAAAAAAATTATATTATCAATAAAATTTTATTAGGGTTATAACAGAAATCATATTGGTTGAACCTTTGTCTAATATTCGCTTATATAAAAATTTAGTTTAATCACTTAAAATATTCTCGTCTCGTCCTCTTGTCTAATCGACAATTTTTTACATTTCAAAGTCCCCGATAAACCCAACTCTCGAATGAAATTGATTTCATATCCATTTGTCTTTATTACAGGACTTATGACTTTTTTAAGTTGTTTAGAGATGTATCAAGATCTTTTAATCATGTTCAAAAGGTGCCTAGTAACATATTTATGCAGACAAATTCCTGTACAGAACTGGTTGCTGATATATGTTTCATTTCAGAAAGAAATACTTTCGATCATCTAATATCTCTCTTTTTTCCCGATCCATAAAGAGCTACCTTATACACTTTGTTAAATCTCAAAAAAGCAGATAAGTCATTATTTGAGAGAACTATCTCTACAAACATTCCAGAGCAACGCTTGATTCCATACACAGAAGAACGCTAAAACATCTCCCTGAAACCATTTTCTCTCCACCTACTTTCCATTTTCCTGGAAACCTGCTAATACCATTTTGATTACCAAACCAGGCAAGAACCGCAAATCTTTAGATTCATATCGTCCTGTCTCTCTCATATTAGTACTGGGTAAATTCCTTAAACTTCTGCTTAAGTAAAGAATCTAGGACTTTTGTGAAAAACGAAACAATCTCTCAATCCCAACATAGTTTTAGATCACATCACTCTAGATAGGACGCAATCTTCTCTCTTCGCACTACTGCGGTCACTGCTGGTAACTTTATACAAATCTTGTCAACCATTCTTTTCGATGTTTAAAAAGCCATTGACCAATTGTGGCACGCCGGACAAATGAAAAAGCTCATGAGAATAGGTCTCCTATCTTGTATCTCCAAAATCTTTCACTCTTATCTCACAGTCAAAGTAAACAACGCCCTGTCAGGTTAATTTACCCCACTTGCTAAGATACCACCGGGTTCCATCCTGGCCCTCCTCTAGTACCTCATATAGACCCACGACATTACATCCCTTAACTACTTATTGTCAAAATGCCTTCTCTACGCCGACGATACTGTTCTGCTCTCTGTTACCAAAAATTCTGACCAACTAAATACTTGAACCCAAATTCTACTAAACCAGTTCTCCTGCTAGTGTAGTAGATGGAGGGTCTCTCTTAATCCACAAAAAAATACGACTTATTATCCAAACTCACATAAAGAAAATCAGATCTCCCAACACGTCAATGTAAATCTCCTTGGAATAAGGCTCGCCCAACAGATTGAAGCAGACTATTTAGTAGTGCCATTCTCTTATACTTTTAACTGATTCTTAGATGTTTAACGTACACTCGACGATAAGATGTAAAAGCGAAACAATCTCCTTGGAATTTTGTGTGGACGATTTAGTCGATACAACCCAACCATTTTAATACAATACAATTTTTTTTATCCGCCCCATTGCCGAGTACAGAAAAGTACCTTGCGACGTACTTCCAACACGTTTTTCCCACAAGTTTACCACACTCGAGAGACATATATTCTTATGATGCCAATATTTGCACTTTCGCTATCCCAGCAGAGATTTTTTCGAAAATATCTTCAGCTCCCTCATTCTAACACGTTTCCAAACCCTCTACAAACCCCTAGGCGCCTACGCCGCCTCCCACTATTTCGAAAACTGAAAATAAAACTCCCACAACCTGAAATAAAACTACTCCCAGATTGCCAAAGCCTCCCACTTGTCAAGATCTGCTGGACTCAACCCCACTATCTATTAGATAAACAAATATGAGCTTGGAAATAGCAAAATTGTTGATCTTATTTGGGAACACAACCTGCCACACAGGTCCCACTATACGCCAACACCTAGGTTACTATTTTAATTAGGGAAGGCCCTGCCTCTTGTAGCAGAGTATTAGAAAACATAATTTTCTAGAAAATTGTAAAAACTTATATTAATATTAAAGAAAATAAATCTTTACAAGTCCAACTGTTCTTTCAGTTCAAACCAATACACTGCATATACTTTAACTATAAATTTATTTAATATTTGAAGGTTTAAAAACTTTAATGTCTGTCATAAGCCATTTAACGCGCGAAAGTTCTTTTAATTACCTTTTTTCCCAAAAATGTATTTTTGAATTGTACCTATCATCTGTTGGAGGTATCACAATAACATTTTTTTTTTAATTTACAAGAGGTGTGTTCTCGCACAACTCTGCAGATTTACCAGTTTACTCCGTAAACGCTTTTGATCTGCACATTTTTCCTTGTATAAAATATATATATTTAACAATATATTAGTATTAAAACTTACCTTATAAAATCAGACGGCCTATAAGAATATTAAAAATCAATTAGTACATCGGATGGCCAAGATATTTAAATGAATGCGATCTAGTTGATAAACTCAAATCAAATGAAATACGAACCTTTGACACAAGCATAAACGATAAATAACATTTGAGTCATAATAACGAATAACGGTTCCAACCGTTACATCTCTTAACATCGAAACTCGGCAGATAGCACAGTTGTCTTTCAAATTTATTTTGTGTCTCTTATGTCACTTATTACAGTTGAATACAAACCTTTGTGTATAAGTTTTTTGAAATTCAAATGATGCTTTTTGAAATATATTTGATATACTCGTATTTTAAAATACAAATTACAATTTTGATAACTGAAATTTTTATTTTTGAAATTAATTTGAATAATTCAAAACATATTTAAACCTTTTGGAAATTAAAATGAGCAATTTGAAATACAACTGTTACCTTTTGAAACTAACTCAACACTTTTTGAAATACAAATGATACACTATGAAATTCAAATGACTTTTTGGAAATAAAATTTTGAACTACAATTAGGAAAGTTGTAGTAACAGAAAATAGCAGGAGCCGTGTTAAAGTTATAAATAGATCTAAAACATTTGTATAAATTGGGTTACTAGTTTCTCCCTGTACTGGAGAGGTTAATATAATAATATAATAACTGTTATTTAGGAGTAGAATAATTTACATTTTTTATCGTATATAAAACGAACAGTAATACAACTAAATAAACAGAACATATTGTTCAAATACATGACACTAATTTGAAATGTTTTATCTGTGTAACCCATTAAGACCATAGAGGTTGAGCATGGGGTACACCGATGATTTAAAAATATTTTACATAATGTTCTCTGCACTAGAACTATAAATATAGATAATGTTCACTACTCTAATTTGATTTATTGCATTTATTTTATTTTGATATTAACATTTTTTTTTCTTATTCATTTTAAGTAATTTTATCTATAAATAAATAACATGATTAAAAACAAAAGTAATAGTATATTTCACGATTGCAGTTTATATCATTTTAATTTTTTAAATAGAACATACTGTTCAAATACAGAATACATGACAATTAATTTAAGAAATTTTATCAGTGTATAATCCATTAAGACCATAAAGGTTGAGAATGAAGTAAACAGATGACTTAAAAATATATTATAATACAATATACAATTTTTTCTACACTAGACTTTAAACTAGTATACATAATTCTCTCTGATTCTTTAGTTTGTTACATTTATTTTATTTTGATCCTAAAGTTTTTTTTTAACAATATTTATTTTGTTTTTTTTTACTTATTTTCAATTATTTTATCTATTTCTTTAGATCCTAATGTTTTTATATAAGTTTGTAACGGTTAAAACCGTTTTCGTTATTTGACCCAGACCCGTTTTCGTTATTTTGAAACCAACATCTCTACACAAACGTCATTTGTCGTTTATGTCTAGTGTCAAAACTTGGATTGTCATTTTCATTTTATCTGTCGACAAGCAACTTGATTATAGAATTTTAATTATCTATTATCTGGGACATCCGATGTACTAGTTATCTTAAATATTTTTACCGATATTTTGTTGAAAATATATATTTAGTTCAAGATTTGAATTTAAAATGTCAAATTTGAAACATAACCTCAACATGGAAACACATTGAAAATCACAAGAAATCATATATTTCATATAATTTCCTATATTATTTTGTTTGAAATAGATAATATGCTTTACTATATTTATATATGTTAAATAAGACTTTTTCTTTTCCTATTAAATTCTAATCTCTGTGTAACTATTCAAATAATAGTTTAACTTGTTCATTTGATAGTAAAAAGCATCTTATCTGTTCCTATATACTCTTTCCGGCTCCTTTCTTTATAGTTTTACCTTTTTCCTTGTAGCCTTGCTGTATATAGATGGTCTTATGGTCTTAAAGAAATCCTAAAGAAATTATATATATGGTTGCAGTAGATTTAGATGGTTCGATAGAAACTATATCGAGGATTCAACAGTAGCTGTATCTACATGAATTTTGGAAGAACGTACCAGCTGCATGTTAAGAAATTCGGAAGAACGTAGAATACATCAAGAAGTTAGTTCAATCACTGAGAGGAGTTAACAAGATTTAACACTTAATTAATTAATTAATTATATTGCTTTTTACATTTATCTGAAGATGATGATAATAAATTCATACATAACGTTAATAACGATACCTCTTACAGTGAATAATATATTATGCCATTGACTTGATTTCTATACCGTTCCTTTTAATAAGTTAAAATATTACTAAATTTTTCATAATAATGTTAGACCAGAATATTATATCTAGCATTTTATTCTGCTATTACCTACACGATCAAGTAGTACAGTCTGTAGTCAATTATTTTCTTTTAACACCAATGGGATGTATAATGTCAGACCAGAATAATAAAAGCTACTGTCAGTCCAGAATATATCAAGCTTTTTATTCTGCTATTACCTACTCGACCAAGTGATACAGTCTGTAGTCAATTGTTTCCTTTACACCAATGAATATATACTGTCAGGCCAGAATATATCAAGCTTTTTATTCTGCTATTACCTACTCGACCAAGTGATACGGTCTATAGTCAATTGTTTCCTTTAACACCATCGGAATATTTATGAGTCAGACCAGACATTACCTTCTAACTTTTAATTGTCTGCTACTGCTTATTTTTTTAAAGCAATACTGTCTGTAATAGCTACCTTAAATTTTGGTAATATATATTAGATTTTTTTCTTTTTTCTCTTGATTGGTAGTAAATTTATATTTTGTTATTAAATTTGAGTAATATTTTAATTTGTTTACCTTTCCCTTAAATTGAGTCTTAAAATACCTTAGTTGACTTTGAACTATATTATCTAGCATTTTATGTTTTTTCTTTATATGGTTAAGTACCTCACTATTGCATAACTATCTGATTCCGAACTAGTTTAAATTATATTTAAATACAAGTAGTAAAAGTTTGTATATCTTTATTCTTTTTTCTATTATAATTTGAGAATTTATGCTTTTAGCAATATCGTTTGATACCTCTGTTTTCATTTTATATTGAAAATAATTTAGTTAAGTATTGCAAAATTTCATATTTGAGTTAACTTTAGGTTAACAGATAACTTGCATTACTTTAATTTTTTTACCTAACTTTACTACTTTGTATATACCTTTGCTGATTTACAGCATTACGAAGATGTTTCGTATACCTTGCCTGATGTACTCACTGATGTGTGTACATTGTTTATCTTGATTTTCATAATTTATCTTCTTTAATATTATTATATATCTTTATTCACTAGTTGAGTGAATGTTTTATTTATCGTTTAATAATATTATTTTTACCTTTAGTACATAATGTACTATGTTTTTTGAATATCAAGATATTCACCTTTGATTTGAAATGGTTCACCTTCACTTAGTTATCATAATATATGCAAATATAGTTCAATGATCATTCTATCTAGTTTACCTTACAATACCTTTCTTACCTTTATCTACCTTTATCTTATCTTTCCCTGATTGTGACATTTGTATGGTACAAAAGTGCAGATTTACATTTAGAATCAATTTTTTGTGACATTTGTATGGTATAAGAATGCAGATTTAAATTTGGAAACAATTTTTTCATTTTAATCAAAATTTTCTTAAACAAGCACTTAAAGCTAAAGTAGTAAATCTTCTTAGTTTAAGTTATAAATCTTTAGTCTTTAAAGGCTACACTCAAAATTTCAGTTGTCTTTATAATTTTTTTATTTTAATAAGTTCAACAACCACTTCCTTATTTTATGTACCTTATTTTATGTACCTTTAAAAAAATATATCTACATGAATTTTGGAAGAACGTACAAGCTGCATGTTAAGAAATTCGGAAGAACGTAGAATACATCAAGAAGTTAGTTCAACCACTGAGAGGAGTTAACAAGATTTAACACTACCTAGTAAATTCTCACAAGAAGGCCTTTACAGTCACTACTTAACTGTTTCCTGTATACCTCCAGATAAGTTATAATAAATCATTTAAATTTGAATAATTAAGTCTCTGAATTAGAATTTGTACCTTATTTAATTATAATATCATAAAGATTAGTGATTTTCTATATTTTCATCACTGATCGATTGTCAAGTTTAGAAAGTTTTAAATATAGTGGCGTCCAATATTCTCTTTCAAAGTCATATGAGTTGTTTATTAACCTAACCCACTCCCTAAAATCGTAGAGCTTAAAACACTATAAAAATTGATAAAATAATAAGATCACATTACAAGTTTTAAAAATCGATTTTAAGAGATTAGTTGAGTTTAGTTTTCTTATATACATTTTATACATATCAGGTAGGAAGTTGAATAAGCGGGGTGCTACAAAATCGAAATATCTCCTACCTATGGTTTTTTTAGCAGTTTGTATATAATCTTTTGTTTTAGTTCTAGTATGATAGTAATGGCCAACTGTTTGCAGGTAAGTGCGGTTTTGAAATAAATGAATGATTAGACTAAAAAGATATAGCTGCCTCAAAGACATTACATTTGCTTCTTTAAAAAGAAGATTAGTGTTAAATCTTAGATTTTTAAAATATATAATTTTTAAAATTTTTCGTTGTAGGATTTCGACCTATTCTAAATGACTTGGCAATGTACCTCCCCAACTTATGATGGCATATCTGAGACGCGATTCCACAAATGCATGGTAAATCGTTTTTAGATGTGGTAAGTTTAGTATTGTTCTTATATATTTAAATTTATATAATAAAAATCATAATGTTTTAGCTACGTCCGATAAGTGTGAGGTCCATCTTAAATGTGAATCTATTTTTACATCAAGATATTTCATTTTAGATTTTAAAGTAATTTCAGTAACCATATTGTTGTCCGTAATAATAATTTTATTATAAAGTGGTAATTTGTGTTTATAACTGGTAAACGGAACGATACAGGTTTTGTTGTATTTAACCGTAAGCATGTTGTGTCTAAATATATCAAATATTTTTTTACATCAGTTTCTATTCTATTTTTTAAATTTTCCCACGTTTTGTCACTATATATTACAGCAGTATCGTCTGCAAAACCAATTACCTTCTCCGAAGAGTTAAAAGAAAATATATCATTAATGTACAAATTAAAGAGAATTGGTCCCAGTATGGTACCTTGAGGAACTCCAAACGATACAACTTTTTCTCTACTGAGTTCTCCATTTATCCTAACATGTTGTTTTCGGTTAGTTAAGTAGTCTTCGAAAAATTTGTATGGGAGTCCCCGTATCCCTGCATCATCTAAGACGTTAAACAACTGCGAATGACTCACAGTATCAAACGCCTTAGCTAAGTCAAGGAACAGTACTGCTGTTGGTTCGGTTTTATCCATGGAGTTATATATTGAGAAAACCAAGGTCTTAATTGCATCATTTGTTGATAATCCTTTCTGAAATCCATATTGTCGCTCTGACAATAATTTATGTTTGTCTATGAAGTCCATTAATCTTTTCTTTTCTCAAACAATTAAGTAATTATTTATAAACTATAATATTTTTTCTTCTAAAAAAAAACATTTAAAAAACACTAATATTTGATTTTGGGTTTTATTAGCCAATCTCTATACCTAAAATTACCGTTCTTAGATCAATAAAGCTTGACGTGAATTACCATTAATTATAAGGATTCATAAAAATTCATTGAGATGCGCTTAGTTAAGATCAAATTTTATTCCTCTTTATTCTGGATATTTATTGGATTCTTTTACAATAGACTAAGGAAATTCGGAGCTTGGGAAATTATAAAAGATATTACTAATGGGATTTTCCAGTTCAACTCAAAATGTCAGTTTAGATTCCTGGAAAAAAGTGTTTAATTTAAATATTTTTCAGGCGTAGAATGAATAATCGGGCCCTTTTCCTTTTTCTTTTTTGGTTTCATCAGTCAGATCTTTGTTACACTCATCTGCTTTTTTTATCCGATTATTCACTCACAGAAACATTAAAGAAATCAATCATATACTTAGGAACTACTTCAGGATAAGCAATATCCTCAAAGGAATCATCAGTATGTTAGTAAGTAATTTTAAACTCGGATATTCTAATTTGTGTAGTAGTTTATTTATGCAGGCAATATTTGTCATTATAGTACGACGTCTGACTACAAAAAGCGGTACTTACGATTTGTAGATGGGTACATGCGTGAGCAAAATATATTAGGTCCTGGTTGCGATTTTACGTTTCCGTGTTCAGTTCAAACCGACGCGGTCTTGAAATAAACACGGGAAAGTATTGCAATATTTATTGGCAAACCCGTGTTGATTTGGAGGCACCAGGCAATGAACAATGCACGGATTTGTTTAGAAATGAATGAAGGTACATGTTCACGATTCCGTTTTCATTTCAAAGAGCATCTTGGTACTGAACAATTAAACATGGAGACGTTACACAAAAAGGACAAGACATTCGTAAATGGCCTAATTTTTCTTTATAAAAGTACTCATCACAAGGATCGCATAACTTACGTTCAGAGCAATGGAACAAAATTGTGTTAAATATTCTAGTAATATAAAAGTGATTTAACTAAACTAATTTTTATTTGTATACTTATATCAACATAAAATAATGACGAATAAATTGGTAAGTAGTAGGTATAGTCTATACGTATAGGTATAGAAAACATGTTTTAATTGTTTAATACATCTTTCGTAGTAGAAAATTAGTAATAGGTACCTAAAATTATTAGATTATGCGATACTTTTTATGACTGGTGCAGATTATTTTTTATTTGTTTTATTAAGTAGCATTGCTCACAATACCTATTAAAATCAATGAACGTCACAGCCGCCTCTATTTCAAAATGTGGCCATTCATGTTCAAATTACAGAAAGTCAAAAACGAAAAATGTTGTATTGCTTTTAAAATGTTTTAATCATTTTTTAGGGGTTTGCTAACATATTTAAATAATTATTATTTTCACAAACAAATCCAAATAATTTTCATTATGTAGGAAGGTTAGTTCTAATGTTTTTTTGCAACAGGTTGATTATTGTTAATATTAAGAGAAATATTATGAGAACGGGGACATTCTCTTATTTGGCCTTCATAAGCTTTCGGGGGTCTACCTGGCTGGATCCTCCCACTGCAAGGTGAGTTTCTATTTTTTGTACGAGCGATTGCTGTAGGTTGGACGTGGATTTTTCGATTTCGTCCTTAATATCAACACGGATTTGGATGTGAGCAAATACGGCTTGTTTCCAACAAATCCGTGCGTGGTTCATTGTCTAGCGCCTCAATATCAACACGGGTTTGCCTATAAGTATTGCATTACTTTCCCAAGTTTATTTCAAGACCGCGTTGGTTTGAACTGAACACGGAAACGTAAAATCGCGTCCTGGTGTGAGATTAAATTCAAAGTTAGGTTATTTATTCATGGAAATTTTTTATTTTTTTTTTTTTTGCTAAATATAACCTGGCGATAATCAAAGTCAAAATTTTAAAAGTGGTTTATTACTTTAAAATGATTGTATGACTCTTAACTAAGAGTATTTCACTTGCAAATATTTTTTATTCAGTGGTTCTACACCATTCACGTTAAACTTTTAAGGAGAAAACAAAATGCTTGGTATATTCCTGCATCGTAAAAAATTATTTGAAAGAACATCCTTACAAAATGTGTAAAAGTTGTAAATAATTTATGGTAAAATAACCTTTTCAATGCCTCACTTTCGGGAAGTAGGTGGCTTAGTTGGAGTCTGGACTTGCGAATTCTAAGGTCGGTCGTTTGTTTGGTACCAGGCAAAGGACAATTGCGCAAGATTTTAAAGCAAATATAGTAAAATTTTAATTTCTACCTTTTTACAAAAATCTTAAGATTAAAAATATAAATCTATATGTGCAACTCCGCATCTATATTTAATGTTGAAACACAATAAACTTTTAACACTCTCCAAATTGGAAAAGTTACCTTTCTAACTTTTAGTTATGACTAATTTATTTACAAGGTAAAATATTATTCCATGAAATTTTACCAATAAATATAAATCATAAAGCACAAATAAAAAGAAAATATAATAAACACATAAAAGGACTTTAGACACAGTGGTATTTAGTAACACTGAAAGAGTTTATTTTATTATTATCTGCCACTTATGGGTCTTATGAGATTGCCTAACTTTCAGAAGTTTTATGTTTTTATGTAAAAAGAAATCTAAAAATTAAAACTTTAAACGTAGCCCTTTGGTACCGAAGTATTTAAAGTCAATACCCAGACCGAGGTATCACAAAAGTGATTAATAGAAAAACCTACTAGATCATTATGTATGCAAAAGTATAAATATTGTTCAGAATACTTTAGGAACATTCCTTTATAAAGACTTAAATGTTTAAATTAATAAAATAGCAGGCATAGTACACGTATAAATTCTTCATTATAATACAAAAAGCTGATGGTTGGGCGTCTCCATTAACAGCTTCACCATCTTTCCATACAGATAAAGAACCATCTATATAAATTCAGATATAAGTAATCCAGGTGGCAAATTAACCAATGGACCACGATTATACGTTCCACTGTTCTAGTAAAGCGATGTACTGTGTCTCCACGATTGAACTTATGTGAAGTCTCTAGGTAAAAACCTATAGTCAAACTCTAGGGTCAAAACTAACCGGGTGAGAACCTCTCGGGCAAATCCTTAAAATAATACAAAATGTGTCAATACAACTTAACTCAAGTTTCCCAAACTATACAATTAATTACCCCAAATGTAAACTAAAGCCTAGTAAGTATAATGAATAAAAAATTACATTGAGTTATCAAGAGTCATAAATAGTATTATGCACTCACAATCAAAAACTGTACAATGTTAACCAAATACATAAAAACATACCTACTTCGTAACGGGATCAACTGGTAGTTTCTTAAGGTTAAAAAAAGCGGGACAGCCCACAGCAAGTATCCTTAAATAATCCACTTCAATATTATACAACTTAAATGCCGATGGACCTCCCTATATAAAACAACGGACTAGTAACCCAAAAACTATCGAAGAAACTAATACTTACAAGTATATGTCGAGTAAAACTTCTTAATGAGTATGGAATGGATCAATCTACCATGGAAAATTTATCTAACAGACTTAAAGTTTTCTAAAAATCTAAATACATCTATTTCCACAATTATGATAGGAAAAATATAAAAAAACCTTATATGGGAAGACTAAATTCTCATATAGATTGATTTTTCTAATCGGCGATAATAATTAAAAATGTGACTTGCTTCCCAACCTAGAAAAATAACCTAACCTTACGATGTCTTGTCAATCGTTTGACAATGACAAGCAGAACGTGTTCAGAAATTCATCCTTAATAATTTACCATTTACGAAAGATTAGTCTAACAAACTATATCTATGTACAATCAAACTATATTTGCAAATTGCTCCTAACAATAATCGATATTAAATCGATCGCGAAAATCTCCTACGCACGTACTAAACTTTACAATTTAAAACAAACGCGCTTCCCATACAGCGAATAGCCCGAAACTACCATTAAAACGAAAGCGCCAGGTCCAGCGAGTTTCGTTTAACTCACATACACCGTATTATCGTGTTTCGACAACTAACATTTACCCTTAATAATAACCTAACATAATATATAAAATATTCAAACAACAATAATAATAAATACTTAATTAGTTAGGACAAGTAAAAAAATTCAATGAAAATGGCTGGTTAATAATTAATACCCTAAAAGTAAAGGTATAATACATAATATATAAGTAAACTCGCAACGAAACATTGTTAAATTCTAGATAAATCTGAATAATTGTATCAAACCCGTTGGGTCAAAAATTACAACAATAAAATGTACAACTCAGGTACTAAGAACAAAACACTTTACACCTGTCTATTGATGAGATGAATTAAATGATAAAAATTATCCGCAAGACTTATATCAGCAGCAAATAACGTTGTACATTTTTTTTGTGTATTTGGACAAAATAAGACGAATTTATTCTAGTAAGTTGAGCGGCTAAAAATGCAAGTTACACTGCGTCATTACAAGAGCGGGTCAATTTCGTCAGATTTGAACGGTGCTGTGTCTCTACCACGGGCCGAGCCAAATAGGATGGAAGTAGGTCCGTTGCTTTCCATCGTATGGTAGATCCACAACATCGTACACATCTGACGAAACTGGTCTCGATGTTGGCCCCGGCCTGGTCCGCTTTATTTCTACATATTTTAACATTGCCTTTAAAATAAAATTTGAATGAACCATGTGAATTTAGTTTAAAGTAAATTTATTTAATCGATTTTGGAAGCAACAAAAGATCAAATCAAATAAAACTAAGTGTTGCTATCTTGGTTCCTGCTACCAATCGAACCTCAGTAAAGGGGCAGCACTGATTCGGACACACTTCTTATGTAAATTAACATGGGAAATCGCCAAGGTTCAAATTGCACTTTTTTGTCCAAAAGTCCAAAGGTCACGCGCTATGGTATTCGCGGCAGGTGTCGTAACGAATGAGTGTAGAAGAAGAAACAAAGATAATTCTCAATACGTTTCATTTAAATGTGAGTAATTAATTAGCACTCAAGATAAGACTCGTCGAAAAAAATTAATGCATGTGAATAAAATTAAAAAGTAATATTCAAACGATAATTGTAATACCGAAGCAATTACTAAAGAAAAAATTCAGAGCCCACAAAGTGTTCGATATTTTAAGAAACGGTGATTGTGTACAGTATGTCGCTAATGTATGGAATAAATTCATTATTTCTAAAATAATAGACTTTTGAAAAAAATCCAAAAACAGGTCAATTTTAATTTTTGAATCGTCATCACATGATGTAGATGTAACGCACATTACGTCACCAATATTACCGTGGTGACGTAATCGGCAATTTTTTTAAATGCAACCATGTGTCTCAAAACACCTCATTGGAAAGGTCTTCTAATCGTCTTTACAACGATGTAATTATTTGAATATTTATTTCTACAGGGTCGACCAAAACTGTTTATTTACTAAAATCTTAATCATAAATTCTGATTCACTGAACTAAGTTATTGTAAGGACCGCCACCGGAAATAAAACATCGTAGTGTACCCAAAAAATATTTCTGTATTTTGGATATGTTACTGATAATAGTACTAAATTCTAATTTAACACTAATTGATGTGTATCAGTCAAGTGTTCAATAGTTAAAATCTTTAAATTAGCATAATTTAGTAATGAAGCTTACAGAAACTGAACGAATCGAAATATTAATGATGATTGGCTATGGAGATAGAGTAAGGACACAGAGAGAAGTTGGCAATTTATTTAATGCTAAATACCCCAATCGTGAACCCATTTCTCAATCAACAATTAGTAAAATCGAGAAAAAGTTTCGAGAAACGGGCCATGTTAAAGATCTCCCCAAAAGTGGTAGAAAGTCAATTTCCGAAGAAAAAAAAGTTAACGTTTCACTAGAGTTTCAAGAAAGACCCCACACCAGCACGAGACAAGTTGCGCTGGATAATAATTTACACCATTCTACTGTTGCTAGAGTACTGAAAAAGGAGAAGTGGCATGCGTATAAGGCACATTTGGTCCAAGAGCTGTTAGAAGATGACTTTGATAGGAGAATTGAATTCTGTGAAACAATTATGGAACGATCTAACAAAGATCGTAATTTCATAAAAAATATACTTTTTTCGGATGAAGCAACTTTTATGCTCAACGGCCATGTGAACCGCCAGACATATCGATACTGGGCAAGTGAAAATCCCCATTGGATGCAGGAGTATACGACACAATATCCTGAAAAGGTGAATGTTTGGGCCGGCATTATAAATAATCAAATAATAGGGCCATATTTTTTTGAAGGAAACTTGACCGGTCCTCGATATCTTCAATTTCTTCAGGATTATCTATTACCACAATTAAATCAACTATTTCCAAATAGATGTGATTTGTGGTTTCAACAGGATGGGGCACCCCCACATTACGCCTTTGATGTACGAACCTACTTAAATGCTGTTTTTCCAGATAGGTGGATAGGAAGAAGAGGAACGATCGAATGGCCACCAAGGTCGCCAGATTTGACACCCTTAGCCTTTTTTTATGGGGATACTTGAAGAGCAAAGTTTATCAAAGTCGCCCAAATGATATAGAAGAGTTGAAGGATCGCATCAGAACGGAGATTGCACAAATAACGCCTGAAGTTCTCGTAAACGTTAGAGACGAATTTACTGCTCGGCTGTCTCATTGCATTATTGCTAAAGGTCATCAGTTTGAACATTTAATATAATTTAATTGTTTTTTACTAAACAGTTTTATGTATTTTAGTAAATAAACAGTTTTGGTCGACCCTGTAGAAATAAATATTCAAATAATTACATCGTTGTAAAGACGATTAGAAGACCTTTCCAATGAGGTGTTTTAAGACACATGGTTGCATTTAAAAAAATTGCCGATTACGTCACCACGGTAATACTGGTGACGTAATGTTCGTTACATCTACATCATGTGATGACGATTCAAAAATTAAAATTGACCTGTTTTTGGATTTTTTTCAAAAGTCGATTATTTTAGAAATAATGAATTTATTCCATACATTAGCGACATACTGTATATATATAAAAAAAAAACAGAATTGTTTCGGGCACCAAACTTGTTTTCAATAAGAAGCGACATTTCACTAAATCGGAATTTTAAAAATTATTGATTAAAATAATAATATAAGCAGAGTTTTTTTAATTTTCTCTTCCTAATATATAATGGTTCGTATAAAATTTGTTGAAAACTCTGTAATTGTTCAATTGGATTAAAATAGATAAAAACCTGATACTCGATTCCTACGATCGGCTTGGGCAATGGTATTAAATTTATATAAACACACTTAGTGAATAACGTAAAAATATGGATATAATATGTTGTTTTTTGTTGATGTTTCACATTTAGTTATTGTTTGCAGTATTATCAGCTATCATAACAACCTACATTATATGAAAATTAAAATAAGTATATTATACTTGTTTTAATTTTGGACAACGTTGGTGTTAGTGGACTTCTCCGAAATACACAGTTAGGAAATTGTTCATTTATAATCAATATAAATAAAAACAAATTGAATATTAAACATTTATTTTTCTTTTATATGCTTACACATATAAAATGACAGATTTTATGGGACTGGAAAAGAATTGTAATGATTGCACAAGAGGTCTAAAGAGGTCTAAAATTTTAAAAAATAACGCTGTGCATAGTTTAAATTTATCAGCAAAAAATTTACCGACTGACTACCAAAATCTGAATAATATTTTCAAGTTTCTAGAAAATTATCCCACTAATTAATAGCCAGTTGATAGAAGAGATTCGAGGCGAACACGCAAGCAAGCATCCATGGATGCTATTTGTTAGCTTGCTATTGTTATTCTTGGCAAGATAATACGAAACCCTTCTGGAGCTTAATGGTTCGTCATATTTAATCAAAGACGTAACCCGAGATAGGAGATTATGAATGTAAATGACCGACTAGGATTCCACCCCATAGCCGTTCACTTGAACAGACTTTCTTGGCAAACATTTTAGATTTGGATTTAGCTTTCCGAAGCAAATGCGGATATACGTTTAGATAAAAAATTGGGTTACTATGAACGAAAAGTATGGATTTAATGTATGTTACCAAATTATTATACAAAAATAATTAATGAAAGGTAAAAAATGTCATAATAGTTTAATAAATATACGACTTGTTATTAAAGGATTACTATATACAGTAATCGGGCCAATTAACACGAAAATACATAAGTGAGTTTATAATTGTTTGGCCTAACGCAACAATAAACCTATTTTAATGAAGCTTAAAACTGTAATTAATATGAATTTAATTAGTATTTATATCAAAAGGTTGAATGTTTCATAAAATATAAAGGGTTTCTCACAAATATACTGACAAACATTTAGTAAAAACGCTTTATTTCCGCTATGCAAGGTTTTAAATTAAAAAAAAAATATATTAACGTGTTAAAAAAGTATTAAATTTCATTAAAATCATTTTAATGAAATTTTCACAAATTGTTGATACATCTAAAATTTCCGTATGTGTACCCACGGGTAAATTGTATTATCCGAAACAAAGCGATTCGGACATGTTTGTTTTTGATTTTGAGGAAATCCATATGTGAGTTACACAGTTCTACTTTTTTAACCATTTTTGGCATTTTTTACTTATATTATCACTAGTTCCTAAATTAATTTAGGAGTGTAAAAAAATAAAATTTAAAATTGAGAAAATTTAAGAAAATTTAAGAAAATTTAAGAAAATTTAAGAAAATTTAAGAAAATTTAAGAAAATTTAAGAAAATTTAAGAAAATTTAAGAAAATTTAAGAAAATTTAAGAAAATTTAAGAAAATTTAAGAAAATTTAAGAAAATTTAAGAAAATTTAAGAAAATTTAAGAAAATTTAAGAAAATTTAAGAAAATTTAAGAAAATTTAAGAAAATTTAAGAAAATTTAAGAAAATTTAAGAAAATTTAAGAAAATTTAAGAAAATTTAAGAAAATTTAAGAAAATTTAAGAAAATTTAAGAAAATTTAAGATAATTTAAGAAAATTTAAGAAAATTTAAGAAAATTTAAGAAAATTTAAGAAAATTTAAGAAAATTTAAGAAAATTTAAGAAAATTTAAGAAAATTTAAGAAAATTTAAGAAAATTTAAGAAAATTTAAGAAAATTTAAGAAAATTTAAGAAAATTTAAGAAAATTTAAGAAAATTTAAGAAAATTTAAGAAAATTTAAGAAAATTTAAGAAAATTTAAGAAAATATAAGAAAATATAAGAAAATATAAGAAAATTTAAGAACATTTAAGAAAATTTAAGAAAATTTAAGAAAATTTAAGAAAATTTAAGAAAATTTAAGAAAATTTAAGAAAATTTAAGAAAATTTAAGAAAATTTAAGAAAATTTAAGAAAATTTAAAAAAATTTAAGAAAATTTAAGAAAATTTAAGAAAATTTAAGAAAATTTAAGAAAATTTAAGAAAATTTAAGAAAATTTAAGAAAATTTAAGAAAATTTAAGAAAATTTAAGAAAATTTAAGAAAATTTAAGAAAATTTAAGAAAATTTAAGAAAATTTAAGAAATTTTAAGAAAATTTAAGAAAATTTAAGAAAATTTAAGAAAATTTAAGAAAATTTAAGAAAATTTAAGAAAATTTAAGAAAATTTAAGAAAATTTAAGAAAATTTAAGAAAATTTAAGAAAATTTAAGAAAATTTAAGAAAATTTAAGAAAATTTAAGAAAATTTAAGAAAATTTAAGAAAATTTAAGAAAATTTAAGAAAATTTAAGAAAATTTAAGAAAATTTAAGAAAATTTAAGAAAATTTATAAAATTATTCTTTGGTTATATACTTTTCATTTAATAATTTAGGTACGTGTTCCTCAATGAAATTTCAAAACTTAATTGACATGTAATAAAATGCCTAAAATCAAATTTGGAAAGTTTAGTTTTTTAAAAAAGGTCAAAACAATAATTCCAAATTTTCTGATTTTTTTTGGTTGTCATAGAAATATTTTAAAATATGAGGTATATAATTTTTACTTACAACACCACTAGAATTTTAATTATTTCCGAAAATTTACACGAAATCACGAACATTGTTCTTATTACTCGATAGAGATAACCGAAAAAATGATAAATAATAATTTAAATTTAAAAATCCTGGAATTGTTTTAATTCCAGTTGAAACATTTTTATTGTAACAAATGATTTTTTCATATTCATATTCTTAATGTAACTGTTTATTTAAAACTCAATACAACTCACAAAAATAATTCCATTAAGATTCGGCAACTGATGTAACGAAGGGCCAAGAAACCTTTAAATTACTTTTTATTGGAAAGCGAGATATTCCAATCCAGAAACGTCACTCTCCAAAATAGGATTAATGAAATAAATTTTCGTCCATCGACGATTGCTTGGGAGTCCCTAAAAGGCGTTTCTTAAATACGAAGTTCAGGGAAGCATTAAGATATCTTGCAATCACTAAAAGTGTTTCTCAATTTTTTAAATTTTTTTTTGAGAATCTCTACTGACTGATACGTCACCAGTTCTCTAAGTTGTTAGTCTAGAATGCAATTGAGAACTGACATTTGAATACTAAATAAATAAATAAGTAGACTGGGAGTGGTGTACATACTACTAGTGAAATGTAAGTGAAGTGAGTACTTTAGTGTGACAAAAATAATTTTTCGGTTTACAAAGCCATTATCAAATCCGTCCTTTAAGCCGTTACAAATTATTTATTTTTAAATATTAACAAATAACAAAACTAACGTCTAAGAAACCTATTACATATAGTCAATCGAAAAATACATTAAGTTGTTACAACAGATACATTATATACAGTTGGGCACCGAACCCTCTAATAAGAGGTAAAACAGTAATAATAATATAAATAATTGAATATATTTAACATCGTCTATAGCGGTGTAACAGTTGACAAGCGTACCTAATTTTGACATTTGGCAGCAGACATATGACAGACACAACAAGAGCATGAGCATTCGAGAGTGGTCTGGGGTTGACCCGGGTTAGACTAAACTTATCAATAGGAAACCAAAAATATATAATAATGAAAAAGAGGAAAAGAGATATACTAGGCTTCTAAGGATATAATCCATTGATAGGTGCTAAGAAACCTAAGTACATTTGGTTTCAAGAAACTATTGTACATAGGAATTTGGAGAGTTGAATAAAATTGCTTAATTTTATACCTAGGTTTCTTAGGATGGTTCATATCCTTAGCCGCCTAGTATATCCTTTCTCCTCCTATTCCTCATTATATATTTTTGTTTTCTTGATGATAAGTTTACTCTGACCTAGGTTGACCCCAGAACCACTCTCGAACACTCATTTTACTTACCATTTTCCTGTGTCAGCATGTCAATGTAATATGTCTGCTGTCAAGTGTTAAAATTAGATACGCTTATCACCTGTTAAATCGCTATAGACGATGTTTAATGTATTCAATTATTTATAGTATTATGACTAATGGTAAACCTTCTAGAGGGTTTAAGTAAGTTCGGTGCCTTGACCGTCCCCCAACTCTCTAAGATTTAAAACTTACAAGGTATGCTTGAATTATTTTTGCTTTTTGTTTGTTTTTAGTTCAATATTTCCTAGGCAAAAGAGAAGCCCTTAATGACAAAAATTTAGAAGAAAAATAGACTAGCATGGGCAAGGAACATCAGTTATGGTTTCCGTACCAATAAAACTCCATTATTTGGAATGATGAAGCCAGGTGTAAAGTATGCATTGTTGATTGTAGGAGTCGTATCATAAGAACAAAAGAAGAAATGTTTCAGAATGACTGTCTTAGAAAGAAAGTGAAGTTTCTGGATTCTGTTATGACTTGGGCAACCATGTCAGCTAAAGAAGCGGGGGGAAACTTACACTTTGTGGAAGGTATTATGAATACATTAATGGGCTTCAAAATAACATAAAACCCCAAATTGAAAAAATGTGGAATATGGAATGTATCTTCCAAGCAAGAAGGTGCCGCTTGTCACACGGCTAAAAGAGTAAAAGATTGGATATTAGAAAACAATTTTCCACTTTTAAAATAGACTTCCAGTAGCACAGATCTATCGCCTATTAAAAGGTTGTGGCAAGAACCGTTCTAGAACCCCTCTTCAAGAATTTGGAACAATTTACAGTAGATGACTGCCAAACATTAAATGACACTATCTCAATGTGTATCGAATCAGTATTCGCAGTGGTAATTTGCTGTTATTTGGTTTCGTAATTTTTTTTAATATACAGTTTTTTGAATTTTTGTGATTTTTTTTTAGTTACAAAAAAAATTGTATTTCAGCCTAAAATTAAATAAACATATCATATGTTATCAGAAGTTTTTAAAACGTTTTCCGTTAATATGGCAAATTTCTTAAAAAAACATGGTTTTGGCAGTTGAGTCAACTTTACTGAGACAAGGCAAGTATATAAATTTAAATTTATATATACTTATTTGATAATTATTTTTGCCGGTTTTCCTCACCTTGTGCATCTTTAAAATAGGAAAATAATTTTTATGACGACCAATTCGTTCTAAAATGCTAAAGATCATTTTTAATAATAACCACACGCCTATGAATCGTCGATTTCCTTTCCCCTTAGATCCGCAAAGGTCTATGTTAAAAATGTGAGTCACTCTCTACAATTGTGGTATTTGACTATATATATTTTCTCTCTGTTAACCAATAAATTTCTTTCTATTTTATATTCTGCTTCTTTTTTTCTGTTTTATAAGTTTTTTCCACATCAGCTTGGCCTCCAAGTTGATTCCAAGATTTTTTTTTTTTTTTTTTTTTTTTTTTAGTTTTATGTAGTGGTTACTGGGTCGGGTCTAGCAATTTTATTTGTGACTTCGACATGAATAAATTTATTTTTTTTCTTCGTTTATCTTGATTCTCTATCTTCTGGTCAAATATGCTTTTTCGTCACTTTCTCTTTGAAGTATTATTGTTATTCCTTTAGTGGTGTGCTCTTCTGCTAATATTGCAGTAACATCGCAGAACGTGGCTGCCATTTGTTTTCTATATCACTGGTGTAAATCAAGTGAAATGCTGGCTCTAGTACGATTCCCTAAGGGACTCTTCTTCTTGTTTATTTCTAAAAGTTCTTTCGCTTGTGTATAATTTTATAATTTCAACAATTTGTTTAGGAAATATTTTTAATATTATAGAAGCTTAAGCTCTTTTAACTAAAATTGGTGAGCATAGTTTTTTATCTTTATAAGCCCCTTCTATAATATGTCTATTATTGTTGATTGTTTTCTCTGAATCCGAACTGGTGTTCAGGTATTACGCCCTTTCTCTCTAACATGTGTTTTATTATTTTCAGACCTGTTATTTGGAATGAATATGTAAGACTGAAATGGGTTTGTATGAAGCTACTTTCTATGTTTTCATGTTTCAGGCGTATTACTTAATTTTTTGAATTTATTAAGTTTGTCTATTTCACTATTCTTTTCCTTGGGAGTTTTTTTAAATAATAGCCCTGTTATCAGGTTATAGCCGGGAGCATTTTTTGGAATATTATTATGCTTGAAGAGTTACTTTTTACATATATTCAAATTGGTGATTTGCGCATCGTTGAACCTTTTAATTTTCTTGTGGTCTTCCACGAGGCATAGTGTTTCCTTCTCAGTGATTAATTTATTCAAATATTTACTGATGGCATTATTTTTATTTTCCATGATGTTCCCCTTTTTACTTTCCTATCTGTATACAGATATAAGGAAAGTATAGGAATCATGATTTTTTTCGACCTCGAGTTTTCGACGGATTTTTACGTTTTGAGGTCCCCTGAATCCGTTTTGACTATTTTCGCGATGATGTCTGTGTGTGTGTGTGTGTCTGTGTGTGTGTGTCTGTGTGTGTGTGTGTGTGTGTGTGTGTGTGTGTGTGTGTGTCTGTATAACGCATAACTCATGAACCGATACACAAAAAAACACCAAATTTTAAACTTAAGCTTTGTTTCAGCGTCCAATGAGCTGATTAGATTTTGGGCAGAGTCGGAACATCTGGGGGGGGTACTTTATAGGTGGTCATTTTTATATTTTATGGAATATATCTGTTATTTACGTTTGGAGAAGAAAATTCTTCAAATAAAAGTTACTTCTAATATAATTATCTATAATTTTTGTTTTATGCAAAATTTTCCTAAAATGGTCCGTATTCGAGAAATTTGAGAAAATGTAAAAAAAATAA
Organism: Psylliodes chrysocephalus; assembly: GCA_927349885.1. Taxonomy (NCBI): domain Eukaryota; kingdom Metazoa; phylum Arthropoda; class Insecta; order Coleoptera; family Chrysomelidae; genus Psylliodes; species Psylliodes chrysocephalus. The sequence continues at coordinate 56,083,092 of OV651817.1, forward strand.
TTTTTTATAAAAATTGTTTAAATAAAAGTTGTTTGTAATATAATTTTCTATAATTTTTGTTTTATACATAATTTCTCTAAAATGGACCGTATTCGAGATATTTGAGAAAATGTGTAAATTTCGAAATTTGAAGAAAACTCAAAAACGGATAAAGGAAAAACATTAAATTTTAAACTTAAGGTTTATTTCGGCCTGACGTGAAATGATTAGATTTTGGACAAAGTCGGAACATCTGGGGGGGTACTTTATGGGAGGCCGTTTTTATATTTTATGGAATATATCTGTTATTTATGTTTGGAGAAGAAAATTGTTCAAATAAAAGTTACTTCTAATATTATTATCTATAATTTTTGTTCTATGTCAAAATTTCCTGAAATGGTCCGTATTCGAGAAATTTGACAAAATGTGCAAAATTCTGATTTTTATGAAAATTGTTGAACTAAAAGTTGTTTGCGATATCGATTTCTATAATTTTTGTTTATATATGATTTTTCTAAAATGGACCGTAATGGAAAAGTGCTAAATTTAAATTTTTCTGTATTTTCGTTTTCAATGAATATCTATAGAAAAATGTTTCGAGGTAGATGTATGTGGAAAATGTATATATTTAGTTTATCCTTTAAACATTTATAGAGATGCTGCAATAGGTTTTACAAAATAACCGGAAAATGCCTATAATAACTAGATAGGAAAGTCATGTGTTGGACACATCAGATTTTTAATATTGGTAATATGTCATTCAGATTGTTTTTATCAATTGGTGTTCTTGTTTATCGCCGCCATTTTCTGCGTGGTCTTTTTTCTGTGACTACAAGATTTGGCGAATGCTCAACGACCTCCGCCATTTTTTTTTAAACTCCATAAACCGAATTTAATTTTATCAGGTTGACCTACCAAGCCAATAGTCAGGTTTATTTTCTTTAGTACCATATGAGTCACCGGTGATACGTTCGGTTGAACTCCCTAATGTACAGTGTCTATCACTGGTAATAATAAGCATTGCTTATTGCAATCAGTTTAAATAACGTATGGTTCCAATTTAAAGGAATTTAAACTTAAAAACCGGTGGTGGAATAAACTTATAGTTAAGTTTGTATCACCAAAGATACACAAAGATATGTAAAATCGTAGTTTTATTTGATATAAGTATAGTTACCGTTGCTGCACATCTTTATACAAGGAGAAACTAGTTCAGCTATTCACAGGATAATGCAGGGACAAAACCCAATAAGCCAACTACATAGCGCCTACCACACAAGGCTATAACAGCGAGTAAAAAGGGATAATATTCTAGCTATGCCTACTGATAAAGCCATAACCACATACAAATTTAAAAGGAATTTTCAAATTCAAATACCAGCCCGAGAATCCTGGAAATAGGGACGTCCCGTACAGGCTAAACCCGTCTAGTACACAGACGGTTCAAAAACCAAGGAAGGAGCCGGTGTTGGAATCTATGAACCCAAGTCGAAAACAACAATTCCGCTGAGTTTAGGAAAATATGCAACAGTGTTCCAGGCTAAACTATTAGCCATACAACACTGTGCAAGAAAAATATTAAATCAGCAATTATCAGGCAAAACTATTGCCACATACTCTGATAGCTCTAAAGGCAATTCTATCACCAGAATTTAAATCACGACTGGTGAAAGACTGTATAGAAGACCTGGCAGAGCTAAGTAGTCGAAATAAGGTAACCCTAACCTGTGTTCCAGGCCATGAGGGATATCAGGGCAACGAAAAGGCCGACGAATTAGCCCGAGAAGGCTCAGATAAGGCCATGACAGGCCCCGAACCCTTCTGTGGGATTGCTAAGGTATTGTGCAAGGCATCCATTAAACAATGGATGCAAAAGAGTTTTAGGAATGGTGGAACAACTATCCAAGACTGAGACAGGCTAAACAATGCATCAAGGAACCATCGATCAAATTCACAAAAGACCTACGGGATCAAAAGCGTCAAATCGTTAGGATAACAGTAGGCCTTCTTACTGGACACTGTCGCCACAAAAGGCACATTAGTGTCGTCAATCCAGCAGAAGAAGTAACTTTGTGCAGGTTATGTGAAGAAGAAGAAAAGTCATCATGTGCCAATGTGAGGGCCTGGCTGGAATGAGGTTTCTAACTTTGGGTGAAGAAAAGCCAAATGCATGCAACTACATGCGGGAGCCACTGTCAAAGCTACTAAGTCTAATAGAAAAATCCAGGCTAGACGACATACTCTAAAACAACCGAAGTTCCACAAGAGATTTGAAAAGATCGGGGTGGACAAATAACGTCCAACTCTTACTCTAATCTAATCCAATCTAATATACTGTTGTAATTATATATATTAAAAAAAATTTAACGTAATGACGCTTAAGACAAAAAATTATAGAATAAAATATAAGACAAAACTACGTAGTACACAACAGGAAACTTCTATGCTATATGGAGACAGTCAAATTTTGTATCAAATGTCATACACATGGGAGCGAAGGTGTTAATGGTTAGTGTTTTAAGGATGTCCAGATTCCTAGAAAAAAAAAAAATTTGTTTAAGTGATCTAGATTCTATTTTTACACATCCTTAAACTTAAATAACTTTACTAAACAAATCATTTTGATTTGACACACCCTTTTTTTGGAAAATTTGTTGCCGTTTTCCAGGACGAAAGCAACTTCATACTGCATAATCGATTGTTGGTTTTTTTGTTAAACAGCACTCGAGATATTCTTTGGGTCACCAAAATTGACTGTGTTTCTTCGAAAATTGTGATATATTGAAATAAATTATCGCTACGCCACTGTGTTAGTGAAGTGTATCGATATGTTCTTAAAATCCTTTTTTGTATTGTTTTTTCGGGAAACACATTTTAATATTTTTAAATGCTTGCTTTCCCACTTCAGTTTCGTTTGTACTTTAAATCGAGTTAGTTGTTATTATAATAAATAATTGTTGGAAATTTAGTGATTATTGTTTGTTGAATATCCCACAAAAGTAATTACTTTTCTTTCCATTTTAATTAATTAGTTTTAAACCAGAAACAACTGTATTCACCTGAAATACTTATTTACTGTCAAGCAAAACAAAAATAATGTCGTGTGAGCTACTTTCGACCACTTCGATAAAGCTCTAATCCATTAGATCCCTTTCTGCCTTATTTAGGCCTCTTACGATTTGTATGATTACCAAGAAGCCCCCAGTGATAAGCCTATGCTTGGTCATAGCTAGTCGTAGTGAACCATGTATTCTAGATAGCAATAGTTTTAAACCATCAGTTGTGATAGACTTTCTTGGTAAATTTTAATCCCTTAAATAATATTATATTTAAATTATCCGTGTTTAATGACATTATAATTAGATATGTTAGAAGGTCATGAAACAGGAAGGAATTTAAAGAACTTTTTAGTAGATGATAAAAATCAAAATAGGTACAAATTGCATAGGTGAAGGAAACACGAATTAAAAAAAAAATAAAAACATCTTATAACATTTTATATAACTTAGGCTCAGACTCGAGCGTTAATATCAATTTAAAATACTTACAGTACTTTGAAGTAGTTAAATTTTCTTGTACGTACCTGAAACAAATAAAATGATTTTAATTTTATTACTTAGATATAGAGATATATCGTGTTTAATCTTCATATTTAATCAGTCTGGGAGTAGTGGTGTTATGTCAGATTAGAACTTGGAATTTGTAATTAGACAGGATTAATTATACATCAATCGTACCATTTACGTGTGTCACTTCCCACTTAAACATTCCCCTTGAGTGTTTATTAGCCAGTATGCTTATTAGGTACAGGTTAAAAATAGTAACAAAATCTACTAAAAATAATAATCACTAAAATTATTTTATACTAGTAAGGTTGTATAGGATGTTCTCAAAAATAATGCGCTTTTATTATATTTTTTTACGAATAGACTAATTAACATTGGTTTGTATGCATCTATAACATATGGAGAGTGGGTTATCCCACGACACTTATGCCTCGCTAGGCCCATTGTGCATTATAGGCACCTCCTAGCTCGTGAGCTAGCCTGCAGGTTTAATTTGGTTGGCAACAGTGCTTCTCTTATATTGTAAACACAAATCGTCTGATAAATGAGCTGCTATCTGATATCTTCATAATTGAGCATGTTCCTTGAAGTGATATTGTTTCTGATGATTTATTTTGCTGCTATGAGAATCCCCAATTGCTTGTTTTAAACTACACTAGCACTATTGCTCACAGCCCATTTTATGTTAAAGTTTAAGGATCTGGAGTGTATTTCACATCGTAAACCTTGTTTTGTTTTAGAACCATCGGTGAATATATGAATCGTATCTTCCACTTTAGGCTCTTCTATTTGTTGTGTAATAACTTTAAATGTAGCTGATGAAAGATATATCTCGATGAGATAAAGTATATGTTCGCCTAAAGCAGTGGAAGCGTATTGGGCATGCTGTTTGATAAGTTTTATTTATTTTGCGGATAGCTATCAATTTTTAGATTTTTGATACCCAGACAACTTCACCGTATGTTAGCATAAATATTATGATGTCCATGTAAGTCCCTGTGACGACTCTTGGGGATAAAACCTAGATGCGCCCCATGCTTTGGCGTCATTATTCTTATACAATGTATACAATTTTATCTCTGTTTCATAGTGTCAGTTTCATGTTACCTTGATGTCAAAGGTGATATCTAGGTAGTTCACCTCTGTCGCAAAGTTTAGTTTCTTGTTAAGAAGCTCTGAGGTTTTAGTATCATTTTCATGCTTTTTCTTGTGAAAACGACCACTTCTGTCTTCTTGGGATTGGTAGTGAATGATCGTTGTATCGCTACTCTATAATTTTGAGAGCTACTTACATTCTTCCGCAGAGTATGTTCTCAAATTTCCATGTTTGCAGTATGATCAGGTCATATGCTATTATTATTAAAGCGGCTGGTAAGAGAATCAGGGACCATGTTTTACAGTGGAGGTGATAGCACTCCTTCACGTGGACATTTTCTTACAACCAAGCCTCTTATATTTACATCATTTACACTTTTGTTTACTTCTTGCTTCAAAAGCCTGTTATGTATCCACCCACTAAACATCTGTGGAACATTACTGTTGTTTAGTGAGTGTATTATCTTGGAAAAGGTGATTTTACCAAGAGCATCCCTTTAATTTTGGGTATGTAGACCACTTTTGCCCCAGAGACAACGAGGATCCGATTATAGCTACCAGATGCGATGTGAGTTCTTCCAGCCTCTATGAAGATTTAAATGGAGAGAAGATAGATATTGCTAATCTAATTTTGTCATCGTCAACAATGTGTTTGACAGTTTGCCAATCGTATAAAGATAACCCATCTGATATTCTTCCTCTGCTTAGTAGGCCACGTCTGTGATAACCGAGTTAGGTAAGTGTGTCAACAGCAATATTTGATGCTGTCTTTGAACTTTGCAATTTTCATGTCATTCTCTTTAATTAGCACATCAATGCTACTGTGTGGATTTCTTAAGAGAGCTTCTTGAAGCCTCACTGTCTGCGAGAAATTTTCGACTATTGTTTTGTTTCAGGCGTAAAATGGTGGAACCGCGTTTCCTTTTAATAACAAATTATCTTATAAAATCATTTTTTTTTGCTGAGTAATTCGTTATATTGCTTCTTTTTGATAAGCATTTAACAAAAGCGAGATTGTCATGAACAAAGTTATCTCATATTTAATTCATATGCATTAAAGGGTACCATTTTTTCTGATATTCTTACAGCATAAGCTATCTAAAACACGTTTAAACGTCAATCGTTCAAGCTATATTGTATAGCTTCTCAAAATTTTTATCAGTAGTAGTCGCTGTTTTTGACCGTCATTCACGTGAATCATTGAAACGATTTTACTGATTTTAAAATTAATTCTATGATCTTGAATATATGGATTTAGTTCTGGCGCAGCGTTTTAACGATTTCAGAAATGGAATATATTAATAAGAGGGGTCTAATAGAAACTGTTTTTTAAAATTAATATAGAAATTAATTCTTTTAAAACCTAAAACTGAATTATCTTCCAGAAATATACGGTCAAGTTTACACTCAGGCAGCTATTTCTTGATGTATAAAAATTAAGAAAGAGTGTTTATAAACCTCTACTATCTAGTTTTATTTATTCATGTTAACATAAAATATCGAATACTTATCTTGTATTATAGCCATACAGAGTGTCAACAAAAGAGGGTAAGATATTCCGGGAATGGTAGTACTGATAAAATATAAAAAAATGATTACATGAACACGTTGTAACCTGCGCCATGACTCAAGGTGGTGGAGGGCTAAGGTTATAAAAGGAGGGGTAAATTTTAACTAGATTATGCCCGGTTTTCAGCTGAGAGTGGCTATGTAAAGAAAATAAATAAAACACAAATAAAATTTGTTGGTTTAATACAACCCAAGTCGCTAGTGTCTGGTTATATATATTTGACTCTATATAGTCGACTAATAGGCTTAAAAGAAAAAGAAACTATTCACAAAAGTAACAGTTACGGGGCCAAGGGTATACTTTTGGTTTACAAGTACGTATGCAATAATAATCTAGGTTTATCGCTCTGCTAGAATAAATGTTAATGTTTTTACACCTAAGGCTCAACTAAGGATACAACTTTTATGCAAGACTAATAGCAATTAGACAAGGCAACTGGGTGCAGGTAGATGCTCTTAAAAGTAAAATACGGATTAATATTACTTAATAAACTTGTAGATTCAATCCACGATATTATGGTGGTTGTCCAGACGGAAGCTTCTCGGTGACCGAAGGGCCAGTGGGTACTTCTGATAGGGCCTACGCAGATGCACAGCTTGCACAGCAAGCATGTACATCCAGGCTAATTTGTCTAGGCAGATAGTGGATATATTTATGATTATGTACAATATTCCTTAGATGTGAAAGCCAGGCGATGAAGTATTGCCGTGATCACACATGTAAAACGGAAGTCCAGTGATAGACTTGAAGTGTAAGATGCACAGTAGATGGATAAAGTTAACATAGGGGGATGTTAAAGGTAAAGTTGAAATAAAGTAAAAGAAGAGTAGAAGTAAAGTAGATGACCTAAAATAGGAAAAGAATATGAGAGGCAATTGTCATCATGCAGAGTTAGTTACACTTACCGATGATGAAATGTGGAAAAAAGTAAGTAAAATGGTTATGCTATGTTGGGAGAAGTATTCGCTATAAGCGATTTTCTTATACACTAAGGTTTCTTAATGCACGTTTTTGTTCCTAGGCAAAATTCGAAACAGTTTCGTGAGAGCACTTCTCAAGTATTCTTTAAGAGCTCTAGTAACAAAATGGGCGAAAATGGCTTAATCCAAGTTCAAAGTCCAAAATTTTGTTTATCAAAGGTTGGTCTCTTACTATGAGACATGTAAAATTCTGCTGATGACGCAAGAAATGGATAATTCACTGGCTAGGTGGAGGTATAATAGGGATCACAGTTTAGTAGAAAAAAACCAGTTGGAAAAGGTAAAAAAAACAAAATGGGGTACATAAAAGTGAGAAAAATATATTTTAATTATTATAAAAGCTAATATTGTGCTGATAATCAATAAAAGGGGTTTAAGCATGGAAGTTTTTAGTATTTTCTAGCTGATTTTTAATAAATGCAAATTATATTTACGTGTGAATTTAAAGTAAGCTCTTTTTTATGCTATGCAAAAAACATTTATCTAATATTTTTTTTTCTATTAATACAAAAAATATTAATGCTACTGCAACAATATATTTATATCCAGTTTTTTTGAAAACCGTTGCTCGATTCAATTTGTAACATGTACATGTTTTGTAAAGAAATTAGTTTTGGAAAATATATTTAACTTTTACAAAAACTACTAGTTTTGGTTTAGCTAATCATTGTTTAAGGTCACCAGAATATTTAGTGGTAAAATTAAATAGTTTGGAATTATTGATAAAATGATCTATTTTTGTAAGCTGAATATTAAAAAAAATTTAAAATTGTAAAGCCTATATCTTCCTCAATATTCATTTTCGGGCATATGTTCATATATTAACATTTTTTATATTTATAACCTCTAGGAATGTTTGCCTTTTTTCAATAAGACATTCTATTTATTAAGAAAATTAATTATATATCCAATCAAGGTTAAAATTTTTATTCAATTTTGTGACAATATTACGGAACAAAAACTTTATGGAGATCAATGCCTTATCTTTGCTAGGTAAACAACTTCTTGCTTTCGAATTTTGTTGTGTTATGTTATTTTTTACAAAAAAAATTATACATTTTTAACAATATTGTTTATTAAAGCAAGAGGTGTTTAAGAATTTTAATTTGATTTGTCTCCCAGTACGGTTCTGTCATCACGCACTTTACAATATTAAAATTTATTCACCCCTCTTTGTTAAAAAAGCTAGATGGATGAATGCCTTGGGAAAAAAATTGGCAAATCTTGTAAAAACTCAGAGAGTTTGCATTTTCCAATCGTTTATAATAAGTAAGTAAGTTTATTGTCCTGACGGCAAAATTTAAAGTACCCTTCTAAAAAATATATTGCCCTGAGCTTCGTTACTCTTTACTGCAAGATTCTAAGAGGATGCTTCCTGTAGTTAAATTGTAATAAAATTAGTTATGCCTTATATTCATTTTTTCACGATATTAATCGTTTAAGATTACACGAAGAAAAATGAATTTTGAGGTCTTTCAGCTAGAAACTCACTTTATTATTTGTTATTATTTTTTTTTAACTCATATTTGAGTGATGGTTATAAGTGCATTTTAGAATGGTTTATGATATTGTAGACGATTTTTGTAATTAAATTTAAAATTAACACTAACAATTAGGGTATGTCCTTTGCCTTTGTGGGCCGTATCTTACGTTAATTCCTTTTATGGTGCTTCTACCTTTACCTACACCACGTCCATTCAAAGGACGTCTTGGTTCTTGGCATTTTGATTTATTTTGTATAAAACTAATATTGGTTAGGTTTTCTTTCTTTGAATCTACTAAAATATGGGATATCTCAATTTGATTTTCTTACAACTATCTCTTTGGGAAACATTACACTCAGTTAACCAAGACAAGAAATTGGTAAATAACAACTGCTAAAATATACACTGTGCGACAAAATAAATGCATAATTTTATAAAAGGACGTTTGTGTCATTGTGAAAAAATGTTTCGCAATATTTTTTCTTGAAAAGATTAAACATTTTTAATAAAAATTCAGAAAAGTCATTAAAACTCTTAAAAATAATTTATTCCCAAAAAGCTACAGAACTAAATATTTTTAAGAGTAAATGAAATAAAATTCTTTAATATTAAGTATTTTTACTCGGGCATTAAAAACAGCTTGACAGCGGTCTCTAATGCTCAAAATTAATGTCTGAATTTGTCCTTTTTTTTTATTGAAATAACTAGTCTCGACATCAAGTACCATTGACGCAGATACTATTATATTATAATATTAAAAAAGTTTTAACTAAATATATACTCTACTTTTGGACAGAAGAAAACCCTAATCACAAAACTATAGTGTAAAGGAAACTAACTTAGGCTTATTTAAATTTGATTGAATAAATTCACATATTTAAAAAATTAACCAGTTTTCCAAATCACTAGAATATCTAATCTATAACCGAAACAATAAAAAATAAATTTAAATATAGTTCTAACAAAACCACAAAAGAATGGTTGTTTAAAATGGAAAACAATTTATTTAATAATTTATTACACTAAAAAATTTTGACTATAAAATTTGCCCTATTTTGAATGAATCCTGATTTTGACTCTTCTCAATATTGTTTTAATTCCTGATGTAGATATTTACATTGTATTTAAGTTTATATTTTTATTGTAAATAAGTGTAATTAATATGTATACTGGATTAAGAATTCTTTGTTAATTTAATAGCGCGTATAAGCGGTATTTCTACTGCTTCTGTGCTGTAACCTGTTTGTTTATTGTAAAGAATTTTTGTTAATTACGTTTCTACTGTATTATTTTTTATCAGTAAATAAACTTTATTATTATTTATTATTATTAAACCATTCCAAGCCCATTAATTTTTAAAGTAAACGCAATCCTTCTTTAATAAATGTTAGACCATTAAGATCCTGTTACAGTTAAAACAAAGAGTTTGGGCTTCTGCAGGCAGTGTTTATGGGTCAATCTCATGTGTACATTTTTTAGTTTTCTTATGATGGCATTTTTTTTCCTTGACAGAGAGGGCACTTCGAAACTGGTAATATTGTGCCAATAATTCTCCCACAGATCATGGACCTTTTGGCAGAATGCAGTTTTTAGGTCTTTAACTAATTGGTTATTTTCTGATAGTAGGTTCATCTGAATAGCTTCTTCTACGATCAGCTTCCTCAATGCCTGCAAGTCAGACATGAGAAGAAACCCAAATAAGGGAAACGGAAGTTCCTACTGAAGCAAGAAATTTGTAACAATCATGTATTTCTTGGAACAAGGGATATTGAGTATAAATATTTTTAAAAGAGTAGATTGAAGAGAGAGAGTCTGTATATAGCGACGTAATTATTCTTTGGAGTTAACGGTTTAAAAGCCTGGAGTATCCTATAAAGTTCGCCATTATAAATACTACCTGAAAAAGGTAGTAAGGAGAATTTGTGAAACCCATCATTGGAGGTGACAGAACAACTTACACCAGATTGATCTTTAGAAGCATCTGTAAATATAATTCTTTAAAATTTGTTGTTATAAATTATTTTCGTAAATAATTGCCTAAAGAATTCTTTTGGAGTATTAGTTTTATTGACGTGGCTAAGCAAGGTATTAGGTTTAGGTAATTTTTTTTAGCTTTTCGAAATGGGAAAAGGCATCGTTCGAATGAGATCAATATCACCGAGAAAAGATTTCAATTTATTTTTTTATTTTAATTCGAAATCTCGACCAATCTTAAGGTAAGGTAATTGAAATTGTCTGGAAAACTTATAACATCTTATTTATGTAAACATAATATCCCGTATGTTCCCACTAATAAAACTGATGTCTGGAATTCTACAAGGCCAAACCAATGTAGCAATTTTAATCTCTTGAAGGTACCGTTGCACAACAATGGCAACATCTGTATCTGTAACGTGTAAATAGGAGGTTACCCCCACGGAAGTTATACCTCATTAGGCCCAGTGTGCATATTTCTAAGATGCTAGGCACCTTCTAGCTCGTGAGCCAGCCTACAGATTTAATGTAGTCATCAAGAGGTGCTTTTTTTATATCACAAATATTCTAATAAATGAGAGCCTCGAGCAATCGTAAAGGATATTCTCGATGGTCTCATCTTCTTGTTCGCACACACTGCAGAGTGCGGATTATGCCAGCTCCATAATATGGAGATGCTTCCGTACTTGGCAATGACCAGTCAGAATGCCTGTGACTAGCCGCAGATTCTGTCTAGTCATAGTCAAGTATTTGTTTCCTGCAGTGTTGTCAGGATAATATAAGAGCTCCCTGGCAATTCTGCAGTTTCTTGTTTCATCCCATCTTTCCTTGAATTTCACAAGGGAATGTTCTTTAATTAGGTCTGTCACTACCAATTTTGTCAGGCCAATAGAAGAACCAGGTCCAAAAAGTATTTGGTTGGCTGCTTTCTTGGCTAGTGAATCAGCCAGACGGTTATCTTTCGATGTGTACTAACCTTTAATCTGTTGTTGATGAATACTTTGGCTAAAGCTTCGTTACATTCTAGTACTAACCCTGAGTAAATTAATGGTCTGTTCAGGATGAGTAGTGCTTTCCTGCGATCTGTATAGATAAGCATGTTCTTTCCAGTGATATTATTTCTGGTTATTTCTTCTGCTGCAATGAGAGTCCTTGTTAGCTCTGTTTAAACCACACTGGCACTATTGCTTACAGTCCATTTTATGTTTAGGTTTAAGAGTCTGGAGTATATTTCACATCCTGAGCCTTGTTTTGTTTTAGAACCGTCTGTGTAGATATGAATCGTACCTGTCACTTCTGGCTCTTCTATAACTTTATGTGGCTCATGGAAGATATATCTCGGTAAGATGGAGTCCATGTTCGCTTGAAGCCGTGGAAGCGTATCGAGCGCCTCCTGCCAAACGCGACGTCTCGCCTCACCAGATCCTACATCAGGTTATATTCCAACCGTGAAGATGCGTGTCATTGTTTTTAGAGCAACATCCTTAATGTAAATATCAAGAGAAGTGAGACTAAGAATAACTTCCATAGCTCTGGTCGGTGTTATTTCCATGGTTCCTGTTATGTTGAGACATGCTGTTCTTTGAATTTGTTTTAGTTTACGGATAGCTGTTAAGTGTAAGGGGTTAAAAAAGGTCCTTTATTTCTCACAAGTCAATTTAATTGGCGACCGGTTTCGAAGTTGTCACTTCATCATCAGGCACACCTAAATGGAATGCCAAGGAGTCAGTTGTAATAAAAAACAATTACATAAGAATTTTTATATTTTCTTGTTCAGTGTTCTAATTTTCTTGTTAGTATTTTTTGCTTTCTCATTTCCCAGTTTAATATTTTTACTTTCAATAAATTTTGTCACCGCCACCTATACTCACTTTCAGTAAATAACACCTTTGTTAGTACACTATTTATCCGCTAAATTTAAAATTTACAGTTTACTACATTGATTCGTTAAAAATCTAGATAGATGTCTTGAGAGTCTGATAATTTTTACTTTTTACTTTCATTAATTGACGTTATATCCTTAAAAATTTTTAAACTGTTTGTGCTTGTAAAAACTATTTTGTGTTGTTTAGTTAATAATTGTCTTACATGTGTTTTAATTAATTTATTCAAACAGACATCTCGCGGTTTAACCTAACCTAAAATATTTTTTAAAAAATACTATTGTATTACATATGACTTTTTTAACTCGTTTTGTTAAACTTTATGTAGCGCTTCTTTTATGGAAATAGTCAAGGTGAGTCAAGGTTATTGTTTAACTTTCTTTTGTATTTTTTCTGTTATTTTGTATATGTTAAAGTCCGTTCATGTTTTTTTTTTTTTTTTTTTTTTTTTTTTTTTAATTGTTTTTTATTACAACTGACTCCTTGACATTCCATTTAGGTGGGCCTGATGAGGAAGTGACAACTTCGAAACCGTTCGCCAATTAAACTGACTTGTGAGAAATAAAGGACCTTTTCTTTAACCCCTTACACTTAATCCCTACTACTCACATATGGCCACCCTCACTCCAAAAGGATAGCTGTTAATTTTTGGGTTTTCAGTACTCAGACAAGTGCACAGTATGTTAGCATGATATTTATTTCCAAACCTGGAAGAATAGATTACACTGCCCCAAAAACATACCGACCAACTAGTCTGACATCATTTTTCATAAAAACATTTGAAAAGCTATGCGAAAGGTACATCAGGCATTCGGTGATTACAACAACACTACCACACCCAAAGCAACATGCATACACCCCAAGAAGATCTACTGATTAAGCTTTTCATCTAGTTTCTGGCCGGATAGAGAGATCCCTGGACAATAATGAGTCCGCCTTGGGTGTTTTCATAGACATAGAAGGTGCTTTTGATAAAACCACCTTCCCAAAGAAAATACACTCATTACCCAACAGGAATGTTCCACAGATGGTTAGTGGGTGTATACATAACATGCTCGCAAAGCGAGCAGTAAACATGTGTAGAAGAAGTGAACATAAGAGGCTTGGTTGCAAGGAGATATCCACAGGTAGAGGTGCTATCACCTCTACTGTGGAACACGGTCCTCGACACCCTCATCAGCCGTCTCAATAATGAGAGTCACTACACAAGAGCATATGCAGATGATCTAGTCATTCTGCAAACAGGGAATTTTGAGAACATACTCTGCAAAAGAATGCAAGTAGCTGTTACGTGAAATTAATTTTAAATTAATTTTAAATTTATTTTTAACAATCTCTCCATAACCCCTCGTAACACAACGTAAACAACCACCGCTCGCTTCGGTCTGGAAATTTGGAAAGCACCGTTTGTGCACGGTCTATAGGTTTCTTTGGGCAACGTAATCATAAAACCGATTCGTTTGGATTCAACCGGTCTTTTTGGTGTATCGAATTCAACGTGCTAGATTGTTCCGATAAATGTATTAAATTAGTTGCTAGTAATTATCTGTCTTTTATGTAATTATTGTGTATTAACGTTAAGATAACTATCAGGTAATATTTCTATCGCCTATATTATTCACATTTTGCTGGATTTCGTTGGAAAACCAAAACGATCGGACATTTGCTTTTTTTTTATTACCACCATGCCGACGAATGCCGGTTTATTATTACGGCTTTATTTTATTTTATATAGAATATAACTACCCTAACTAATATTATTTTTAAGCTTTTTTTGACACTTTGATATATACGCGGAGAGGCAACTAAGTAATTGAATTACAAGTCAGTCTAAAAATACAATTTAAACGGAAATTTATGGCTCTTAACTTATTTTGGCCTTATAAGTAGCTTAAATTTTGTTTAGGTGATGTAAAACTTATTGTTTTAACTTATTTTGGCCTTATAAATATTTTATATTCTCTTCAGATGATGTAACTTTATTATTTGTCGTGATATTTTATATTCTGTTCAGACGATGTAACTTTATTACCTATCCTGTTTATGCATAAATCCGTTAGATTTCCAAACTGGCATGTATATGTACTTTTACACACGGTACTGAGGTTTTTTTTTTATTTCTAAACCTGTAGTGGCTCCAAGAAGCACTAAGAATTCAAGAAGCTCCTAGTTGCTCCTAGAAACTATGAGAAACAGGAAGTACCGAGTTACGTTGTTGCTTCAGGAAACTCTACGATCTAAGCTCTAAAAAATAAAAAGTACCGAGTTACGTATTTGCTTTAGAAAGCTCTAAGAACTAAGGTATAAGAAACAAGAAGTCCGAGTTACGTATTTTCTCCAAGTTCCGAGCTCCAAGCCCCAAGTATCGAAGTACCTAATAGCGGATTCTCCATGACACGACATACAAAAGGAAAGTATTGTACTTACCGTACTAGAATGCCACATGGTCATGACAGTTAATAATTTTCTAATTATCTAACAGTAAATTTTATTCATTTTATATTCAGATTTAATCAGTAACTATTAATTTAATATATGTAAATTTCACTCTGTTTTCTTTTTTTAATTAATGTTATAGATTTTTTCACTTTCTATTATTTTCCAGAACTCATACAGATAACTTTAAGTACCAGAGACTGACTCAATTAAACAGGACATATCAAATCAGATAAGTTTTCCAAGTTACTCAAAAACTTGGTGGCGCTTAACATTTTTGTCGTTATCGTATTATAATATCTTTCATTTTATTGTAAAGCAGACTTTGGCCCTGTAACCATTCAAGATACTTTGATTTCATTTATCCTGGTCAATTTATGAATTCACGAAGTATCAGCAATTATAAAACAATGGACAAGGGCCATTCACTGTCTATCAATCCTAAGAAGACAAAAATGGTCCTTTTCACAAGGAAAAGGATGAAAATCAAATTAAAACCTCCAGAACTCCTAAACACTAAACTAAACTTTGCAACAGAGGTGAAGTACCTAGGTCTCACCTTTGACAGCAAGTAAACATGGAATTCACATTTAGAAAACAGAGTCAAAAGAGCATACATTGCTCATTAACAATACCGCTGTATGGTGGGGCGCACCTAGGGTTTCTCCCACAGGGTCGTCGCATGGCTATCATAAGACCTATGCTAACAAACAGTGCAGTTGCTTGAGTACCGAAAACTCAAAAATTAACAGCTATCTGTAAACTAGAACAAATTCAAAAAACAGTATGTCTCAACATAACAGGAGCAATGAAAACAACACTGACCAGAGCTATAGAAGACCTAATTAAAGAACATTCCCTTGTAAAATTCAAGGAAAAATGGGATAAAACAAGAAACTGCAGAGTTGTCAGGAAGCTCTTAAGTTATCCTGACAACACTGCAGCAAACAAATATGTGTTTATGACTAGACAGTATCTGCGCCTAGTCACAGGCATTCTGACTGGTCATTGCCAAGTACAAAAGCATCTAAATATCATGAGGCTATCAGAATCCGCACTCTGCAGACGGTGCAAACAAAAAGATAAGACCATCGAGCATATTCTTAACGATTGCTCAATGATCTCACTTATTAGAAGATTTGTGTTCGGCGAGTATCGGCTAATACTGGCCGATATAAGAGAAGTACCTCTTGGCGATGTTGTCAATTACATTAAATCTGTAGGCTGGCTCACGAGCTAAGACGTGCCCACTCTCCACACGTTACAGATACAGATCACATACTAAAATCTAGTGAATATTCAGTTAAGAAGGTATCAATATTTACTTTTTTCCTGCTTTAAGCAAACCTGTATATAGATAGACTTCTGTCATAAAAACTGTGCTATCATACGTTCTCAAATAAACTATTATACAGTCAACTACCTTGCTAATATTACAAAAATTCGTAGTTGGGCATTCATCCCTCTCTGAAAAAATCAACGGTTAAAATTAGCATATTGTCTGTTTGGCAGTCATATTCATTTTAAATATTACACTATTTTTAACACTCTGAAAAAAAAATATATGACGTCGCCATAATCCAACAATTTATCATATACACATCAACTTATCCGCGTTGACATCACCATAAATTTACATATTTATGAACTCGCACCATGATAAATAGAGTTGTATTATTAGACAGGTAAAATCTAAAAAGATATCCTAAAAATAACACTCTAGGCATTTCCTCTATACGCTTCAAGTAATTTGTCATGGGTCTTTCATTGCCACTTTTCCACAAGAAATAATCTATCATTCTGAAAAGGTCGGAACTCGAAAAATAAAAGAAAAGTTGTTACACACTAACTTTATCAAGCATGTCACTCACTACGTTATAACAAATCCAGTTATAGGAAGAGATACATTTATATTTAATAAAATAGCAATTATATAATATATAATAATTGTAAATGTTTATTGTAGTGATCAAAAAAGTGATTTTTTTTATAGCTGTCATAAAAATACACTTTATCATTTACAGAAGTCGATAATTTTTTTTGTAACAAAAAATGCGGTTATCATTACCATCTACTACAAGAGCAGCTGATTTAACGGCATCGTCGAATCAAGCTGTCGCAAAAATAGCTAATGCGGTCTTAGAAGATTTGAAAATAGTTTCCAAAGATAAAATGGTAAACATAATAGACAAAAATAATATTCGAAGAGAAATCATTAAAAACAGAGAATCCGTTTAAATAACAGTACAGATTACGTCAATTCAGGGATTATATTTTGATGGTCGAAAATATCAAACTATATTTTTGGAAGAAGAACGACGTATGACAAAGCAAGAACATATTTCACTCATAGAGGAACCAGAAGGGAATTACTTTGGATACATCTCGCTACAAACTGCAGGAAATGCTGAAGAAATAACCAAAGGGTTACTATCGTGCTTATAGAAACAGAAAACCTCTCTTAATTAAAAATTTGGTTGTCCTTGTTTGTGATGGAACAAATGTTAATACTGTATGTAAAGGCGGTATAATTCGAAAAATAGAAGTGCATATTGGCAAACCGGTTAATTGGAGTATTTGTATGCTCCATACCAATGTACTACCGCTAAGGCATATACTAAAAGAGTTGGATGGTAGTACCAAAGGGCCTTATTCTTTCTCGAAGACCGGTTGATAGCATTTCAAAAAGTTAATTTTTGTTATTGGATTAAGAAAGTAATTTATTGTTATCTTCTAATCTATTGAAACTTGTGTAGTTCATTAAAAATCTAATGCCAGATGTAATCAGACTCTCCTACGTAAATCTGTTAACCCGTCTGTACCGACTTGGTGTTTTGAAGTGCGTACCGGGAGTGTACCCAGCCAGACGGAAAAGGTGGACAATGAGACATTGATTAGCGATAGCGAAGCGAAATTAGTGCAGTCACCTGGCGTATGTGCTACAGGCACGGTGATAATAGAATCTGTTTTTTTTTTGTGGAGCTCCGTTGAGCTAAATCTTGTTTGTTTGATTTTACGTTTATTTAAAAAGTTCATTTTAAATAATGTTAATTAATTTGTGAAGAAAGTAAGTGTTTTAATAATTGGTTTCTCCTCCAAGAACCCCACCCACAAGAGATAATTCTACACAGTTCTATACAAAAAGTAGTATATTCATGTATAAAAATGAATTAAAATAAAATGCTAAATACCGACAAATAATTGAATCATTTAGTAACTTAAAATTGTCGCGTTGCTTGGTATTTTTCTTTGTCAAGTCATAATTAAATAAGAATAGCCTCGTTTCTTCCAACTTTTCTTTATTAATGTTAACCGGCTTAATGCTAATATCATCAGCTTTATTAAGATTAAGAACGTGAGACGGCAATATTTAAATCAATTAACACAAACTGGTGAATAATTACAAGCTCTTAAATTCCTAGCTATTAATAGCAGGGAATTCAAGACTTTAAAGCTCGTATTTTAATATTGTCCTTGCAAAAACTGTGAAGTTACGCTAATTTCGTCTTTACACTAGAAAGTACTTTATTTATTTAACAAAGAGGATGCATTATGATGTATGTATTAAGATTGATTGCAAATATTATCTAACTGATAAGAAAATATTTTCTCTCTTTAATTTTAATGGATTACTCTTTGAATCTGAGCCAGGGATCCAATAACGAAGCTCAAATCCATTTTGACAGAAAATAATATAAAAATATTAATAATAATAACTTTATTGGCACAAAATTTAAGTATAATAACAATATAAAACAATAAATATATTGGCAAAAAAGTTAGGAAAAAAAACGATAAGTACATAAGTACTTGTTTCGCTTATAAGACATAAAATACAGGATGTAACTAAATAAGTGTAAAACATTTAAGGGGGTGATTCCACATCGAAAAAAAGATAGGATCTTTTATATAAAGAAACTTCATTGGAGCATCCCTTGTTAAGATACAGCCCCTTAAAGGAGGTACATAAAATTTGTTTAACAATTTTTTTCACAAGCACTAAACAAGTTACAATATTGAAATTAACCTGACATTTTCTACTACTAAAAAGACACTTAGCCAGTAATTTATTTCGTTTGCCCCATGGTTAAAAGGGGTGGAAAACGCAACCCCTAAAATTTCGTTTAAACGTAACTTTTTGTCTTATTATTTGTTTACCATTTAAAAATTTATTTCCGATAGCCTATTTCATTCTAAACAAAAAATTTTTCTTGAATTTTTTGCCCAAAATAAACCAGTTCGCAGAAAAAAATTATTTTACGAACAAGATAGATATCGCCATAAAACGAAAATACGAAACTAATTTATCTAGTGGCCGCTATTAGCGATACTGACAATTACATTGAAATCAAGCTGTCAGTTTGTAAATTGTTGAAATTGAAGTAATACTAATTGTGTATTGTTGTTCTATTCGTAATTTGTTACTTTAATAATTCACTTGTTATTAAAATGGCATACACAAATGAGGAAATGGCTGATATGCATTACGTTTATGGTCTGTCGCAGGGGAATGGGTTAGAAGCTTCTAGAAGATATGCTGAAATGTATCCTCAACGGCAGCATCCTTCACATAGAATATTTGCCCGACTTCATCAACGATAACGAAAATATGGTTCATTCAACAAAAGAATGCACGATTGTGGTCGCCATCGAGAAGTAAGAACACCACAGCTTGAGGTAGCACTACTTAATTTTATTGAAGAACAACCTACTACCAGTACTAGGAAGATTGCTTTCCAACTAAATGTTGATCATATGACGGTATTTCGAATTTTAAAGGAACATCTCTTATACCCTTACCATCTGCAACGAGTACAGGTACTGTTACCGCGAGACTTTCCGAACTGTCTTGAATTTTGCGATTGGATGCTGGAAATGATTAAATAAAATCGTGGCTTTCTGAAGACGATCGAATTCACAGACGAATGTAGTTTTTCTCGGGACAAGATTATTAATTTTCATAATTACCACATATGGGCTGATGAAAACCCTCACGCTATTGTCGAAACCCACCATCAAGAAAACTTTTCTTTTAAAGTGTGGGCCGGAGTTATTGGTGATTATTTAAGGGCCTTATTTTCTACCTCCTCGATTAAATGGTGAGGCATACGTTCAATTTTTAAGAGAATTGCATCCCGTACTGCTGGAGGAAGTTCCTTTGGGCGTCAGAAGGGATATGTTTTCTATGCATGATGGGGCTCCTGCCCATTTTAGTTAAGTAGCACATCAGCATTTAACTGAAACATTTGCAAATCAGTGAATAGGTCGAGGAGGACCACATAATTGGCCCGCTCGATCCCCGGATCTCAATCCTCTCGATTTCTCTACTTGGGGCCATTTGCAGCATTTGGTTTATCGTGCTCCTGTTCGCGATGTAGAGGACTTAAGAAACCGCATCATCGATGCGTGCAGGGTAATTAGAGAGACTCCAGTATTATTTGAGCGAATACGTGGCTCAATGCGCCGACGTCTAGACGCATTCGTAATGTCTGAAGGTAGACATATTGAACATTTACTATAATTTCTACATGTTGTATGTTTTGTTATTAATAAATTAGTAACTACAAAATAACAATAAATCCAGTTCGCATTTATGACGATGTATCTCTGTAGTTGTTCGTAAAATAATTTTTTGCTGCAAACTGGTTTATTTTGGGAAAAAAATTCAAAAGACATTTTTTGTTTAGAATGAAACAGGCTATCGGAAATAAAATTTTAAATAGTAAACAAATAAGACAAAAAGTTACGTTGGAACGAAATTTTAGGGGTTGCGTTTTCCACCCCTTACAATCATGGGGTAAACCAAATAAATTACTGGCTAAGTGTATTTTTGGTAGTAAAAAATGACAGGTTAATTTCAATATTGTAACTTGTTTAGTGCTTGTGAAAAAAATTGTTAAACAAATTTTATGTACCCCCTTTAAGGGGCTGTATCTTAACAAGGGATGCTCCAATGAAGTTTCTTTATGTAAAAGATCCTATCTTTTTTTTGATGAGGAATTACCCCCTTAAATGTTTTACACTTATTTAGTTAAACCCTGTATAATAACACTAATAGTAATACGGTTGAGTTCTAATTAACAGTGCTACTCCTAAAATGGCAGTGGGAAAGAGTAACAAAAAATATATTAATAATAAAAATAACAACACTAACAATAGTAATAACAATAATCAATACTGTATCTAAACTTAATATAATACACATATAAAATACAAAATTTATACAATATCTAAGATTAAATTTGGATAAGATATATAACATAGGTACCAAAAAAATAAATCAGTAAAAAATAAAACCATAATTAAAAACAATAAATTAATTTTTAATTTAATTAAACATTATTAACAAATGTTTTCGCTAACTTTAAAGAAGAAACTTTTAAAAACACTTTTTACGCCTGTCTTTATTTTTTAAGTATTTTAGATTCTCAGGAATAGAATTGTATAGTTTTGGAGCATAATAGTCGTATGATCTTGAGTTACTGTTTTGAACATCAATGGAACCGTGACTTTGACGAGTTTCGTTTTGATGATATGAAAGCAGTACTGAATGTTTATTTACGTGATATTAAATTGTTCTGCATAAAACATAAATTTGTCTTATATCTAAAATTTGGGTTTCAGAGTAGAGGCTGTCGGAGCGATATCTACTGTTTTTACAGAATATAAGTTGTAGGAAACGCCTTTTTATAACTTCCAGGATATTTACCATAAGTTTTTAATGGAACTCTCTATGCCATTATTCCATAACAAATGTAACTTTTCTCTAAAATATAACGTTTTAAGATAAGGTATTGCTAATATCTTTCAGTTTTATAAATTAATGTAAAATTTACTGTATACCTTAGGTGTAAATCCTATTTTATACTATCAGCTTTGTATCATCTGCAAAACAGATAATATTACCATTTTCACTTAATGAGAATAAACCATTTATGTATATAATAAATAATGTGGGTCCCAACACGAATCCTTGAGGTACAGTCAAACACTTTTTCATCGCTCAGTACATCATTTACTCTTACTGTCTGACATCTTGACATCTTAAATACGTTTTAAATAATTGCAGAATATTGCCTCTTATACCAATATCTTGTAGAGATTGTAAGAGTAGATAATGATTGAGAGTATCAAAAACTTTTGTCAAAACAATAAATATACAGAACGATGGCTTGCCCTCATTTAAAGCTTCGGTAACTTCTGATGAAAGAATCGCAACTTCCGTGGAGATGTTTGCCTTAAATCCAAACTAATGACTTGAAAGTATATTAAATTTATCTAAGTAAGATGAAAGCCTCTGTTTGATAATTTTTTTTTTTTTATTTTAAAATATGACAGAGAAGTAATATTGGCCGGTAGTTTGTAATTTCAGTTATTTCTCCTTTCTTAAATACTGGTATGACAATTGATTTTTTAAAAGCAGACGAGTACATACCAAGATCTACACATTTGTTAAGAATATAAGCAAAAGGAACTATTATAAAATCTAATATTAATTTTAAATGTTCTGACTGCATTTTGTCGTAACCTACGGATTTTTTATTTTCAAGAGCCATGAACGTGTTTTTAACTTCAACTGTAGTTATAGGTTAAAAAACAATTGAATTTTGATGCGATACTCTATTAAATTCCAAATTTACCCATTTTAACAGAAGCATTGTTGAAGGAATTTGCTATTTGATTTTTTAAATTAAAAACAAAGAGCGCAGTGTCAGTGGTTTTTGATATTTGCTGCAAAACGTTCGAGAGATTTCTTGAATTTGTTTGATTTATATCATTTTTTTATAGCAATTAAATTTTGGTTTATTTGTTAAAGAAGTCAATTTTTTGCGATAATTTTTGTATTCGTTTCTTAACTAAGCATTTTTTGGTTGTTTAAACGGAAAATTTTGCATATTGTTGGAATTAAGTAGACCGTTTGTGGCCCAGGGTGCTATTTTGGTATTGCTTCTAAGAATACGTTGTTTTTCTGTGCAGGAATCCAGTGCTTCTGAAACAATGTCAATAAATGTTGTTGTTGTCAGTTTCAGAAGTGCAAATAGAGTAAACCTTCTCCCATGTAATATTACTGAATTTGTTAAGAAGTTTTGGTTCATTAATAAATTTTTTGAAGGTATTAATGTTGTTCTTTTTATATAATATTTTGGGACAAGACTATCTGTAGTAACGTTGTCTACTGATGCAGGTTTTTGGTACAATAGGTCAAATCAGAATTTTTTGTCTTATTGAAGATATGGTCAATGCAGATTCTGCTATTGTCTTGTACCCTAGTAGGTTCGTTTATTGCACTAGTTTACCCAAATTCATTTAAAGTATTAATATATTACACAGTATTTTTATCATAATATTTTAGTAAGTCAATATTGATATAACATAAAAATAAACATACATCTGCGTTGCTATCATCATAAGAATACTTATTAAAATTTTTAGTAAATTCCTGGAAACTATTGGTAATCTATATAAAGCTGTAATTAGAAAGGTTTCCTTAATACCTAAGGAAATTTTTATTTACAGGGTCCTATATCATTTGTTATATTAACTTTTTCATGAGCGACGATATGACACGACATAGGCAACTACCTCATCATTCTGATTATAATGACTTTCAGTTTTCAGTATACCACACAATAACCATTAATTCTGAAAAAGCTTAAATCAAGTTTCACTTAAAATCAGACAGTCAATATCAGAGTTTAGATTATGTAATATAATTAAAAATTCGTCAATATTTTTGTTAAGACTACGAATATTCATTTGCAAAATCTTAAAATTAATAAATGAGTTGTTATTGTTCAGTATTTGTTTATATTCATCAGTTTTAATAATACCTAAAGTTTTCAAAGTATCTATTTCAAAGTCGCGAATATATTGATCCATTTATAGTTAAAGGAAGTTTTACTTTATTCAACCAATTGTTATGTTAAAATATATACATTCGTTATTTGCAGATAACGTAAAATTGCTACCAAGCACTAAAATTCTAGTACTTAGAAAGTTATAAAACTACATAACCTCACAAGTTGTAAACTTTCACCACGTCATTAAAAACAATCGGCAGGCTCACTCTCCGCTGATCGCATACAAATATTATACTAAGAAAATTTGACCTTGACGACTCTATTCGGGGGTCTTAGTCAGGGTCGGATTAAAGCGTATTTAAAGATTTTGTAATAAAATAAGGTATTGATAGGCAGGATCGTATTAAAACAAAAAAGCTTCACAGATTGCGCCAAATAATTAGCTTGTTTTTATTGATGGTCTTAAAATTTCTATTAATATTTTTAAAGTGACATTAATGAGCAGCCTTAAATATAACTTAGGACCGATTCCACCGTTGTGTTAAACGAAGTTTAAAATTACATTTTTACATTAACAATGTCATTTTAATCTCTGTTTAACACAATGGTGGAATCGACCCTTAATAACATATATTTATGGAAATCGGGGACAAGGAGCGTCAAATGTTATCTCGGAATTAATTAAATCTAAAAAAAAAATAACAAACGCCGGATTTAGTGATAAATAATTTAAAATTGTGATGAAAAATTATTTCAATTTTTGTTATTAAACATACAAAATTATTATTTCATATTTTTAAATTGCCAAAAATAACTTTATTTGCTTTTTTTGTATGCTTTATAATAACAATACATGGAGCTTATATCCAAGTCTTCGTGTGTTAAGGCATATTGTGTACATACATCGCAACGTTGAATTTTAAACCTTTTTTTTATTAAAAATCCGCATATATAATAAATTTTTCTTAAAAAATATTAATATTTTGTGCATGCAATTCATTAATATGCTTGTTTATATTTACATTTTCGACAATATTGCCACCATTACACGCGATTTTGGAAAATGGCTCATCCTTACTAGTCCTACGAATTTCATGTAGCCTTACAAGTAAAGCATCCCTACCTGTTTCGCAGTTTTCAGTTCCAGAATGTAATAAATTTAAACATTGCAATTTTTTGAACGTCCTTTGAATTTGGACCGATGTAGGGTTTACACAGTTATCATCATGGAGGAAGGATAATTAGAAGTTCCAGATTCCTCACAGAAATTTGGCAGCATGTTTACCTTCAGCGACAAATGGAATAGTTTTGTGCAATTAATACTCAGTCGGTAATATAGAAAGATGTAGTGCTATTTTAGCTTAAAAATGGGCGGGCTTTTGAATTTACTTCGACAAAATATAAGAATTTTACATTTTTAATAGCACTGCTTAAAACACATGATATTGATTGTGACTCAGTACTAATTTACTACTTATAATTTCTTTAATGGCTAATTAAGATTTTCTTGCTTTTTGTAATGAAAATACTTTAGATTTATCAAGATTATAAAGCTCTGTTATTCGCATATCTAGAATAATTATCAAAATGAATATCAGAATTAAATTTTTGTTAAGCATTTCAATATTTGGGAATAACACAATTACGATTACTATTCATTTTTTTTTTTTTTAAAAAATTATTCCTTACAAAAAATTCTGCTTGTTGAATAAAATTACAAGAAAAAGTTTCCTTTTAAAGTTATGAAGGAAAACTTTGACTTTTCTTCGTAAAATCAATAAGGTAATACAGATTTTTTCCTTTTCAGATTCAATTTTAAGTTTCTTCATTTATTAAGACCATGTACACCTGACCTAACATATTAATACAGTAAACCTATTTTTTCGTCAAACACAATTTTTTTATAATGACTTTTTCCTTAAAATAAAAATAAAGATTTTTCCATTTTGTCAACTCCATACGGGAGATGTTTAAAATAACACATTTTACTTTAAATCTTAATAATATACCTACATAAGTAAATATAAATTGACACTAAACTTTACGTGACGTTAACTAGGCGCCTACCTACATCTTATTAATAGCTTTATAACTGACAAACTGACTCATATACTAGGATTTTTTTAAAAGTACCTAATAAGATCTTTAAGAAACCGAAAAAATCTTTTAATACAGTTTATTCATATAGTTTTTTGCTGCACAACTTTGCCCAGACATAGTAAAACACTTAAAAGTTAACAAATTAACACTGGAAAACAACTACTATATAAAAAGTGTCAAAAAATATCTATAATTCTAAAAAAATAACAATAACTACATAATACAAACAAACAGAAACACAAACAAAATAAATTTAAGATACACGCTACTGATTGCGTGCTACTGCAACTTGTTTGTTTTTGTCGATATAAACGACGACAGTGACGCCACTGGCTTGATTGAGAGGTTGGACCCCAAAATGGCGGTGTGCGCGTAGATGTGCGCGTAGCGTTGCCGCTAAGACAAGTTAGCCTGCCGATTGTTTATTATGCCGTGCTTTCACCATCTGATTAGCTTAGAATACTTGAACTAAAATACCCAAAATCACTTAACACTAAAATATTATTTTATATAAATTAAAATTCTATTACGGTCAGAAAATTATCCTTATTAAAATAATAATACCTAACCTATAACGTATGAGCTGGTTTTACCTACATTCACAAATATATCCAATAAACCAAGTTATATGCCAATTCTAACACGTTTAGAAAACCCAGTCCCTCTGATCACCCTTATAAAGACTTAACAAACAAACTTGGCTCGATACTCGGAATATTCTTGAGTAGATTTCAGCTGAGAATTTATCGCATAAGGTTCCAGATTGATGTAATTTACTACAACTCCGCTGTGTGTACTTCTTAGTACTCGAAGACGCTTTTTTTTAGTAGCCAGAACTCTCAGCTACCAGCATGAGCTTGGGGCTCCATACAAAATTGGGAGGTAAACGACAAACCATGTAAATACCGAGACGTAACAAGAAAGACGTCACTAAGGCAGGCGTCAATAAGGCTCTACAAAATAAATAATATAAGTATCAGGTCTTTACAGACTAAAACCTAGAATTTAATGAATTCAACATAATTCAGTACCTTTATAATTAAATAAAACATACATTCAATACAATATAAAAAACCTTATTTATTGATATGAAACATATTAATAAACATTTTCTTCTTCTTCTTCCTCTTTCTCTTCTTCATCTTCTTCTTCTTCTTCTTCTTTTTCTTCTTCTTTTTCTTCTTTTTTTCTTCTTCTTCTTCTTCTTCTTCTTCTTCTTTCTTCTTCTTCTTCTTCTTCTTCTTCTTATTCTTCTTCTTCTTCTTCTTCTTCTTCTTCTTCTTCTTCTTCTTCTTCTTTCTTCTTCTTCTTCTTCTTCTTCTTCTTCTTCTTCTTCTTTCTTCTTCTTCTTCTTTCTTCTTCTTCTTCTTCTTCTTCTTCTTCTTCTTCTTCTTCTTCTTCTTCTTCTTCTTCATTTCTTCTTCTTCTCTTCTTCTTCTTCTTGTATTTTAATTAACCCATTTTCTTCTTTTTCTTCTTATTTTTCCCTTATTCTTCTTCTTTTTGGCATTTCTTCTTCTTCTGCTTCCCAATTACTTTATATTAAACAGTTTTAGATTTGACTTGTATTTTAATTAAGTTGAATGGATAAGATTTATAAATATTTTTTTAGGAAATGGATTAATTGACACCTTAAGAATACTTTAATTTTCCTTTGACATAATAATATTTCTTCAATTTAATTTTCAGTCCTCTCTTAACGATTTTTTTGGGGAAGGGGAATGAGATACAAGTCAGCATACTTTTCTGTTTCAGACAGTATTATTTTGAGCAACTCATCAGTAAAAAACAATTCAAACAGTTCATCTCTGAATATTTGATTTCCTTTCGACTTGGTTACATCATCTTCTTCATATGCCAAGTCGATGGCTTCCTTTGATTCCATAATAAACATTCTTAACGATTTTTTTTGGGGAAGGGGAATGAGATAAATGTTTATATTATAGCCCAATCGGATTAGTATTTTAGATTCTGAAAAATTCGAAGCAGCAATTTTCCTTCGGAATTCGTTGGAGGGGGTCTCTGGTAGTCTAAATTCAAAAAGTTGGGATTCCAAAGTTGTCGTTACCTCCGCCATCTTGATTTAAAGGGTTATTTTTTGTATCTTGAATAACTCATTTATTTTCAATTTTACACGGAAAATAGTTTTTACAAAAGTTATTTAAAATTAAATTTCCTACAATTCTGTTTTTTTTTTTGTACGATCGATTTTTTTGTATTTATCCCTGAGAAGAGTGGGGGTGAACCTAAGTATTGTATTGTCACGTTTATTATTGATGTTGTACCATTATTTTTTCTGTTTGTTCTTTTGGGGTTTACTGTATACCTGGAATTAAAAAGAAACGTGATAATACAATGATAAGAGTTTACCCCCACTCTTCTCAGGGATAAATACAAAAAAAATCGAGCGTACAAAAAAAAACAGAATTGTAGAAAATTTAATTTTAAACAACCTTGTTTATAACAATTTTTCTCGTAAAATTGAAAATAAACGAGTTATTCTATAACCAAAAATTCACCCCCTCTTTTCGGGTATAAATCGAAAAAAATCGATCGTACAAAAAAAAGCAGAATTGTAGGAAATTTAATTTTAAATAACTTTTGTAAAAACTATTTTCCGTGTAAAATTAAAAATAAATGAGTTATTCAAGATACAAAAAATAACCCTTTAAATCAAGCTGGCGGAGGTAACGACAACTTTGGAATCCCAACTTTTTGAATTTAGACTACCACAGACCCCCCTCCAACGAATTCCGAAGGAAAATTGCTGCTTCGAATTTTTCAGAATCTCAAGCCTGTTCTTCACCTAATCCGATTGGGCTATTAAGGCACCTTAGAAAAGGGGTTGGGTGTGGGAAATTCCTCCACTATATCCGATCTCAGCTGGCAGCCTAGCATAAAATATATCAAAAATAATCATGAACAGCTCAGAAACGGTATAAAAAAGGGGTGGGGAAGGTTGATCGGGGTGAAATTTCTTTCGCCTCAAAGTCCAAATCCATCGTACCCGAAGTTCATTTTCCTGAGTCTAGCGGTTCTCTAAAGGGTGTTCCCTAATGATATGTGAATATTTAAATGTTCCGTTACGATAATACAGGGTGCTAAAGTTTTGGAAAAAAAGGAAAATTA
Source organism: Psylliodes chrysocephalus (assembly GCA_927349885.1). Taxonomy (NCBI): domain Eukaryota; kingdom Metazoa; phylum Arthropoda; class Insecta; order Coleoptera; family Chrysomelidae; genus Psylliodes; species Psylliodes chrysocephalus. The sequence continues at coordinate 56,112,089 of OV651817.1, forward strand.
TATGTTTCGTAACTGCTTAATATATTTTAGTGATATTTAATAATCGGTGACAGTTAATAACGGTGCATATTATTTAACACAAATATAATGATCAACAGTGGCGGGCATACTAGTTCTTGTTCAATATTGTTCAATATTTTTAAAGGAAAAAAAGTACGCTTATTGGTTTTTTCTTCAAATCAAAATTATTTTTAAAATCCGCGTTTTTCTAAGTTGCTTCGTTTTTTAGTAAAAAAAAAAAAAAAACTGTCCGAGAAATTTAATGTAATTATTGAAGAATAAAAGTAAAAAAAATAACATTTGGACCATAGTTTACAAAGCAAACTATCACTAATGTTTCATGTATATTTACAACCTTAAATATATGGATATAATTAAGGAACACCCTGTATATTGACCTCACTGGGCTGGGGGGAGAAAGGGGGAGCGGGGAAGTTGGGCAGGTTTAAAATCGTATCAGACCTCACTATTAGTATTTTAAGCGAGGGTAAAGGAAGAGGGAGACAGTTGGAGGGTTAGGGGAGAGATAAACTGAAGGTTGGACGAAAAAAAAATACTATTTCTAAAATTTTTTTATTGGTAACACTAAAGCTCGTCAGTAGCTATTAAATGAAAATAAATTAAAAATGGTTCCTCCATCGGTTCAGAAACGAAATAGAAAATGGTTCTTAACCATTATGTCTTTGTCTATTTGTAGGTATATAAAAAAGATATGGCAATTTTTACTTTTTTTTATGTTTGTTAACTATTAAAAAAACATGCTAAATAATACATATATGTAGATACGAGGCGTCACTTCTTCAACGACACCATGTACTGTATGAAATTTAGTAATAATAATAATAATTATTGTACTTGGAAAGAAGTTGTAAAAGCTGTTCGGATTTTGAAAAATAAATTAAGCAATAAATATGAAATACCCATCAATTTATTTTTTGTCAAAATGAAACCAATACTGAAACAAAATAAATATATTTTCATTTACCAACCCAATTCCCTCTATAGTTGTACTGGATTTTGTTTCATATAAACGAAATCTTGCATTTTCTTATTATGGCTTGACGCGACGTACCTGCAGTTCCTGAAAGTAGATCTTTACTTCCGAACAAAATTTGTTTCAATCAATTTAGAGCATGAAACCGTGACAATTGATCCGATTTTATCCTTAGGTCGACAAACCGAACGAGATGTCAGTTTGTCACGGAAAGCTAGATATACAGAATAGTAGTTTACTTCACTTAACCATGTAGGTCACCTTCTAGAAAGAAAACTCAATCTCAACTAAGATCTTTTAGAAAAAGCAACATTTCCAGTGGCGTTTTGTCTTGTGGGCCGAATTAAAATATCGATTTTATCTCAGAAAGAGCTACGATAAAAAATATATATTTTTTTTTAAATTTAATTTAAAAAATCTTAAATGATTTTAGGTATAATTTTAAGATGCATGAAATAGTCATCTACCTAATTTTATATTGATATATTTTTCTATCTTGACCTTTGAAAAATAAACGTATAATAATATTTCGTACTACTGAATTTGAAACTGGTTTTTATTTGGTTTCTGTCAATGTCAAAAAAATTTACTTTTTCGTCCTAAAGTAAAAAAATTGTAAGAAAAAATTTTTTTTAAGGCGGCAGTTGAAAACGAGCTTCAACAGAGATGAAAACCATTACTGGTCAAAGAGTTGAGTGAATGTAAATCTCTAATGCCAATTAATATTCAAATTCCGATATTATATCTGCATTGTTTTGAAGAAATAGGTATTTTAACACCTACAATTTCAAAAACAGTAATAAATAATAAAAGTATTGATTATAGAATGCTATATTTGCTTTTGTCCATAATTTTTTATTGGAAAAGTTTTCTAAAGGTTTATTCTGTTGCGGTATGTGCAACAGGAGTAAATAGGCATGATGACCAAATTACACTGGGCCGAAGTTTTTATTTTACTTTATTGTTTATAACTTTTGCATTTTTTTTCAGCCCTTCTTGAAATTTTAATAGAATGTTCTAGATGCCATTCCGAATCGAATGAGTCCAAAATCATAATTTTCGGTGCTGGAGGATAGGTTTCGAGGGAAATGGCACTTGTAAACCAGACTATTATTTTCAAGACAATTTTCTTATAGATGGAGGATGCATAAAAAATTATGGCTCCCTTTTTTTAGAGCTCCAGTCCCCTAAGTCTATTTGTTTTAGGTCTTTTAAATCGATGGTAGGTATTATTCACTTCATTTTTATGTTTTTATTTAATTTAAATAATTTTGTGTAATATCTTGCGATTTGTTTTCTATACATTTTAGCATGTATTTGTTGGCTACATCTTACAAGGGATGGCTTTGAAATACTTATATAACAGAGGTACTTTCCTAAAACTGGCCGAAAGTTGAAATTCAATACAGTTCTTAAAGAAAAGCTCCAGTAAAAAATGTAGAATAACAGTAGCATAGATTAACAAAGCTGACAAAAGAGTTGGACAAACCTTTGTCTAGCTTTTTTAATATTTTAGGACAATTGTGTTAACAGCAGACCACAACAAGAACAACCAAAGTTTAGTAATCAAGCAAAATACTTCAGTATCTCCAGAATTATAAACGTATGAAAACTATAATAGGAAAAATGTATGGCTTCGAATAGAAAATTACCTAAATTAGCATATCTAGTGAATATTATATTTATAGAATATATTTTTAATCAAAAATAGTCATCTACCTAATTTTATATTGATATATTTTTCTATCTTGACCTTTGAAAAATAAACGTATAATAATATTTTGTACTACTGAATTTGAAACTAGTTTTTATTTGGTTTCTGTCAATGTCAAAAAGTTTCACTTTTTCGTCCTAAAGTAAAAAAATTGTAAGAAAAAAATTTTTTTAAGGCGGCAGTTGAAAACGAGCTTCAACAGAGATGAAAACCATTACAGGTCAAAGAGTTGAGTATATATAAATCTCTAATGCCAATTAATATTCAAATTCCGATATTATATCTGCATTGTTTTGAAGAAATAGGTATTTTAACACCTACAATTTTAAAAACAGTAATAAATAATAAAAGTATTAATTATAGAATGCTATATTTGCTTTTGTCCATAATTTTTTATTGGAAAAGTTTTCTGAAGGTTTATTCTGTTGCGGTATGTGCAACAGGAGTAAATAGGCATGATAACCAAATTACATTGAGCAGAAGTTTGAGCACGACATAGTATAGACGAAGTGCTTAACTGCTCAATTATCTGAGTAAGATACAAGCAAACCACTCGAATTTTATAGTAATAGTATATTTATTCGCTCCGTTCGTGACACTAACAATAATATGTACTAAAGGGCGATTTTGCATGTATTGACAATATCATTTTTAATAGAAATCGTAATTAAAAAATTTATTTTTTGGTTTAATTAAATGTATATTGATTCATAAAATAAGTGAAAAGAATCATTTATTATTATTATTATTGTATTTTTTTATTGCTTCAGCTAAAGAAAAGTAGGTATATTTATTAAAAAAAATATTAGAACGTGTGCATAGAATACGTCATCATGCAACAGTATTTAATAGAAAGTGTATGAAAATAGTTGTAATATTTTTGAATATAATTGTTTTCTTCATTTTTATTTTGAAAGAAAAAATATAATTACAAAATTGCTTTTCAGATACAGACAATAACCAGAGGCAGATATATACCCTTTCTGAACATGTACTTAGGGAATTTTGAATAACATCGTATATTAATAATTTAACCCTTATCTGGTACGCAAGCAATTTGAAACTTAACTGGTATCCTGAAGTCACAGGTGACCTATTTTTTTTTTAAAGAGGAAAAAAAAATGCAATTGTTTCAGTATTTCTATATTATTTGGAATATAAGGCAGCGATATAGATATAAAAACAAAAAAAAACTGAAAAACTCTTATACGTAAACATCTTTAAAAAAATGTGTTGTTTTTGACATCTACCTAGTTTTGCGTGCGTACACAGGGTCGGATTAGGAATTCATAACACTTATAATTGGTAATTATATTAATTTGTAGTGGTAATTGTGACAGCACTGCTGGAGAATATAAATCTTATCTACATGTCTGGATTTTTTCTATAAAATTTGCTATGAATATTGGTTAGTGAGTACCATCCAGCTAGTTCACAAATTATAAAATATTTATCGCCTGAGTAAAAATAACAAGAAAAGTGTACAAATTTTAGCTACTAAATAAAACAAACAAAATCTATTTACAAACAGAAGAGAAAATAGTTCTCAACTATTTTGTCTTTATCTATTAATATATTCTAAAATTGAATATTTAAATATCTTACTGGACGTGACAATTTCAAAAGGAAAATAGCAGAAATATAAAATATTTTTCAATAACCTAACTTTAATTTTGCTTGCTAAGAATAACGTCATTCTTGGGACAGTTTCATCCATGTTCTTTCTCTTAAAACCTAAAGATTATCCAACTTATTTTGTACACCGATAATTGCAAATAACTCCATAAAAATCCAGTGGTTTGGAGACCTAGTATATCACTTTATTGGCCCTCGTTTACCAATCCACCTTTTCGAAAATATCTTGATACCTTCTTACTGGCAAACCAATATGTGGTGAAGCACTGGAACCAAATGGTGTCTCTTTTACTTCAATATTTTCCCCAAGCAATAATGCCCTTACTTTCGGAACGATATCTGTCTAAATAAGTTTTTAAAAAATAGTTCTGTAGTTAGATTTCTGTTCACAATGAATTTGAACTCATCCCGAAATAACATTTTTCTTAATATATTAGGATCCTTAGTACAACGTTCCTTCAAAGTTTCACAAAATATCAACGATAAAAATTATTATTCCCACCTAATTCTGGCAACAAATACACCTTAAAAGGACGCATTTTCTTTATTTTTAAAATAACAGACGCATAACTTATATTGTTGTCTTGGAAAACCCATACGCAAAAAAACTGTTGGTACTTCTTCACTATGTGCAGATTTCAGTCGATCGTCTTTAGCCCTATTTTTAATATTTCAGGTTTTGAATTTCTTTATGCAATTTTGCTTACACATGACTTCCTTTCCTGATACGTGGCATTATATAATGAACATATTTCTTGCTAAGTCTTTTTCTGGATACCATATCAACCGTTATTAAAGTTTAATTTCTTTCGTTTTCAGTACGCATTGCTTTTTTAAAACGGTAGCTGATTATTCTACTATTTTCACATTATTTGTGACATTTACACTGAATGTCGAATTAAAAATGAATTACAGACATAAGAGTCAGAGAAATGTGAAACAAAATAAATACATAATTTTCCCGTAGTTGCTCAGCGGCAAATTAGAAGAACACGAACACATTAAAGGCGCGGGCTTAATCCATCAAAAAATAGAATACCGCATAACTAAACTCAGAAAGAGTTTAGGGCTTTTGTTTAGTTTTCATCATGGTGCAACACCTTCCCCCGAGTCCCGGAGTTAATTAAAACGAGGTGAAGCCTCAAAAAACCTATAATAAGAAACTTTTAAAGGAAGTTAAACAAGTTTAACGCTTAACGCGTAAATCGTTATACTGAGAACATTCCTATATCGATTCAATAATAAAAAATAATTTTTTAAAATCTGATGTAAAAAAGGAGGATTGTAGTTTTTAATAAAAAGTTGGCCTCTTTGGGATGCTCCTTATTTTTTTCCATAAAATTTTAAATGTAACAATTTTAATTTTTAAATGCCTGCATTTATTGCAATAGTAATTTCAGAACTTTCGTCGTAGTCACATTTAGAAGTTTTGGTCGATATTCGGGACGTATTTGACAGTTTCGTATTTTTTTATTTAGAGAAAGAGTTACAGGGTATTTTCAAAAAGTCCGAATTTTTTGAAATTTCAATTTCAGTTTAAATAAGTTTTATTTTACTTCAATAGAACGGCACGAAACACAAATTTGAAGAAGCTAACTTAACCTATCCTTAGCATATGGGGTGTCCCAAAAGTCCCGGGATAAGCTAATATTTCAAAAAACAGATTAGAATTAAATGTTAAAAAAACAAAGAGTAACAATATTAACTAATATTTTGTATCAAGTAGGCCCATCTCGTACTCGCAAAAGTTTTGCTGTTCTTCTCGGCATACTGTCCACCAAGTTTGCAATAAACTCTTAAGCACTAGCTTCCCATGCCTCTTTTTTTTTGTCCTGGGCTCCTCTGACTATGTTTCTCCGAATAACACTGAAGCCTATTGGCTTATTGTGTTTTACCGCATGTTAGTTCATTGCACCCACTTTTTCACCTTTGTACCTTGTACAAGTTTGTACAGATCCTTGGGTGAGCGGGTTCTATACGTTGTTGGATCAACCTAGGATTGTCCAAAAAGAGCTTGTCTTTTACGATCTAGAGCTTCACATTCGCACAGTATGTGTTTGGCCGTTTCTGGTTTCTTGTGACATAGTCGGCACATGAGTTACCCATTGTACATCCCAATTTTGTTTAAGTGTCCCTTTACTGGGGCGTGCCCAGTTAAGAACCCTGTTATCACTTTCAACTGGTTTCTATTCATTGAGAGTAGTTCTCCAGTTTTTTTGGGACATCTGCCTATGAAGGCTTTTCCATGTGCCTGTTTTGGGGTGTTTCCCTAATAGTTGATATGTTGTTCCCGAATCCAGTCGTTTATGAAACCACGGACTGTACTTTTTAATACTCCTGGGTTTGTGTCTGGTCCCGGTGTTTTTTCTGACCCTCTTTTTGCAAGTTCGTCAGTCTTTTCGTTGCCTTCGATTCCTTGGTGACCTGGCACCCAAAATATGTTTTACTCTATTTCGGTCTGCCAGTGTGCGTAGTTCTTCGATGCATTTCCATACCAGCCTTGACGTAACTTTCTGACTCAATATGGCCTTAAGTTCCGCTTGGCTGTCTGACCTCTTTATCTGCTATTGCCAATTCTTCCAAATTTTTTTATTCTTGCTCTCATTGATTTCTCATTGAATTTGAGCCCTGTGTGGATAAGAATTATCGTCCACCAGAATAAAATCTTTGCCAAAGTTCTGAGCAAAGGGAACGACAATCTCATTCACACACAAATCATGATATTTAACGCCATTCATACTTTGTTCAATCAAAACTACCAAATCACTTTTGCCATTCCTCCTTATCCCACCTACAGTCCCACTTCCTCCTCTAAACGGTACTGTAGCTTCCATATTTTCTTCAATACATCGCTCATTATTTTCTCACCAAACTAACATTCGACCATCCGTTCTATACTGTGCAAAGCGACATTCATCAGTAAACATGCAACATCCTAATTCTGCTATGTCCCAGTTCAAATGTGTTTGAACCCATATCCTTTGAGAAACTCGGTGGACAGGCTCAAGAGAAGGAAATGCAGCACGTCTTCTGGCATGTAAATTTCGCCCATGCAAACGGTCTCTCATGGTAGTAGTCGACACTATCGTTCCTGTTATTTCATGTAGTCTCGCCTTTATTTGTGTCGCATATAGAGTTCTTCTCCTTTTGACAAATAGCTTCATCAGAAGATCTTTCCTGGGGATCGTACATCTTTTGCGACGGCATTGCCGACTTTTTCTATATACAGGAGTACTATGATTTTGGCTTCTTCCTGTCGTCCTTTGAACTGTGAATCTTATGTCCCCACCAAGTCAGCGATATGTTTTAAACTCAATCCACGTTGTCGCAATCTGTTTGAAATACCTTTTTTAATAAGGCCCTCTTAAACTGCATTATAAAACTTACCGCATAATGTTTCGTAACTCATTTTCACTTAAAGGCTTTTTTAAGATAAACTACTTAATGAAAAAGATTGTAAGGTTACAATTATTCAGATGACAATTACTGTCATTACTTTGAGCTTTGTTTTCATGGTTTTTGTTAAACTGATTTTGCCCATAGCCTACTAAGCGAATAAAAGATTTGAATGAATGGCAAATTTCACCAGATGGTAGCAATGAGAACATAAATTAATAGCTGACTTAATAGGGACATTACGATTTACATTTGAAGGATAATTCGGAAGAAGCTAAAAGCATGGCACTTCTAATAAAATGTAGATAATAAGGTCCACAGGATTTCCATATCAAACGAAGGAGCTCCTAGAGATTAATAATTTTTGTAATTTTAAAAAATGCGGACTTTTTGAAAATACCCTGTAATTTTTTTTTTTCCAAACAAAAAATACAAAACTGTCAAATATATTCTGAGATATCGACTAAAACTTTTTAATGTTATTACGATGAAAGTTCTGAAATTATTATTATTGCAACAGGTGCAGGAAGTTAAAAATTTACATTGTATTTTTTCACACCCTGTACAACACTGAAAAATTACTTTTTACTGAAGCTCACATCAAGCCTTTGATACAATAAATAATAAACTTTCAGAATATTCTTCATTTTAAAAAATAGCCTACGGGATTTCTGAGATACAATCTCCTACAATATTTCACTTATTTGAGCCACTCTGTATACATGTGTATTTTTTACTTTAAAAAACTAAAATTATCTCAATATATTTGACACTTATTGGTCAATATTTGTTTTAATTTGTTACAACATGGACTGAGTTGAAATACACAAAATAACTGTCATTCATCGTGGTTTCGTTTATGTAATTAACGTTTAAAAACTAAATGAAGTATACGCAGAAACAGCGCTACTGGCTCTTATCTGAAGCAAACAAAGAGAATTTTCAGAATTCCATCGAATCGGATATCTTCACACGTGCGTGGCTGAATAATATATTTTACGATTATGGCTGAACGGTACCGGGGCATCCTCAATGGAGAGACCGACATGTCGATCTCAAATTTTATGTAGAACTTTTATGGCGCGGGATTTTTAGAATTTAATAAAACCCACCTACCTGTCCTACGTTACTGCTGATCATTATATTAAAAAAGTTCGCGAAGACGTGATGTAATATTTATTTCCATGAATATGAAAGATCTCTTAGTGGACTTTTCGATTTCTGAACAAACTTTTCCCAAGTTTATGCAGATGTAAGGATAATGAGGGAAAAAAGGAGAATTATTTTTGACATTTTCCTATTTACTTTTTATTTAAATAAATTTAATCGAATATTGAAATCTTCCGATTCAAATTAATCGCTTTCTATGGATAACTGTGTAACAAAAAAATCGTGAAGAATCAGTAGTAATAATATAAGTACTTCAAAATAATCTTGTTATACATCGATAACTTGTTGCATAATTATAAAGAGTGTCAGTTTGACAGTTTAAATATTATTCTGTCAAACTGACACGATTTGTAATTATGCAGGAAGTTTGAGATGTATAACCGTATTTATTTTGAAGTACGTATTGTATTTGATACGATTATTTTTTGAGTAAATTAAGTAAATATCAACAATTTGCATTTAATGATACACCTCCGAATCGACTCATTTTAAAATAATTATTGATAAACGTCAAAATTTGACGGTCCTGTTAGTTAGTGTATTGTTGTCGATGTGGTTACTACGGAAATGAAATTATTGTAAATATTTTTGATTGATGGAGCTACTCTATGTATAATCAGGTATTATCGAAATTATACGAGGTAACTTAACTAAATTGAACGTTCTAATTGGTTAAAAGTTATACGAAAAAAAATAATCATTATAATCTTAAACCAAACGATAATAATAAAATGGATGATATTTACGGAAAATAAGGAAAATAATAAACGAGTTTAAAATATTGAAGAAATTACAGGATAAAAACAAATAAAGAAAAGAAATTAGTTGAAAAAAGTTGGAACATAAGAAACAGCAAAAGGTTGGAGCAATTATTCTTCATCGGTATTAAACTACAATACGAGAAACCGAATCCAAACGAAACGATAAAGTGACAGTAACAGTACATTAATCTATTAGTTAATAATATGTTTGTTCTTATTGTTTAATGACTGATATGATTGTATTTTGTTAAAGAAATTTAAATTGTTTAAAAAAAATCTGATGTGTCCAACACATGACTTTCCTATCTAGTTATTACAGGCTTTTTTGGTTATTTTGTACAACTTATTGTAGCACCTCTGTAAATATTTAGAGGTTAACTCAATATATACATTTTCCACATATAACTCGAAAATGCTAAAAAATTTAAATGTTATAATTTTCCTTCAATTTTTCCATTATGGTCTATTTTAAAGAAACCATGTAAAAAAACAAAACTTAAAGAGATCGATATAGCAAACATCTTTTAGATCAATAATTTTCTTAAAAATCAGAATTTTTAAAATTTCGCGAATACGGACCATTTAAGGAAAATTTTGCATAGCAAAAACATTATTGAAAATAATATCAAAAGTAACTTTTATTTAAAGAATTTTCTTCTACAAACGTAAATAATAGATATATTTCATAAAATATAAAATTGACACTCTATAAAGTACCCCCGGACTATTCGACTCTGCCCAAAATCTAATCAGTTCACCTCAGGCCGGAATAAAGCTTAAGTTTGAAATGACAATGTTTGTGACATCAAGGCAAATATTATATAGAAGCAAAAGAGAAAAAATTGCGATCTAAATAAGTAAGTCATTAGCGAAAATAATTGTGGCAACTAGTTCCACAAATATTATCCATGTTAAACATTTACACGGTTACGCCAGTAAACTTTCTTAACACACTCTTCACTTGAATATGCCTTTAATATGTCAACATGATATCATTACACAGGTATGCCATTAATTTATCAACATGATAATCAATACACAAATATGCTATAAATATATCAATATGCATATTATTACACGGGTATGCCATTAATATATCTCAATATGGTATACATTACACCTCCACCAGTAAGATATCAACATAGGAGCCACTGCACAGTACACCAGTAGGCATGCCATAAATATTGTAAATCAAACTTCATTACCATATATCGGGTGTTCCATAAGTTGGTTGCCGAATAATATCTGAATTATTAAACAAGATACAATTTAAAAAAAATCTTAATATATTAAATATATTTAGATTGTTATCTTAACTCAACTCTTTTTCAAAGCATTCTATAGAAACCAATTAAATCCCATGTGTAGTTTAATCAACTTGTCAAAATATACCATAGAAACATGTGAATTAAATTTCTTTGTTAAGCTTAACTCCAGAAGAGGTGAGAATTTGTTGTTTCTTTTGAAATTTGTTAAATTTGTAAGGAAACTACAAAATTTTCTTGAAAAAAAAAAATCCACACTCGTGGTATTTTGAAACATTATAAACAACATACGTTTTATTTGCGTAAGATGAAACGAAAAGTGATATAATTTTTTCATTTAAAATAAATATTTTCACAACCATTTCTCGTCACCATTTTAACTTACTTCACATTAAAGTTTCGCGGCATTCAGTGAAAGTACTGAACATATAGTGTTTTCCGATATAGTTTGTTTGATTGACGTTTGTTGGAGTCAGTAGCGTAGCCAGACATTTTTCATGGGAGGGGATGACTATGTGGGGGATTAAAAAGCAGTTAATAGCTTCAGCGGCCATAAGGCCCTCCATGTTGGAGGATTCAGAACCCCCCCCCCCCCCTGTACACGTGGCTACCTAAAACGAAAGTTGCAGTAGAAGAGTGTTCATATATTTACAGCTATGAATTCGAAGACGTTTTATACATGCCCTTGATGCCACCACGACATATATTTTTCGTTTTACTCATGATTTATCTACAAAAGAAGACAAATACACAATATTTTTGTCCAAAAATGCACACAACGCAAAGCGTCACGACCGGTCCTGGTTGTCCTGATTGTCCCAAATGTCATCTCACTTACAGCATCCTAAGCAAGGTTGTCACATAAAAAAATTTAAATTTCACGCGTTTTTTAAAGTATCATTGATTGTTATTAATAAATGTTAAACTATAAACCTTTAGATGGTTTTGTATTATTTTATGTTTAGCAAATTTTAATTATGCGTTATTTGTTTGTAATGTCTGTGGTAACTAAAAAATGTATGTAAATTTATATTTGACTTAAAATCCAAAGTCACATAACATCAGAAAACCTAGGAGCATCGGCAACTTCGCATAATGAAATAACTTTTGCCTTCGGAACTACGCGAGTGGAAACGAGTTGCTACGAGGGACCTTTAAATGGGTATGGCCATTTATATATCTCTTAATTTTGAAGGTCTTTGTCAACTTTCGCATCTGGGTAATCTGTGACATTACGTTTAACAAGAAAACATAAAAAATAGGCTGTTTTGTTTTATTTTTTAAATAATTCAACACCGTTATTGAAAACTGCCCGGACATATTGAGGGTAAAATTTTGACGTACGTAAAAACGTTTTTTTTTTTTTTAATTGCTTGTGGGTAATATCAAAAATAGATCGGCAACACTGCACATGTCCCTTATTTTAATTATTACTGTTGAAGTAAAAAACGTCGTAGGACAATCAAACACAACAATTTTCTGAAATATTTGATTGGAAGTTCCTACAAATGAATGATGGTAAATCATTTTTTAACCAAACATAATTTTATAAATAATCAAATCAAAATTAGAAAAATCTTGTATGTAACACGTTACGAAATGCCGTTTTATGTAACTCGTTCATTTTGAGGAACCTCGCTTCGCTCGTCCCGTAAATATTTACCCGTTACATAAAATAAAGCATTTCGTAACTAATTACATTACTAATTACATAAATAGCTTTCGTTATTGTATTGTAAGTTGACATGAGCCTACTCTTCGAAGAAAAGAAAATGTTTTAGTACTTATATGTCGGTAATTATTTATGATTTATTGATTTAATTATTTACGGCAAATATTGTTGAACGATTTAAAATATTTTAGATTAGCCTACATTCTGTTTAAAAATACCGAATACTTTATTTAATTCTAATGAAAATCGAGTACTAAAGTTACTTTGGCGCACGTCAAATTATGACAAATCGCGGAAAACGTGAATTTTCTTGTTAAATTTATATATTTAAAAGAATACTTTGGGTAGTGATCGTAGAAAAAAAATAATTTTAAACTTTAGAAATTTTAGAAACATAAATAAATTAGAACGTTATATTTTCAGTAAGTAAGTATCTTTAGTGTGCAGTTAACTACATTACAGAAAAATCAAACAGAACTTACTTTATGTCGAATTTTCGTTGTGTGCATATGTACTTTTCATAATTAGTCAAAAATTAAAAATCAAACCAAAACGGCTTAAACTTTTAGTAAAGTTTTAATTCTGAAAACACTCCAATATAAAAAGTTTCAGGGTTAAAGGACAATAGGCAGAAATGTATGAGAAATTGCCCAACCCCCAATAAGGTTAAGTTATATACAATTGAAAAATATTTTTAAGGAGAACATTTGTCTTCATTACGACTCATCTCAGTTACTTCCGTTCCGAGTTATATCATCCTAAATGTAACTAATTGCATGATATGCCAGTGCTTATATTCTGATATTGTAGTGCTTATTACATGCAAATAATAGTAATTATTACTTCTTAGCAATATAAAAACAATTATAGTATCCGGGTATATCATATGATGCTATCGAGGATTTTATCCGCCACGTGTATCCCTTTTCAAAGGGCCTCTACGTGTTGGTCATACGGTCCTACGTTTACTTTCCAAAGGACCGGGTCCAACGGTTCGAGACCAATGCAATGAACAAACATAATACTACAATCATAAATAATATTATTAGCCCATTTACATAGAACGAATATAAAGCCCTTTGTAACACATACAGGGTAGGGCATCCTATACAGGTCGGTCCAGAGTATAACATGTTTTTTTTTTAAATACTCTTATATGAATATATATATTGGAGCTATAATTAAAAAATATTTTGGAATTTACAGTGTGCTTCAAAAAGTTTCTATCTAAAAAGTATTAACATTGAAAAATTTTAAATATTACAAATGTTTTAATTACTTAGTTCTATATAATATCAATATAAAATGAAAGTAATATGTAGAAGACTTGCATGAAAAAAGCCTTTTAGCTAAACGAAAGTTAAATTATATCATCTATAATTTGGTAACTATGCATTTTTTCAATTCGAGATGTGAGTTTTTGTTCTATTATAATGACAAGTTTCTATACGGCAACGGTTGTTTCGTAACTGATTTTAGCTAAAGTTCAATTAAATCATTTATGAGTTGCATTTCTTTACCACTGAATTAGGGTTTTCTGTTTAGTCGTTACTATGACAACCATCTCTAAGGCAACAATTTCTCTGTAACTGATTTCAGCTAAACTATAGTTACATTAAATCATCTATAAATATGCATTTCCTCACCATGATTTGGGTTTCTGTTTACTTGTTACCGTGTTAACAGTTTGTCCGTAACTTTTAGCTAAATTAAATCATATATAACTTAAAACTACGCGTTTCTTCACCACATTATTTGGGTTTTTCTTTAGTCGTTACCATGACAAGCGTAAGGAGGGAGTAGAATTTATGTCAGAACCCACTAGCAAAAGAACTTAAAAAAACTATGTTTTGTCATACGCACTATCATATAGTGTGTCTTCTTAAGTTGGAACCATATAGAAAAATGTTTTATTGTTGGTTTTGTGAAAAAATGTATTCATAATAAAAAGTTGTACATGGTTCAAAACTTAAAATTCAACCATCAGATATCAATTTTGTTATGCCGTATATTATGGCTAATTCTCAAAAAAGTCGAAAACTACAAAAAACTTGAAGTGGGGCTTGGTAGGCCTTTTAATTTCGCTCCAGACACACTATTTCAAAAGGGTGAGGAAATGATAGATTATTCAAAGAAAAATTTTGAATTATATTTAAAAATATTTCAATCCGCATTTTTTAAACTATAAACTTATGTAGGTAAAGTCAATACTATCCTATATGAGTAAAAAATAAGATTAAAAAACAATTAGTAAGGAATTTTACGTTTTAAGTTAATAATTATCTTCGAATTTAGCAGTTGGGACATAGTGAAGGAATGATTTTCAGGGTACTTTCTTGGGCATATCTTTTTTGTTTATCATATAAGAAATAAATTTGGTTCATAAATTCGATTATCTAGTTAGTTTTATTATCAGAAATCATTTTTTTAAAGAATCAGTCATATGAGGTTTGTCAAAAAATATGAATTTTACTCAAGTGAAAATTACCTTAATTTTTTACAATACAGAAGAATGTTATGAAGTTATTTTATATTAAAAGTTATATTTTAATATGAAATAACAGCCATTTAGCATTAAAATTCAGGTTTGGTGATTATTTAATTTATAACTACAAATAATTTATAATGTAAAACGTAAATAATCATCTAACCTTAATATTTATGTTAATGACTGCAGTTGAATATTTTAATACAACTTTTAATTCAAAATAACTTAACTTTATAACATTCTTCTGTATTATTAAAAATAAGGGTACTTTACTCTTGAGTAAAATTCATATTTTTTGACAAACCTCGTATAAGACTTAAAAAAATTGATATATAATATTTACATTTATAGTTTTAAACCATACAGAACTTTTAACCAAGAATACTTTTTTTTTTCACAAAACCAATAATAAAAATGTTTTCCATATGGTTTCAAGTTAAGTAGACACACTGTATAACTCGGAAAGGACAGACAATGGAGAAAAGTCATAATAAAAACAAATGTTCTCCTTACCGATATATTTTATTTGGTATATATCTTACTCCTATTGGGAGGTGGAGTAAAAAAAATAATACCAACAGAGTACTCTTGGATCCTCCTTTTAACTGTGGAGTATTCCCAGACCCCCGGTTAGCTTCATTTATATAAAAAAATTTCTTCTAAAAATCTGATCTACATTCTTCCCTGTATGTACTTTATACTCTAAACTGTATACAGTTTGATCGATTATCCCCTGACTAACCTTAAAAAAGGAGTCAAAGCATCATTTTTACCAATGATTACACCGTACCCAGGAAAACTTAAATTTACGAATGTATCAATAAATATTTTTTATCTGACGTGCTGACTGTCGGTAAAATAGTCAAATGCAAGGAGATGCCTAAATTTTGTCTAAATTGTGGGCATAAATCAAAACGTTATTTATGATAAGAAGAAGACGAGCAGTAAATGCCGAATACACAATTTGGATCGATGAAAATGTGGCTGGCATCCAAAAGTCCACGAATAAATCATTTTCCAATGGCGTACCAAATTAAGAATATATATATAATCGAATCGAAGTTTTTAAAATAACTTCTTTGTAGATATATTGGTTTACTTTTTATTACTTCCGAATTGGCAAGAAAGAGGGAGTTCATATAAATCGATACTAGTCTACAAAAATATTCTTTGGTTCACAAGTTTGAAATAAAGGAGGTTGTATTCGGTTTTAATGACCATATACATAAATTTAGAAACAAATAGCTGCGTAGTTAGGGAAAAGTACTTCAAATAGAAGTTCAAATATTTTTCGGGAAAGTATATTTTATTGGGATGTTATAAAGACATAAAAAATTAAAATTATGTTTTGAACATTAATTATTTTTTCTGTTGGGACTGTAGTATAAACTGATCTTATTATTTGAATTTATAGGCTCCTCTAAATCTATTTAAGAAAACTAGTTTATCTTCAGTAAATTAGGCTTTATCCTATAATAGTTTGAATAAAGAATATTAGAACTATTTAGTGTTGAAATACTCCTTAGGTCTCTTTGATTTTAACCCTCAACTTGCACGGTGATTTATATTTACGTTATTTGCGTTCTCTGGTTTGACATATTCTAATTTTTTTCGTGTTTTCGAAGGTAATTTTAAAGAAAAATAAATTTTTTTTTTTTTATTTTTTTTATGTACTAACGCTTGTAAATAAACATTTTCAATAATTTCTATTTTGTTGGTGACAAAGCATATATAAATATAATATATTATAATACATTTTCAAGTCGTTTTTGACAAATGGAAATAAAATATTCCAAAAAATCTCATAGATTGGAAATAAAAATAATTTGTTGAATTGTATGTTTCATTTAAAGTAAAAGTAACTGAAAAATATAAAATATTAAATAAAAATAGAACATTCTCAATAGAACTGGAAGCACTAAACTTTAAACATTTTCCCAAATACAAATCTTGCAGACGTATGCTACATTTGGGATGAGTATATTAGGCATGAAATTTTTATATTTTTATCAAATATAGCACATCTCTTTATCTTCTGGTCCTAAATATTCAATGCTTTAATGGCAATACTCAAACGAAGCTCTCTAGGTAATAAATAATTGCACAATTTTTTGTCAAAGTTTTTTCTTTTTAAGGCTTTGTGGTGTTTATAACGTCCAGGTAAAACATGAACATTGATACCTGCAATATTCAATATTAAGAATTGTTATGAGCCACCGCCTAGTTCGATGATTCGATGATATTAGTACACAACGGACTTCCCTCTTTTTAATACATAAGAAAGAATAGTACAGTTATTAGTAAAACCGTAAATAAAAGATCCTTCTCGTTTTTGTTTTACTTGGAATGAACTTTTTGGGCATTTTCTTTTTATTTTGTTCGAACGTACCAACATAGGTGAGCCCTCTTTTTTTTTAGTTTATCCATTATTAGTAACCAATTATCCGCCTTGATATTTCAGTTTGAACAAGTAATTCAACGACATAATCGCAACACAGACTGTGTTGGTTTTAACAAGGTTCTCGCTTCATTTGTTAAAGAAAAGCTACCACTAGCCTTATCGATGTAGCCATTATAGAAATATTAGGTACGTCAGTCTATTGGAGCCAACACTTTCAGACCATATTTTCTAGGTTTATTGGGCATGTGCATACAAAACCTGCATTTTCCGCAAAATTTTGTCATAATTCCGCCAATACATGCTTATTGTCCCACTGAATAATAGTTCTAACAATTTTCAACAAAACGTTCATATATCCAAGACACTGCTGCAGTTCGATCAGTTATTTGGCGAAGTTATCTGTATTGTGCATAATCAAATCTTAAATTTAATCAATTGAGTTAGCGTATAAAATATTTACACAATACTAGTCAGTCAACAAACCTTAGACCTGAAAATAACACATATATCATTTGACTTGAAGACTCTAGATTAATAAAAGACAGCGAGAAATATTCTAAATCCTTTGTTAGCTCTCTCAGTTCCATTCTCGCAGGAGTGCTGAACTTCTCTTGAAGTAATTTCAATTGTGCGTAAAATTATTTTATTTTCCATATCTTCTGTGAAAAGAAAATTCTATATTTTTAACGGATTAACGACATAACCACATTTTTCAGGATCTTTTAGACCCGGAAGAACTTTTAACAGGTTTTCTTTTCTAATTCTTATATTCAAATTAGGATTTGCATGAACAGAAGATCATTTATATCGATTTTTAGCGTAACAAAACTTTTGATTTAATGGTGTACCCTCTTCCTTATTGTTGTTTTTTTTTCCTTTCCTGATTTTCTATCTTCATCTCTATCCTTCTCCATCCCATGTCTGCATCATCTCTTTATCATCACTTTCTAAGATAAAATAACTCTCTGTATGGTCCTCATAATCACCTAGTTCACTTTCAACTTCATCATACCATTTGCTTACCATTTTGTCAAAGATAATGTCACCATAATGCACTCTTTTAGAAGTACCAGCCATTTTAAAAATATAACGCTACTGGCGTTGTGGTGCCACATAAATCGCAAACAAAATTTACCCCCTGCTGTTACAAGCATACAAGCAATAATAAACTAAATCAAAGCAGATGCGTGTTCGACCATTGCTTATGGGTATGCTAACTTGTAGGTAGATGGCGCATCGAAGTCTAAATATTCTAAATAAACATTTTTTTTTAATTGAGAGTTACTGTTATTTTATTGAATTTATTGTCTATTTAATTATAATGGCAATCAACTGTATTATAGGTACATATAAAAGTTTATGGTCTCAGATATACAATGAACGATTGGATAAGAAAAAAACTTATGTTAGAAACACACAAATGCATAAGCTTGTTTTCTTCAAATTTTCAATAACGATTATGGTCGAATTTCGACCACTAGGCGAACACTAGTATTTAAAATTTCCCACACTGGCAATATTAGGCATTCCAAACAACATGGCTGCCAGTGGGCTCTACCTGGTGGATTTCACAGGGTCAATGATCATACGCTTTTCAAAATTTCTAACATGCCATGAAGTAGAACCGTCGGTGTAGATGTGAATTGCATCTGCCACTTACGGCTCTTCTATTTGTTCTGATATAACTTTATATGGCTTATAAAAAATATTTTGTGTGGATAGAAACCATGTTCGGTGATGGTTCTAAAACAAAACAAGTCTCAGAATGTGGAATATACTTCAGATTTTTAAACCTAAATATACAGGTTGTAAGTAGTGGTGCCAGTGTAGTTCAAACCAAGCTCACAGGGATTATCATAGGAGCAAAAGAAATAACCATAAATAATATTACTGGATGGAACATGTCATCTATACAGATTGTAGACAAGCACTACTTATCCTGGAAAGACCACGAGCTTACTCAGGGTTAGTACTAGAATGTCACGGCGCTTTGGATGAAGTATCCATTAACAATGTGGTTAAATTACAATGAATCAAAGGTCACGCAACATCGAAAGATCCTTAGATTAATTGGACTGACAACATCGGTAGTGAGAAACCTAAAAAAAAGAACATTTCTTTGTGAAATTCAAGGAACGGTAGGATAAAACAAGTAGGCGAATACTTGTCAGGAAGCTTTTAAGTTATCCTGATAACACTGCAGTAAACAAATACTTGAATATGACTGGACAGAATCTACGTCTGATCGCAGGCATTCCGACTGGTCATTGCCAAGTAAGGAAGCATCTCCATATCATGGGGCTTTTAGGATACGCACTCTTTAGGTTACGAATAAGACGATGAGACCATCGAGCATATTCTCTACGATTGTACAACGCTCTAGTTTAATAGCAGATTAATGTTCGGCGAGAATTGGCTAACACCGGCCGATATAAGAGAAGAACCTCTTGGTGACGATGTCAACTACATCACATCTGTAGGCTGGCTCACGAGCTAGGAGGAGTTTATCTACTTAGAAGGTTACACAATGGACCTAAGTGTCGTGACTTAACCCACCATCCATAGGTTACAGATACAGATGCCATGAAGTAACAATATTAGTAATTATTTTTGTTACTATATATAAAGGCAGAAAATTGCTTTTAAAACATATTTTTGTAAAACGGATTCTGATTATTGATCACTGGTTTTTAGCAATCTTTAACTATATTTTGATATTTTTAGATTTTGTTTTATTTTTATTTAATAACTTGGCCATATTGTGTCCTTTAGAGTGGGCAGACTTTGTTGACCTATTTTCCTGATATTTTTTTCTGATCAATGTATACTTCAAAACCTTTTGTTCCAAATTCTTCGCGACTTTCTTTTATTCGTAATTTTATTGACAACGTAATTTTTTAAGACAATGGAATATTAATTGCTTTGAATTCCAGTTGACTCGACCTGAAATTTTATATTATGGTCCACTGTGCAAATCTGTAAAATATATGGCTAAGACCAAGCAACGACAAAGTAGTTGGAGTGTAACATCCAACCATCTCGTCGCAGCGCTAAACTGCAAGAGTTCGAAACATCTGCAAAATAGTGCAGATACTTTACTGTCAAGTTATCGCTTGCTGTTTTATGGGTTCACAAAGTTTTGAAAACTTGGTGGATTTATTTATGTTCGCGTGAATTGTATTGGAATTTATGTTTTTAACAAAAGTTGCCTTGTCTGTTGAATCTTAACTAATTAGGAGACTTAAAGTTTATATTCACTATGTACAAAACTATTAGATATGAGAACTTGATGAACACTTAATAACTTAAACTAAAAACAAAATTAATAATCCTATAGATAATATAAAAATTTCGAATAAAATAAGCAATTATTTAATTATAAACTATAAAATTAATTATCTGTGTTTATTTATTTTTTAAGATTAGGGAAATATTAGGAAAATATAAAACGTCTAATACTAAATTAAATAAATACATGAGAATTTATAGCAATGTTCTGTAGATACAAAACAGTCAAAGTAGATTGGAAAATAGTATATTTTTCTACATTAAAGCACAAATTTAAAAAATATGAGTGCCATAGAGGGTGTTTAATAATTAAATGTGGATACTTAAGTAATTTTAAAAAGAAAAGCTAATATAAACATATGTCGTAAATCTCTTAATTTTTGAGCTATGTTTTACAGTTTTAGAAAAAAATTACCTTTTTAATCATAATCTTTTTATCACTTAAAAATTTTTTATGAAATTTTGTACACAACTTTTAATCACTAAGGAACATTTTTGACGTTTTTAAATTTTAACCACTGATGTTCGTACGGTGTTTAAACTGAATGTTTTTGAAGAAAATAATGGTACGCCACTATTTTTTCAAAAAACCAATTGTAATTTAAAAATGTTCATGTATTTTTGAGCAAATTTAGTTTACATACTTCTTTTCGACGCACTGTTTTCGCATAAACAAATAGAAACCTATTTTTTTTAAGTTCATAGAAACTGCTTTTAATACTTTATTGAAATTTGGTAGGCACCCACCCTAAGTCGAAACACTTTTTTGTTGAAAAATATCTAAAGAGATAAGAAAATTATAATATAAAGGTTATTTTTTTCTCATAACTGTAACACCCAGTAGCTTAAAAATTAAGAGATTTACGACATAATGTTGATATTAACTTTCCTTCTTAAACTCACCCAAGGATTGACACTTTTAATTATCGGCACTTATTTAATAAAGTGAAAAATTGTGTATAACAATATATATATATAAGGTTTGTTCTAGTTATCGATCTAAAATTGTTCCAGAACTATACGCAGAACTATTGCGCAGTAGTTCTTAATTCTGAACAGTTCTGTAACCATTTCGTTTGTATTCGAAACCAGAACACAGAAATAACATAGGGTAAGTGTTTAAGTAAGAAAGAGCCATGTAATATTGTAAAACGTAGATTAGTTAAATAAATTATTCCTAAAAAACTTATAACACAACATCAACCAATCAACTGCTACATTCTTATTCGTCAGTTGAAAATTCCTTGTAAAAATTTCAACACAAAATATGGCCAGGATCCCAAAAACAAAACTACTTACAAAAATTAGTACTGAAACAGTTCTCGAAGAACCGAAGTTACTGTTCGAGAATGGTTATGGAAACATTCTCAAGAAAAACCAAAACACAAACAGTTATGGTGAAACCAAAACAGCGAATGTATACTGCGCAGGTTCTAACGGGTCTAAAAGAGTTTTGGAACAGTTACGAAAGTGAACCAAAACAAACCTATAAGTTAGTATTACATTTTGTAACAAGATTGGAATGAAAGTTCGATAAGGACATCAAATTTTCATTCCAATAGAGTAACGAACTGGACTTTCTCCACGACCACAAAGTGTAAATTGAATACAGGGTGTCCTATTTACGATGGCAAGGGACTGTATCTCTGCACCTGTGCATCGTTTCTCAACGAGAAAATAATATTTATACAAAGTGGATGACTTTAATTGAAGAGTGGAAATGAAAAAAGGATTAGGTGCCAATTTTAACAAAATCAAGTTGTTTGCTGCAAAAGGTTGTATGTGCCTACAAAAAGCGCTAAGTGCTAGAGCTCTATTTAGCAGGTGAAATAAAATTACATAGATGTCGTTAGCGGTATGTCAACCGGTATTGGATCTTTAAAGGGGCTATGTGCCAATATTTAAAATCTGACAGTTTGTGTTTAACGGAACATGATGTCGTCCGGAATTAGTGAAACTGCTTCGAGAAAACGTAGGGCTAGCGGTACTGGCTCTTATAGACAGGAAAATAAAATTCTCAAGTGGCAAGGGAAGCAATATAGAACTTATACCAACAAACTAGTTCTTGCTAAATCCAAAAAAGAAAGAGAGGTAACATAACCTATTTTATTAGTATAAATAAATGTGAAATATTTTAACATTGTAAGTGTTCTGTAAATGTTCGTACAAGTGTAGAAGCCTTACTTAAAAACGGAAATTATAATTATTATAATTCTTCCTTCATAGGAATTGTAAGATACAAGACCGTACATAAGATGAATATCTGCATACTCACTAAATGTGTATCCCAATATCAAATTAAATTTACTTAGCTATTCAAAATTGAATTAATTAATATCGGAGTACTAAAAGATCAACGTGTCAACAAGATGCACACGTCAATGCAATTATTCATTTATTTATTTCTAGTTATATTTCAATGATCTTCGTATCACACTTTGCTGCAGACAAAAAAATTGGTTTCTTTTCAATAAAAATAAAACATTAATTTTTTAATTATTTTTTTCTCGAAAACGGTTAATTTTATCGACAATGATCAAGAATACCTTTTCTTTAGCTTAATATTCAAGTTATCGAAATTAATTTTTTTAACTCCTTATTATACAGGGTGTTAAAAATTTAAGCATTAAAATGTACAATCTAGTCTGCCCCTGGTATACTAAACAAGCTAATTATGTTTTAAGGGGAGTATTTTAAGAGGTTCTTACTACTGTTTATCATATTTAATTTTTATTAAATTATAGTACGTAATTGGAAAGTTATTCAAGAAAAATTTCCAGTGGCGTCCTTTTGGAGGCCGTATCTCCGTAGGGAAGGTCGACAGGAAAAAAAATTATGGAAACTTGTCATTTTTTTTTTAATGTTCTCTCTGAATCCGAGAGACCTCCCACATTTTCCTGGACATCCTGTATATTCCACATATAGACAATTTAGCTTTTTATTTGGAGGAAAAATAACTAAAATCAGCAATTCTTCAATTTAACGCCATATATCTTAAAAACTAGTCAGAGTATCTGCTTTAACATTTAAACCTCACAAAAGGGTGTTAAAATTATTACGTACTCAGAAAATGGTTATATGTGATTAAGGAAATTTTAGTGCTTTTTGAATTTTTATTTAAATAGAACATCTTTCAACTAATAAGCCGCCTTAAAAATTTTGAAGCATATTTTTTTGGTATTACTAATTCCAAAAATCAATTCATTAAGTACAGAGTTTTAAATTAATCTTAAAAAAAATATTTTATGTTGTGATTCTCACTATAAAACAACCTGTATAAGAAATAAGTACTGATAAATATTTTGCCAAAACATCTTGAGGAGTTCTTTTTGAAAATATCCTCCCCTTACGCTACAGTAGAATTAGCGAAATTTTACAAAAACTACTGTTATACATTTGTAAATCGCCTTGTAATTAAAAATATTTTTGAATATTATAATTATTATTATTATTAATACGTTTATTTAATGTATATTTACAATAGAAATTCAAACTAGCTCGTAAGTTGGAAAATAAAACTTCCAAAATATTGGGCAATTTTCAACTTTATGTACAAATACGTCTTGCAACACTGCTCTCACCGTTTATATGTCGCCTAATAATTTAAGGAGAGTGACATGCACAGTAAGGTAAAATTGTGAGAGAGTACTACTACATTCCTATTGCCATAGTTACAGAATACGGTTCCAGAAGTGAAAAAGTATGGCATTAAGCTTTACCTATCTGACCCCTTCTATTACGATTTTTAATTTAATAATTAATAAATTGTTTACCGAAGAAATTGCAAACATGTACGTGCTGCACTTAGATCCATTTTATAATGTCTATTAGGGGAATTTAAAAAGGGGAGAGCCGCGGGATTTTATTCGCATCACATTGCAGATTTTTTCGAAACGTTGCCCCATCAGCTTATTTAAGCTCCTAATGAAAACAAACGATCTAGGGACATGATGACGTTTCCTACTAGACAAAAGTAATTTTCGTCGAGTCGGCGAGTGGTTAGTTAATTACAACTAAAAAGTGGGAAATGAAATGAAGTAAAATGCTGATTTCACTCGACACTCTCGACAGTGATCAGTAGCGTATACTCGAAAAAGCACTAATTGTAAAATTATTAAAAAAAAAATGTCAATACTCTTAGTTTTTTCTGTATATTTTTAAAAATATAGCAAATTGGTAGTAAAATTGGTAAAACAAAAAGGCAAATGGTGTTACTATGCTGTTTTTATTTACCAAAATTGCATATTGTCCGTTTGTTTTATTCAAATTTCGTTGTAAATAACTTTGATTACGCCCTTTCTATCGTTGGCTTTAAACAAACTTACGAGCGTAGCGAGATGGTGTATTTGAATTCTTTAACACTTGAGCCTAATTTCATTTAAGATTAGTTTTAAAATTACTTAATTCAGTATTAGAGACGGGATTACACTATGTCCCAGAGGGTTAATCAAGGAATATGGGCTCTTTGGTGCTTAATTTCTGTAGTTTGATTTTGTTTTACGATTAGCTTTCGAATTCCTGAATAAATCTTATGTGAATTCAATTTAATCAAAAAAACATCTTCTATTTTCTTTTTATTCCTAGCCTGTCCCGCTTTACGATTAAATTTGTGGCAATGATAAAAATATCTAATTCTATTGATGAGACAACGTTACAGTTTAGAATAAATATAACAGTACCTAGCTGCTGATCGGATAAAGAGATCCCTGGAAAATAAAGATTCCGCTTCTGGTGTTTTCACAGACATAGAAAAAGCTTCGGAGAAGACCACCTTCTCAAAGATAATACACTCACTAACCAACAAAAATGATCCACAGACGGTTAGTGATTAAATACATAACGTCTCTCAAAGCGAGAAGTAAACATAAGTGTAGACGATGTGAATATAAGAGGCTTGGTTGCAAGGGGATGTCCACGGGAAAAGGTACTACACCTCTACTGTGGAACATGGTCCTCTATATCCTCATCAGCCCCTGAATAATGACAGTCTCTACACAATAGCGTATGCAAATGATCCAATTATTATGCAAACAGGAAATTAGGAAAACATACTCTGTTATCAAATTCAAATTTATAGAACAATGGTATATGGATAATTCACTGTCTATGAATACAAAGGAGATCCTTTTTACAAGAACAAGGATAAGAATGGAAATAAAACTACAGGGCTACCAAACACAAAACTTAACATTGCAACAGTTAACATGGAACTCACATCTAAAAAAATAAATAAAAAAAGAAAGATTAAAAAAAAGATTAAAAAAATGAATAAAAAAATATTTGAAAATAAAGATTAAAAAAACATACATTGTTTATGAAGAATGCCGCCGAATCGTAGGGCGACCTGTGGTCGCTCTCCCAGAGCTATCATATGGACTTTTGCGGCCTTAAAACGACATATACCGATATATGGTGCATTTGTCTTAGTATAGAAAACCCAGTAATTGACAGCTATCCGCAAACTAAAACAAGTTCCAAGAACAGAATGTCAAGAGTCATAAAAACCACACCAACCAGAGTCATGGAAGTAATTCTTAGTGTCACTCTCCTTAATAATTATATCACTGTGGTTGGTTTGATGACTATAAAACGACTTTGCACGGTTGTAATAGTACTTGATGTAGGATCCGGTAAGGCAGTACGTCGCTTTTGGCAGTATACGCTCAATACGCTTCCACTGCTTCAAGGGAACATCCTCTCCATCTCTCTGAGATATAACTTCCATGGTTATAAAACAAAAGAAAAAAGACTCATGATGTTAAATATCCTCCAGATCCTCAAATATAAACAAAAAATGAACTGTGACTAATAGTGCCAGTGTAGTTCAAACGAAGCTTACGGAATTCCGATAGCAGTAAAAGAAATAACTAGAAACACAAGTACTAGTCATTCTGGACAGACCACGAATTTACTTAGGGTTAATACCGATCAACTATAGCCAAAAAGGTAGTCAACCAAATAATTTTTAGATCAGGTCCTTTTATTGGACCGACAGCATCAGTAATGACAAATCTAAATAAAGATCAATAGGCTGTAGATATATCAGAAAGCTGATAACTTATTCCGACAATACTACAGCACACAAATACTTAACCATGACTAGATTAAATCAGCACTTGGTCACATGCATTCTGACTGGTCATTGCTAAGTACGAAGGCATCTTCATATTATCTGCACTCTATAGGGGATGCGAACATAAATTAATTAAGCACATTCTCTACTATTGCCCGACGTTCTCATTTATTAGATGATTTTTGTTCGGCAAGTGTTGCCTAACATTGGCATATATAAGAGAAGCACCTCAGGCGACGTTGTTAACTACAATAAATCTAAAAATAAAAGAGTATCCATCTTCTTATTAAATCTGTAGGCTGGCTGACGAGTCAAAAGAGGTCTATCAATTTATGAGGAAGCACAATGGGCCTAGTGAGGTCCAAGTGCCGTGGAGCAACCTATCCTTCTCACGTTGCACATAAAGCTATAAAAATATAACAGTGTTAGTCTCAAAATTAAAAGGAACGAGTATAAATTTAATATATTCTTTACTGAGACGACACTGATAACACCCATAGTCTATAAACTATAACCACTCGTGGAAAAATAAGTTATCTCACTCCAGGTTGGAATTCTTGTACAATTAGCGCGGTATAGAGTAAAAAGTTCATTTTCAAGTGAGACCTGAAATTAAGTTTGTATTGTTGAAGCCTGACCAAAGCTCAGCCAGCGGTTTATAATTCGTTTACTTTTCAGTTTAATAAAAATCGAACAAATTGGATTTTCTTGTTACAAACTAAAGTTCCAGTTTTCTATTAACAGTAAAAAAAAAGGAAATCATTAAATCAATAATAAACTTGTTTTAATTAGATTAAAAGACAGTCATAGTTTTATTTTTATGAGACTAAATATTAAAAGAAAATGGTACATGGAAGACGAATAACAAATTATCAAACATGTCACTTCATGACAGCTGTTTGGTCGCAGATCGTTTTATCCGAGAATACCGATCAAGGAGAAGCGAGAGCTTGGTGTTTTGTAACGCGCATGTGCAAAAATAAGTTGTGTTTCAGTCAAAATTATGTTATCTGTCAAAGTCAGTCCAAGTTGTGTTTAGTACGTGAGCAATGTTAAGTGAGTGAGTGAGTGAGTTAGTAATAAGATGAAAATTTTTTACACACTTAAGTATCCTAATACAGATGTAAAATGTGCCAAAAAAAATATTACGAAACTAAGAATTTTATCACATGTATAAATATTAAAAGTATAATGATTTAATCATTTTTCACATTTTATTTTTGATATTTAGGTATTGGATTTCCAGAAATATATGTTTGTCTTCTTTTAAATAAATTAAATAAACAATGAACGGCAGATTTTGTTTATTTTATTTTGAAATTATATTTTAAAGAATATAATAAATCCGCTTGTTTCAATTAGGATTGATCAAAGTGGAGGAAATCCCTTTATGGCCAGATTGTAAGTTACAATTATGTTAATATAAAGATGTTTTGGCCATTCATATTTATATTTATTGAATAAATCATACTGGAGTTGATTTTGGAAATATTGGTACATACTTAAATAAGTAGTATTTCTAAAAATTCATCTATGCCCAGACAGCACACACAGCCCAATGGACGTACATTTAAGATCCATTTGAGGGTCAGGACTTCCATATCCGTGCATACAGTGTACGTCCGTTTATGCTAATTAATATGACAGCTGAATATGGTTATCCAGAGAACGTCTGTTTTTGGATTTAATTTTAAGTTTAGTAGTATTTTGACGTCCAGTGGACGTCCATCTTAGGTCATTATTTATTAAGCCTACCAGACAATTTCTATCTATATACACTTCCTTTTTTTTAATATAATTGGTCATTAAAAATTGACAAATTGAATCTATTGCATTTCATTCTATCAGCAGAAGTTTGAAATCTTATTACATTATAACTAGTAAAACGTTTTCAAGTGGTTCCTTGGTCGAGCTCGTCTAGTGATTGAAAGCATAAAACGATAATGGATGTGTCGTGAGTTCGATATCTGCTCAGGTCAAGCGATCTTAAATTAAAAAAAGAAATGGCGTATAGAGGTTTACAAAAATAATACACAAATTATTAATAATATAAAATAGTGTGTGGTGAGTTGCGGTTCTGTAAAAAAAGTGGGGACGTGGTCTCAATGGAAATATAATCCTGGACGTTTTTTGAATGTCCAGTATTCGACTTCCAAATATATTTCAGAATTGGGCGTCCTTTGAATGGTCAAAAGTGTGCCATTTTTATACTTTACTGGACGTCCACTGGATGTCATAAGTCCAGAAAGAACTCATTTTTGGACTTCTAGAACATCCAAAATTGTATATCAAATGGACGTCCAATGGACATATTTGCATTGTCTGGGTGATAGCCAGGCCAGGTATTTAATTTTAAATGCATAAACCTTAAATGACATCTGGCTTATCTTTGGGAGAAAACACTTGTTTTTACAGAAATGAGTAATAAACTAAAGTCCTTTTAATATAATATATATCCAGAAATTCTAAAAATACGTAAGTACTTTTTAAACCTAAAATCAAAAAGCACATTGCAAATATTTGGTCAAACCTCTCAAACTCTCAATGTCTTTTTAATTGTTACCTAAATTTTTTTGGTACCCTTAATTTTATTTACCTTATTTTTCCTCAATAAAAAGGTAATTTAATTTAAATATGGTGCTTTTATTACATTTTTAACAATAACTAAACCAAATATTGAACAAATTTTATAGATAAATTGTAAAATAATAAACGTCTTTTACTTTTATAACAAATAATTAATTAATACATAATGAATTATATTTTGCTGCCGAAATTTCACCATTGCTATTTCCCCTTACTACTTTAATGTAATTAAATCACACTACAACATTTGCGCATGGACTATAACAATGAATTCAGATGGTTTGCCAAACTATTTCGCTCAGTGTAGAAAATAAGCATGTTTTCTCAGCGTATTAAGTTGTGTATTAATCAAAGTCATGTTGTGAAAAAGGTCCACTCGATATCAAAGGCACCGACAGCTTCTCCTTGATCGGTATTCTCGGGTTTTATCCCATAATACAGAAAATAACAAAATAAATATCATAGTGAGGTTCAGAAAATTTTAATGGTCCATTAATAATGTTGAAATAAAGCAGTATGACAAGGGGGTTCGGGGCTAAAACCCAACCAGTAACCATAAATGGAAAAAAGAGTTTTATATACCATCAAACATAGTTTTCACTACTCTTTTTGTTAATACAGGTACACTGTTTTGTGAAATTCCATATCTGTCTAAGAATTGATAACTGGTATTTCCAAAAACTGATATTTGAGTGACGATCAATTTTTATCAAGTGACAATCCTATAAACCAACTTTATTCCCGTATTACCCAGTTTCTGTACAGGGCATAAAAAACAGATAACTGTAGTCTAAGTTTATTATTTATGGAATAATTAAAAATAAACCTAAATTTTAAGCTGCCATATATTTGTTAAAAATATATGTATTTCACTGCGGGTTTTGGAGTTGGATGCCTTTCTTTTTCGTCTCTTATAAACCAAGCCTTTATTTTGGCATTTTCCAATAATATACAGGGCATTTCACCCATGTAAAATTTTTATTTGGGATTTGGGAAGTAAGAGCGTGTAAAAATTAAAATTTTTTGGACCGTTAGTTACAGCTTTTCTTTGAGTAGCTCCTGTATTAGTTTTATCTCAGTGCCGTGCGTGATAAATAAAAAATAGGGTTTTACAAAAACCTTTCTTTAGACAAAAACACTCTTAATTTTTAGTTCTTTTTTGCCATAAGGACTTTTAATTATGAAGGATGGGAAAGCTATAGTTATTGTTAGTTATTTATACAAGGTGATTCAAAAGTACTCAAACTTAAATTTAAAGATTTTTTATAATTTGTTTTATTGGGTTATTGAGAATAAAAAACAAAGACGAAAATACAAAACTAAATTTATGAACAAAAAAATTAATAACGAGTGTTTCCTCCTCGAGTATCAATAACAGCCTGGTAGCAATTCGGCATGCTAAGTATTAAATTCTGCATAAAAATAGGGTCAATATTATTCCATATACGCTGTAGAGTCGATTGTACTTGCTCCAACGTTTCTGGCGGATTAGGTGTCTAACGAAGCTCAACACCCATTATATCTCACAAATGCTCAATGGGATTAATATCTGGGCTTCGGGCTGGCCAATCCATTACGGAAATATCCGTTTCATCTAAATACTCCCTTACTTCTCTTGCCATATGCGGGCGTGCATCGTCTTTCCGAATAAATGGAGCAAATGGTACGACATGCTCTTGCAGAATTTACGCAATGTATTGGTTAGCCGTTAAGCGCTCCACAAAAGCTAGGTCCGTTTTTGCCGCTAATGAAATACCTCCCAAAACCATTACCGAACCCCCTCCGTAACTAACACGCCCTTTAAAATTGCATTGTGCATACCCTTTTCCAGATGTTCTATACACTTTTACGCATCTGTCATTAATGTAAAGGCAAAACCGGGATTCATCGCTTAATAAAACATTAGATCATTCCCGTTCACTCCATGGCAAATGCTCCCGAGCAAACTGGAGTCTTTGAATCCTGTGGTGTCTCTCTAACTTTGGTCCAATCGCTGCCTCGTAGAGTTGTAGCTGGGCTTCTTTTAATCGTTTAAGAACTGTTTGATGGCACACTCTTACATTATGTACATTGGCCAAACGCGCCTGTAACTTGTAAATCGCTCTCTGAAACACTGCAGAGTTAGGAAGCAATCCTGGTTAGGAGTAGTTTTCCTATGCCGGCCCTGACCTGCTCTTCTTTGATTGGATCCAGTTTCACGATATCTTTTTAAAATTTTGGAAATAGCCCCTTAGTTTTTTCCCATAATTCGTCCAATATCGCTCTGCGAACAATCCTGTTCAAAAAATCCTCTAGCGTAGGCACAGTCCTCTAGGGTAATAAAGCGGTTATTATTCATAATTTTAAAACCGTAGGCAAATGAAAACCTGACTAATCAATAGGTATATACTTAACAGAAAATTAAAATGACTATACTGTCACTCTCACTAAATTACGTCAAAGAAAAAACATTAACCATCTCAAAGCCAACTTAACTTCAGAAACCAATGGTGCAAGTATTGTTTGTATATACGCATTATTGCTATTATTGTGTTATGGTGTTATGGCATGTACAGTATTGATATAAGGCGAGGTTAAGGCTTAACAGGTTTTTAAGATTGGTAGCTTTTTCTTTGTTTTTTATCCCCAATAAAACAAATTATAAATATCTTTAAATTTAAGCTTGACTACTTTTAAATCACTTGTATAAATGACTTACATTAACTAATAGCTTTAGCATCTAAAAATTAGAGTGTTTTTGTCTAAAGAAAGATTTTTGAAAATAATTATATTTATAATGTACGGCAGTGAGATGAAACTGATACAGGAGCTACTCAATGGAAAGCTGTAACGAACGGTCTAAAAAATTGAAATTTTTACACGCTCATACTTCCCAAATCCCAAATTAAAATTTTGTGAATTTTACATGGGTGCACACTTACTTTGTAAAATGGCCTGTATAATATTGACAAATGGCAAAATAAAGTCTTGGTTTCTAAGAGACGAAGAAAAAAGCTATCCAACTTCAAAACTCGCGGTTAAATACATGCATTTTTAACAAATATATGGCAGTTTAAAATTTAGATTCATTTTTAATTATTTCATAACTAATCATCATCAAAACATCAAGATATTAAATTTGTATGAGTCATAATTAATTGAACTTTTTTTTGCCTAAAATTTTTGTGTTTTTCTCTTCTTTTTTGTTTACTGAGTATCCTTTTATAATATGTATTACAAAATAATTACCCACCTCGTGTTTTATATATAATTAAATGAAATACTAGCTTCAACTTTCAAGTAAGAACCTGTTAAACAGAATATATATATATATATTAGGAGTGCCGATTATTGGCGATTCAAATTAATTTTCGAGCGCCTGTCATTTGTCACCTATAAGTAGGATGTTTGTTTATTTACATGTGTTTATTTTAGGCGGATTATGTATTTGTGATTTTTTAACTGTTTATAGATACTATTCTCATTGTAATAGTGTTTTTGAGTTTCATTTAGTGTTAATTTAAGTTTTAGTCTCGTGTTTTCATCATAAATATAATATTTATCATGTGTATGACTTAATTTATTAGAAATATTCACCTATTGGTTGCTACAAGAACATCTAGAAATATGTATTTACTAATCCCAGGACATGTTTTATTATGTGGTTTAAAGAAAATTTCAGGTACCACACGTTTATTATTGATGAACTTATTTTAAAATCTTACCAGACTTATTCTTATATTATGAAGTGAATTATGTAGTACTTTGTATACATGTAAATGGTAATAAAATCATCACAAATCAGATTACAGTTTAATTCTTAACAAAGTTTTGCAAAATTTCAATATTGTGAATTTGTAGATATCCATTTATCGTAAAAAACTAAATTTTACGACTTGCACTTGGAAAATAATGAATACTTCAGTTTTGATTTTTACATTAACACCATATAGATTGCAATTTGCTTTTTTATTTTGACATTAATACCATATAGATTGCAATTTGCTGGGGACTTTTTCGCAGATTACATCTTTAATATAAACACTATGACATACTATAAGAAATAAACAAATTTAAAGCTAAAAAGTGAGAAAAAACTATAATTGTAATTGATAAAAATTAAAATGTAAACAATGAACATGAACGCCAATGTTGCCAAATGATGAACTGATTTTAACACAAAATTAATAAATGAACTGAAATTTAAAAAAAATCAATATAATAAATCGGTTTTATAAAAAAATCCTTAAATAAATATAGAGTATGATTACATATTACTATACACACTGAACAATATCCTACTTATAGGGACCTTCTACAAATTTTCTCCAGAGGGCGTATCACTTAGCTTGAATCGTGAATATTATCCCGAGTTTTTTAAAGTCTTTTTATTTTATTGTTAAATATATTTTGTTAATAATTCCTGTGTTTCTTTTCTTTTATTACCGGGTCTCAACCATTTTATTTCAGGGTACCGTATGGTACGAGGTGTGAGGTAGTATAGTTTTATTTATTATAATTAATTAGCTATCTCATTAGCGGTAATCGTCTGGAGGTATTTTTAACTCCATTGAGTCTACTTTGAGTACACTCTGATGTACTACAGGGTCGCAGAGCAAACTGCATTAGCAAAACAGTTGAATATATCAAATAAAATACGAACTTTTGACACAAGGTATAAACGACAAATGACATTTGAGTAAGAGGTGATTGTGTCGAAATAACGAATAACGGTTCCAAGCGTTACAAATTTTACCACCTTATTGTCAAACACGACTTTCTACTTCACAGTTAGAAGCCTGTCACATGTGTTTGTACTAAAACATGTGTGAGAGCGAAACCGGCTGCGATACTTGTGCGTTACCTTTGAAACTTCGTAAATTGTTGCCTTCCTAATTAAATTAAGTGGCAGTAATTGGACCTGAACGTGTATTGTCTGTGGTTAACTTTATATATAACAATAAGGTTGTGAGTTTGCTCCTTTCCTGAGAAACAGTGGGTAAGTTAACAATTTGCAATTAGATTATTCTAACCGACCTTTAAAGATGTAGATGTTAAACAAATATTTTTTACAATTATAAATAAAGCTTATATTCTGCACGTAAGTTGGCAACACAGCATTACACGTTACGATACACCGGCAAATTTCACGAATAGTTATTTGGAAATTATTTTAGTATGTAGTGGCAATATACCAGGTCCCCTTGGTTATGAAAGTTCTTGTTTTGGTTAATAGGAAAATTTCGTTTTAAAATGACTACAATATAATAAAAAACGCCAATACAATGTCCATTAATTTGATAAATTTAAATTATTTTCGTCCGCCAACAGAAATTTCCCTGAACCAATTCCACGTATTCAATCTGGTATCGTTGTGGAATTGCAGAAAAAGACGATACACAAGGGAAATAAGTTAAAATGTGTGCAATACGATTTCGCTTGTAAATGCTCGAGACTCTATGAATGCAGCCATTCGTTCGTTACTAAAAGACCTCTTTCCTATCTTTTATGGTCAGAAAAAAAGCGACAATCTTCTCTCATTACTGAAATGTGTTTTTTGTTTCGTCTATATATCAACTTAAACGTGTGGTCGCGTGTTCGCTTAAAAAGTCTGTCGAAATCAACGACCAGCAAATTGGTCGAGAAGTTAACGACTTGAAACAAATAAATAAATATTGCCTACACCATTAGAATGCCCCAAACCGAAAAATCTTATTTATTAAAATGGACCATTTTCTAACAGCAATTAATTTATTTTATTAACATCTACAACTCAGTACTAAATCTAATTTTTAGGTGTTCTAACAACATATAAGGAATGCAAACATGGGTTTACCTTTAAAACCGATATTAAGAAAAAAAAATAATTTATGTATATATAACTTAAGATATTTTACTTAATACTAACCCATTTCTGTTCTTCATTTTAAAGTTTACTAGGATAAGCTATTAAATATTTTATAAATTGCCAAATGGATAACTATTTAAGAGATTTTCAAATTGAAAATATTAACACAAATGTTGTCAGTGATCTTCCGGACTATAATGAAATATTGCAAGAACATCAGAAAAAACAATCTATTTCAATTTATCATATGAATATTAGAAGCATAAATAAAAACTTAGACGAACTGAAAATAAATTTGGGACAGATAAGTAATAATTTCGATTTTATTGTACTTACAGAAACATAGCAATTAATAGACACATCACTATTTAATATACCGGGTTATAATTTGTTTTACAATGAAGGAGACTTTAATCAGTGTGATGGAGTGATTGTATTTGCAAAAGAAACATATAATATAACTTTCAAAATAATTAAATTTGATGAAATAAATGTAATAGAGATATCTGCAAATATTTATAAAAAAAGTTTTTTATTAAATGGTATTTATAGACCAGGACCCACCAATCAAAACAATTTTATAGAAAACCTATCTCAGTATTTAAAAACTGCAAATAAAGCAGATTTTCATGTATTAGTTGGAGACATAAATATCGATATTCTAAACTTCGAAAATAACCACGTTCATGATTACTTAAATATATTAAGCCAAGAAGGGTTTATAAGTCATATAAATATACAAGAGAAAGGGACAACGAAAAGTCCTGTATTGATCACCTTTTTATTAAAACCAACCAATTAAATTCTACTATCATATCAACTACTGTTCAAACACACATCACTGATCACTACTCAATAGTCAGTAATATAGTTTTAAATGAAAATATAAAATGTTCTAAAAAATACAAGTCAATTCTCAACAAAAAACAATTAAAGGAAAAAATTAAAAAAGAAAACTGGTTAGATGTCTATAGTACAAATGATACTAATATTAGCTTTACAAATTTTATAAACAAACTAAAATGGTACATAGAGAATTCTACGCATAAAGTTAAATTAAAAAGAAATGAAATTAAAATTCAGCCATGGATTACCATTACCATTACCATTACATCTATCAAACAAAAGAATACATTATACAAATTGATAAAAAATAATTATACCGAACAAAATAAAATAAACTTTAAAAATCACCGCAATTACTTAAATTTATTAATAATTTTATATTTTTGTATAAATAACGCAATAAAATTATATGAAACTTTATTCACCTTTTTGACAGAACCTTTTCTTTCATTCATAAAAAGACAACTAACTTAACAACAACGATAAAACAAAAACATACATAGGTTGTGGGTTTGGTTCCATGCTCTATGTCATGTGTGACAACTCGCACTCTTTGAACGCGTTAAATAATTAATAGTCCAGTCATATTCTTTCAAAAACATACACAACAAATAAGAAAAGCAAAAACTGAATATTATAACCAAAAAATTGAAAAATATAAAAATGTTACCAAAAATATTTGGAATTGCATTAAAGAGATATCTAATTCAAAAGGAACAACATAATCTATTACACAAATAAAGACTCCAGATGGAGATATTACAAATGACCCAGAAAAAATATCAAATATTTTTTGCGAACATTATACTACAGTTGGGGAAACTATGGCCTTAAAATTATCTAGAAATCAAAAATTTAAAAATTTTTCAAAGAAAAAACAATAAATCAATATTTTTATCAAGTACAGACAACAAAGAAGTTACAGAAACTATCTTTTCCCTAAAAAATCATAAAAAGCCAGGTTTAGACAACATAACATCCGAAATTCTTAAAGAGTTATATCAAGAAATTTCTCAAGTATTGACCTTTCTTATAAATAAATCAGTTGATGCTGGTATATTTCCAGATTCCCTTAAAGAG
The DNA here is from genome assembly GCA_927349885.1 of Psylliodes chrysocephalus. Classification (NCBI taxonomy): domain Eukaryota; kingdom Metazoa; phylum Arthropoda; class Insecta; order Coleoptera; family Chrysomelidae; genus Psylliodes; species Psylliodes chrysocephalus. Next base: position 56,149,285 of record OV651817.1, read on the forward strand.
TCGTTAATAATACCGATGTATAAAAAAGGAGACTCATTTAATGTTATTAATTACCGACCAGTTTCTATTATATCAAGCGTTGGAAAAATATTTGAAAAAATTATTGAAAAGAGAATGACGTCGTTTTTAAATAAATATGCAATCCTTTCAGATAGGCAATATGGTTTTCGAAAACAAACCTCAACTTCGGATGCTATTGCAAGATTGACAAAACTTATCAACAATTCTATAGATGAAAAACAACCATCATTGTGCATTTTTGTCGATCTTGCAAAAGCATTTGATACGGTTAACCATCAAAAACTCTTAGAAACACTAGAAAATTACGGATTGAGAGGAGTAACGTACAAATTACTAAGTAGCTATTTAAAAAATAGAAAACAAATGGTTAACATCAACGATATCCTTAGTGATTACAAAGTTATTAAATGTGGTGTTCCTCAGGGAACAGTCCTCGGACCATTATTGTTTAATATTTATTTAAACGACCTATTTGAACAGAAATTCAAAGGAGAAGTTATCAGTTTTGCCGATGACACCTTAATTTTTTATCAACATAATAACTGGGAAACACTTAAAAATACCGCTGAACAAGATTTTCAAAATATTTCTAACTTTCTTAATTATAAGGCCCTTACTATAAACTATGAGAAGACATCATTCATACCTTTTGCCTCATATGATAATAATTTACCAACATATAAGTACCTTCAAATAATTCAGAAAGGAAATCAACAAATAAAAATTAGGTCTACCAATAACACCAAATACCTAGGAATATACATAGATTCTCATTTAAAATGGGATTTTCTAATAAATTATGTAATAAAAAAACTTCGATCAATTGTGTACAAATTTAAAAATCTTTCGAATTTATTAAATATTAAATATCTTAAAATATTATATTATGCTCTCGTGGAATCTCATTTATCCTATGGTATAATTGTATGGGGCTCCGCAGGAATAACACTTATAGAAAACTTACAAAAAATCCAGAAATGTATCCTAAAAAACATGTATAAATTACCAAGAATTTACCCGACTGAAATGCTCTATACGCATTCACAATTTTTTAATATGTACCAATTGTATGCCAAAATTCTATTGTTAAGACAATATAAAGATAAAAAATACTCCGAACCTGTTATCCATCCATACAATACTAGACAAAAAATCGATTCAATTACTGTACCAAGAACAGCAAAAACGATCGGCCAGAAATGCTTTACTTATCTGAGCCCTAAATTATATAATGAACTCCCCTCTGATATTAAAAAAATCAACTCATATAATTTATATAAAAAGAAAATTACAGAATGGATTCTAAGTTTACCATTCACAAAGTTAAAACAATTTCTTCATTCAAGTATATTTTGTTATAGTCTGAAAGATTACTGACATTCTTTCACTCGCGAAATTACGTGAAACTCTCAGCGCTTATCCCCAAGAATAACTAAATAGTTACCTATTTTATGTTTTTTATTTTAAATATTTTACAAAATTATTATTGTTGAACCATGAAATAAAAAATGAAATTTCTCACCCACGCTCAGGATTTTCCTTTTGTGGGGTTTCATTTTTATTTACCAATAAAACAAATTATTAATTAATGTATACCTATGTATTTTAAATATTGTATTTTTTATGGTAAATAAAAATTACTATTACTATATTACTATTTAAATTACTAATCCCCAGGGTGTCCGAAAATTGCGTGTATAAGATATTACCACAGATGTATGTTCTCAAAATAGGTTGATTTAATTAAATTTACTTATTTACCAACTTTAGAAGATCATACGTAGCAAGAATCGTAGGTGTTTTGTAGCCAATTAAAAGCTGGAAGACTAATTTTCATATTAGGAGCATAGGCGTCTTATTGGTGGGATGACATATAAATTATATTATTCTTAGTATGCCATTAGGAAGCTCATGGTATAATATATAACTTATAATAAAAATTTACCTATGAAACGAAAAATGAACATTTATATCATTAAATGTTGTATGGATTGACCAAAACTAATTTCTGTTTTGTATTCCACTACTGTCACCAATGTTACGCAGGTTTTTGGTATTACAATTTATTCGAATTCAACTTTTACAATAACTCGATTCAACTTTAACAATAACTATCTAACTGATAGCATTAACATGTAACGTCTATCATAAAACTGAAAACTGACGTCAGGATCATCCTGATATAGCTTGCTTCTCGAACCTTTGTGAACTGTCGTCTAGAATATTCTTGACGGGTATTGACATTTCCAGACATTTCTGGAATATTATATCTTCTTTTACTTGTACTTTTACTTATAACGAGCGCAGCACACTGTAGGGCGATGAGTAGCATTCCACTTCTTTTTCTATTCGTACGTTTCCTATAACAGCCGCAGGCTACTGCAGGGTGCCGAAATACTTTATTCTGGAAACTTTGTATGATTTGGATGTTACTTTTACTGGCGCAGCCCCAAAGCTGGATACCATACGTCCATACTGGTTTCAATATCTGTCTGTAGAGGAACAGTTTGTTGTATGTGGATAATTAGAAATTTTTAGCTAGCAACCAATACATTCTTTTGTATTTTATACCATGCTCTTTGCGTTTTAATATGGACTTTCCAGTGAAGTCTAGCATCAAGTGTGATACTTAGATATTTTGCTGCATTGGCAAAAGGGATATCGTTTACTCCAATAGGAATATATTTATTTTATTTATTGTTAAAGGTAATATCGATAGATTTGCCTTCATTCAATTTTATTCGCCATCTTTACGTCCAGGTGTTATTTTGGTCTATAGATTTTTGCAATTTTCTATTAGCGTATTCGTGATTTTTTCCAACAGCAAGGATTGCGGTATCATCAGCCAATTTTGCGATAGTATTGGGCTCAAGATTAGAAATATCTCTTGTATACAGCAAGTAGAGTAGAGACCTAGAACACTACCTTTAGGTATTTAATTTCTCTTAGGTCAAAATAGGCTTTTTCTTGTTAAATTCTAAAATACCTTTCTAATAAATGGGATTTTAATAGCTCGGAGTATTCGCGTGGTAGGAACATGTTCAGTTTTTGAATCTGTCCTTCATGTCATCCTTTGTCCAAAGTATGAGCTACATGTAAAAAGACGGTGGAACAAACTTTTTTTCTTCTAGGGTTTTTATGAACTTGGTCGATGGTCAAGTGTTTTTTTCTCTGAAGCCAACTTGGTGGAAGGGTATTAGGTCCATTTCTTCTATTATTACAGGTTTTAGTCTCCTAAGAAGCAATTTTTCATAGAGTTTTAAGATAATAGGTAACAAGGAAATGAGTACGTACGATTTAACCCTTCTTTTTTACCAAGCAGTAACATTTAAAGTAAAGTAAAACAATAAAATCTGAGCTACAAAACAAAATCAAAAAATCTATACTGACAGTGAATAATCTTTAAAGATGAATTTTATAATCAATACCACAAGATGGTCTTCATGAATCTCATTTAAGAGGTAATTTAGTAAAGTATACTACCACATGTTGTTAGTCAATCTCTTTATTTCTCATTTGCATTTATATTTATTCTGTCACAGATTTAATAATATAAAATAACAATTAATATTATTTAATTATATAAATGTACATTAGAAAAATATTATTATTCGAATTTTGATCCCAGTTTAATGTTTTGAAATTATTTTAAAATAACAATTCAGCATTTTTGTTATTACGATATACATTAAACTTGAAATGAAATTGGAATAGTTTATAGTACCTGCATATGAAAATAAATATTTTAATTAAATATAATTTATTTCTTATACAGAATATTAATTTATTATGTGAATATACAAGAAAAATGTTCAAACCTCGACGTAACACTATTATGGAAAATAAAAAAAAAATAAACAAAAAATATCAATGTTTATTTATTTTCAGCGGGTTGACTTCTTATTACCCGTCATTTGTAGAAATTTATAATTTTAGCAATGTTGGCAAAATTTCAGAAAATATAATTCCACGCCTAAAACTTCTACTTAAACTCTTCGTTCTCACATTCTGTATATGAAAACATACATATTTAAATATTGCCGTAGGAAATACTGTTTAAAATTCATGCTGATTACCTTTCCTTTGTTTCATCATGGAAACTAATTTATTTTCAATAACTCTTTAGTACAAAAATCTTTCTGAAAATCAACAAAGCAGTGTATTCAGTAAATTCAATTAAATCCAGTTACACCCCAGAACAATAGGGATTGTAACAAAAGTGAGACGTGATTTTGTAATTTTGTATATTTAAATCTTGATATGCACGAAGTTGTGTATAGGTACGTAAATACAAAATTTAATGAAAATTTTCATTATTGCACAACTGGATAATATTTTGTCGATAGCAAGATACTTTACGAATATTGAAGTTCAGTTGTATATTGAGTATTAAAAAGATAGAAAATATAGTACAGGATGTTTCATTGGGAGATGGAAACAAGTTATATTTTGGTAAAGGTGGTGGTTTTAAATATACCATATATACTATTTACCTAATGGGTCTTTCAGTCTATTTAACTGTGATATACGGTGTTCTGTCAGTTGGGATTATTTCTTTTTAGGACTCTAACTAAACTAAACGGATATACTGTAAACTGGAGACACTTTGGCCAGTTTTATTTTTAGGTCTGTGTAACTTGTAAAGCAAAAAATATATTTATTGAGATTTAAGAAATCCCATTGTTTATTTTAAAACTTAGTTGCCAAAATGAGATTAACATACAAACCCGAAAAAAAGCTAGAATATGTTTCACTTTTTCCACAAAAATTGTTTTTCTTGGTTTCCTTTTCCATTATTTTCAATAAACAAAACAACAATGTTCCTCTATTTTCCTATTCCTGTGCTTTTTCTTGCTAATTAGTCACTCCTTCTTTGCGTAGGTCTTCTTTAACTTCCACCCAGATCAGGATGGCTGAACCTGATCTATGTCTTTTTACGTTTCCTTCTCCCTTTGGGGCCCCTTTGTAACATTAAATGAACTAATGTTCATTTTCTGCTCTCCAAACATGTCCCAACCATAGAAATAACTCTACATTGTTTCATTTTTGTTATTATATCTTCTTTTAGTTCTTGTTTAATTTTCTCATTTGTTCTAATTCTATATTCTTCTTCTGTGATTTTTATTGGTCCTAATATTGTTACATCCATTGCAATCCACTTGTATAAAGAGACTTAATTTTAAATTCTTCTGAATTTTGTTTTATTTCCAGAACGTTTACAGAATATTAAAACAAAACGAAATTTCCAACTGTAATCCTAGAATTTAATTTAGAAGTATTTGTTGTTTTCTCTACATATATAGAATCAGTAATGTAGTCACTCAATTTAACCTCGGAATGAAAAGAAATATTTCGGGAAGAGTTGGAGTCACAAGAAGCCCTCCTTTTTTTCTTTTTGTGTTTTTTTAAATCCGCTCATACCGGCTGCAGGCTCGTCCGTTTGAATGTCTTTAACACAAATGCTTATTCCAGATTTCGATGTAACTATAGTTTTCTTTGTAGTTGTGGCTTTTCCCTAATAAGCAAATCTTCTGTTTTTTAGCAGATCCATTACGAAAGCACTTACGTTTGTTTGTATTTCAGGATCTAGTGTATCAGTTGTTGCAATTTGATTTAAGAATTTAGTTCTGCCTGGAGAATAAATTCCTGCTTTTTCGAATTTATTTTTCAGATTATGTGTTCCGGCTTCCGACAGAACATCTGTCAGATTAGGATCGTTTGCATTCGGTGGTAAACAAATAAACTTTATTTGGCGCTATAACAGGTTGTACCTAATTACAACTTTGGTCCCCTCCTAGCGCTTCAAAGAAGGTAAAAGTATAAACTCAAACCAGTCCTCAAAAGTAGCACCCTCGAACCAGACACTTTTTGAGCGATTAGAACGAGTCCTATGAGGTCCACCTTCCATCCAAGAGTCATATATATTTTTGGCTTTATAGAGACTACGTAAGGATACAAAACAATATTAAAAGCATTTCCACAAAACATTACACTTGTAAATTGTTTAGACGAATTTAAAATTCGTTCTCGATATTTGTAATAATTTGTAATAACCTTTTTGTTGCCAGGGTCATCTGACACGTTCGATTCATCATGGTTACACACATTCTGTGGCGGTACTCCCTCAAGTTTACGTCAAAGGTTATCAAAATAGGAATTGATTATATTGTGAGAAATAGCAGCTCTGACAGTTTTTATAATTACATCAAACCTTTGTGTCAGTTGGGGGTCTATCTTTCAAAAATGTCTCACCCATTTACCAACAGAACTGGTGTGATCGTGATTACCTGTATAGATGAACCACGTATGCAGCAACATAGCTTTTAAATTTTTCGGCTCTTCTCTGCTTCGGCTAATGGACTGTCGTAATTTCCTTATGGAATAAAACTCGTAAAATCATCGTAGATAACACCTTTTATTTATGACTCTTCATAAATCTTCAGTACACTTATTTACAAAAACTTTTTTACATACTTATTTACATTCGAAATACTATCTTTGCTGAGAAAAACATTTTTTAAAAAATAACATTTTTATCTTTTGTAAGAGCGAACTCAATACACGTCTGTTTGCTTTCGTGACTTGCTGAGAAGTGAGTTAAAAAATAACATTTTTATGTTGTGTAAGAGCGAACTCAATACACGTCTGTTTGCTTTGGTGACTTGTTAAAAAGTGAGCTTCTTTTTCGGTTAGCTACGTATATGTTGAGGGAGATAGAAAAGCGATAGAGGGAGACAGATGGAACAAATGCATAGTGTCGGCTAGTCAGGTGTGATCCTGTTTTGCACGTTTACGTGGGTAATGTCACGTAGACCATGCAAGCAGGTGTTTACAACGATTTTTTATATATACTCAGCAGACCACCCAAAGTGTGGCGCGCAGGACCGGCTTCAAATGTTTTGATATGTTTTGATTTCGAAACAAGAACAATTGTTTCAAAATTTTCTAATTACCACACTATTTCGATCTAAGTAGCCCTTGACAATTTTTTTAAATAGAGTAAATCCACAGGGAAACTTATATCGATAATAAAATGTTATGTGACTCTATCTTATGTCGATAATAAAATGATATGTGGCTGTATCTTATTTTCTTCGTCCTTTATCAAAACCTGGTTTTTTTATTGTCAGCGCCGTTCAATTTGTCTGTAAGGTAGCCCTAGATATATTGAACCTTTTGGATGCTGTCCTTATTACTCCAGCTTCCATTAACTTGGCGTCTAAGTTATTTCGATAATTTCTACTTATTATTTTTTTGTATCGCCCTATTATTCTAAAATTAAAATAAAAACTTTTACATGCAGACCCTAAGTACAAAAAAATAACATACCGTTAAAATAACGCTTGAAAACCGGGAACCAAAAGAAAACAACTTTCGCGATGCTACAACAATATAAACACAATATAAAAAATGAAATACTGCATGGCCAAAGTCAGCGGTAAAATCAGTATATTACAAAAGCTGTTCCAGTGTGAAGGATGGTCTAGAATGAGGTTTCTAACATTAGGCAAAGAAAAGCCAAACGCATGCAACTACATGCGGGAGCTACTCGGCTGCTCCATTCCAATACACAGTATCCAACATTTTCTCAGAAAATCGTGTTTTTATATCTTTGGATGTACTTTGTTCAGACGTAGCTTTTAACCCGACCTATTTGTCGATAGCTGTAAGATTTTCGGAGATACGACACACCCAGTATCTGTTATCTCTACATCAAAACAGAATGATCAGAAACGGAGTAATCAGACGAAAGTTTACTTGCTTCAGGACTAAAGATACCTGAGACATGCCCCAGGATGAAATGCTAAAGAAGTACAGTTTTGTGAAAAACTTTAAAACCACAGAGCTGGGCTGCAAGAAAGAATGGAGCCAAGAATCCATCGCGCTTGCAACCGAAAGACGTGATATTTAGTGGTATACGGACGGTTTCAAAACCATAGAAGGAACTGGAATAGGAGTGTATGGGCCGAGAACCAAGAACTCCGAAAGCTTGGAAAAATACCTAAGCATCTTCCAGGCGGAAATTCACGCCATAAAGAAGTGTATCCAAGAGATTATCATCATGTCCGATAGTCAAGCAGCCATCAAAGCGCTGAGCTCTTACATAATCAGCTCAAAAATGGTCTGGAGATGCCTAGAACAATTGAATGAGATAGGCGATAAAAATAAAGTTACTCTCACTTGGGTCCCTAGACATAACTGGGTACAGGGTAACGAGATTACAGATAGTCTTGCAAGGAAAGGGGCTCAAACAGCCATTGTAGGACCTGAGCCGTTCTGCGGTATCAGCAGTAACATAATATTAGAAGAGATTAAAAAAGAACTGGGCAGTAAAAGAACCGATAATTGGAACAATCTCTTGGGGCTGAGACAGACCAAAATACTTATAGGTGAATATAACCAGAAAAGATCGGAAGCCTACATCTGCCTGAGCAGGAACAGGCTACGTACTGTAACAGGGATCTTTATCGGGCATTGCCGACTAAAAGGACACCTAAGTAAACTGAGAGTAGTAGAAGATAGTGAGTGCAGATTCTGTGAGAAGGAGGACGAAACCTCCATTCACATCCTAACTGAATATGTAGCACTGCAGAATCCAATGGCACTATATCTAGGAGCATATCAAATAGAACAGGGAGATTTACCTAACTTGAAGCATTGGCGACAGAAGGTATCACAATAGATCTTTTAGGTCGCAGTGTATTAACATTAAAATTTCGTACTCACTATAGTTACTATCTGCAAAATACTGTGTTTTATCAGTTGTTCTGCAAAAAGTTTGCGTCTATGTTGTGTGCAACGTTGTTAACAGTTTTTTGTTTAAATATAGTTTTATAACTTTTAGAAAAAATTAGTAAGTATATTAGCGTTCTTTTATATTTTATAATTTGTAGAAACAATTTCATAACCTCTCTTTTTTGGTATATTTACCATTTAGAGTAATAATGGTATATTATAATAAACCTAGGTCCGTAAATGCGCAATTTTTAAAATACTTGAACTTTTCATAAATCTTTTTTTACTAATATCATAAAAAATTGTTTGTCGATTTTTTAAAAATTTGGAGTATGAGGAGATTTCTGGCTTTAACTAGGTTAAAATTTTTAAGCTCAGTAGCGTCCTAGAGTTGCTTTGACGGTTTTGCCAATCCCGATTTTGATCCTGATCTTCACAACTCTAGTAATAAATTACGGATGATGATTTGCACCGTAGTTGATAAAGGAACCATTTCCGATGTACAAAAATTGAATAACTCAGTTACTGAAACAGCAGCTGCTACTGCCGTTGACATTCAGCCTTCTGTTGAAAAATAACAGAAAGAAAACCAAAAATATAAACGTTTAACGAAAAAGTAGTTCGTGAAAAAGAAAAACATCCCATGAAACTACCGGGCTCAGAAAAAGTGCTAAAAAATGCGGTTCTAATTTTTGAAGAAAAACGATTTAAGATTTGGGAAAAATATTGGTCATTAGAATACAGTTTCAGGCGTAAATGGTTGGTTAAAAATGTCCATATGGGTGATTCTCGTGTAACTGCGATTTTTACAATTTAAATTTTTCTAACATTAAAAATGTTTTAAAACGTTTGTTCTGCGCGTTTTATTTTCTATTTATTTACAAAACTAAGCCTGTGAACTGGTTTTACTACAGCTACAACACAACGAAAACTGTGACAAAATTTCAAAAGTTTAATGCCACGGTACTGACATTATTTCCACGGTACTGACATATAAATGATTATTTTTTTTACTAATCGAAAGATTGGTATAAAATTCAATGCAATATGCATTAGATTGTAGTTATAAGAGGTACATTTTATATTAAAAAATTAATTTTGATAGAAATATATATATTTAATTTTACAAATAAGAATCGGACATACCACGGTACTGACATTTCGAGTATATTTAGGTGCAGCTTAAAAAAAAATTGCGAAGGTTTATTATCTAATTCATAATGTCAGTTGTAAAATACCTCTAAATTTACAATATTAATAACTTTTTGATGAGGAAAACTTATGCTAAACGATAAATAAAATACTGGACATAAAAAATCACAGTTATGCAAGAATCGCCCATATAGTACCTGTGAGAACCTGTTAAAAGAAGAATTACTGTACCAGACAGTCCGGGACCAGGCTTCGTAAAGAGTGAGAGTCGCAAAAGTCGTAAAAGTCAATTTGTCTAATTCAAGTTTTTTTTAACTTGGGTATTCCAATGATTCCGTTAATGACAGAATTATGCACCGCTATAAATAAAAAGCCTTTGCTGGCTGCTGTAACAGAAAATAGGGGTACCACTGAATATGAGACACGAATTGTTATTATGAACCACATCAATAAATGGACTATGGACGGCACAATGCACCAAATATGAAATACCGAGAGACATAACCTTTAAATTTATGTTTATTGATTTTTAACGTGAAAATTATGGATTTTGTAAGAATGAGTTGTCTAGAAAGACGATGAAGTAAATGCACATTTTTTTAAGCATGCCAAAATCTGACGTTTGTGTATACTACGAAACTTTTAAGAATCTGTCAAAGGAAAACATTGAGCTGAATATTCAAAATAAGGCAAAATACACAAAGCAGAGGCTACAAAAGCTACTAGCAAATACCATGAGGATACTTTAATATTAGATACTAAAAATGTCAGAGTATATTTCATGGATTTGCAGGTCATCTTGATTCCTAACATGCCCGACGTAGAAGATAGTTATTTTGTAAGCCGCCTCACAGCATTCAATTTGACTTTTGCTGCTTTAAAAGACAAATACAAAATCTGTTCTTACAATGTAAACGGGCTGCTAAACAAGAAACATCTTGTATGCAACTTTATTTATAAACATAAATTCGACATAGTAATTCTTTTAGAAACTCATTTAAAACCACATCACAAAATAAAAGTGCGCGACTACGACATCTACAGACAAGACAGACTAGACTCCCCGAAAGAGGGAGTGGCTCTCTTTATTAAACAAAATATTTCATACGAAACCGTATCAAACGTTTTATCGGGCATAGAACATGCAATTATAAAAGTAGGGGGTATAACCTTTGTAGGGGTATATAATAAGCCGTCAAATAATTTTAATAATATTGACTTACATAACTTAATAGCCACAGGGCATAAAGTAATAATAATCGGGGACTTTAATGCAAAAAACGCGGAATGGGATGCAAACTGCATTACAAACAACGCTAATGGTAATACACTAAGCCTATTCGCTGAATTAAACCGATACACTATTCACTACACAGATGCACCAACGTGCTTCCATTTCAACGGATACACACCTAGTACTCTAGACATAGCGATAACAAAAAACATAGACAGCGTACAAAATTTTAGGACCATACCCACATTAAATTCAGACCATGACCCGATCTGCCTAGAAATAGGAACAAGAAGGACTATACAAAAACACAACGGACAGTATTACGATCACAAAACAACAAACTGGACGAAATACAGAGAAATACTGGACAGAGACATAGTAATAAATAACAATATTAATAAACCTACTAAACTGGACGTAGAAGTGGACAAATTACCAAACGCCATTATAAGGGCCAGAGACGCCTTCACACGTATAAAACATATTAAATCTCATCAAGAAATGCTAACACCGGAAATAGAAGACATGCTCACGAACAAAAACAACATTCGGAAAAGATGGCAAAGACACAGACAAAGGGACGATAGACTTAGACTTTTAGACATCTCTAAAGCCATCAACACAGTATACGTGACTTAAAAAACCAAAGATGGACGAAACGGCTTAAGAAACCGTTTACGCATCTTCCCACACTGAAAGACAATAACACACAATACATAACAGACACTCAGAAAGTGGAGGCGTTTGGTGCATATTTCGAGAAAAATTTCACAAACAATATTGAAAATAGCGTCAAGCAACAATTTATAGAGGGCGTGGTCAACGATATAAGGCTCCTACCACAACAAAACGTGCCGACCAATCAGTTGATCAAACCCAGTGACGTAAAAGCGGCAATCGATCGCATTAACAAAAAGAAAGCACCGGGACCGGATCAAATTACGGGGTTAATGCTTAAAAATTTCACAAGAAAAACAATTGTACAGTTTCATTACATCACTAATGCGATCCTCAAAACCCAGTACTACCCCAATAAACTTAAAGTAGCCAACATTATCCCAATCCACAAAAAGGGGAAAAGCACTAAGAATATAGAGAGTTACCGCCCCATTTCGCTACTCAACACACTTATAAAAACAATAGACATAAAAATACTCAACAAACTACAAGTAATAGAACTAGACAAACAAATAATCCCACAGGAACAATACGGTTTCCGCGAAGCCCATGGGACTATCGCCCAAGTTATCAGAATCGCGCATCTAGCCAAATAATCTTTTAATGATAAAAAACTCACTGTCCTCATTGCCTTGGACACGGAAAAGGCATTCGATACCGTCTGGACCTGTGGGCTTATCTACAAAATGTTTATAAATAAATTTCCTATTTATATTGTAAAAACGATTCAATCCTACCTACAGGACAGAACGTTTTACATTAAAGTCAACAAAACACTAACAGGACCATTCAATGCAATGGCGGTGGTACCCCAGGGTTCGGTACTTTCGCCGCATCTGTACACGATTATGACCCATGACATGCCAATGGGTACTAATGGTGTACAGACGGCACTGAACACCGATGACACCTGTGTGTACAAAACTTCATATCTTGCCGAAATCGCAAACAGAAGGCTTGATATTCATATTAACAGGACGTTGATCCCCTACCTAGAGGCAAACAAGATGAGACTGAATGCTTCAAAAACCGATAGCCTGATCCTTACCAAAAAAAGGGGAAGAACCAACAAAATCTTAAATAAATTAAAAATCAAGGATCAGGTGATCGAAACGAAGCATACTATCAAATATCTTGGGGTGCACCTGGATAGGGGATTAATTTTTAAACATCATGTCGAGGATCGGGTAGTAAAGGCCAAATCTGCAATAAGAGCATTATACCCACTAATGAAGCGTAACAGCGGAGTTAGCAGGGATAATAAACTTAGAATATATAAACAAATAATAAGGCCAATCCTCACGTATGGATGTCAGGCCTTCTGTTCGATGACAGAAAGTCATTTAAATAAATTGCAAGTAGTACAGAACAGCTTACTGAGGCTGGCACTGGGGTGGCCCCGTTATTCCAGGATAACAGACATGCACAGAGAGACATCCATGCCCACTATAAAAACCTTTATTAACATAACCGAAAGGTGTTACCAAAATAGTCTTTCTGCCAACGTTAAGGAAGACATTCTCAACATTAATGCAGGAAATAGTGCTCATAGAAAGCATGGGTGTCTCCACAAAGCACTGACAATATACAGACAATTCTGAACATAAAACACACGCAGACAAACGCAGACCTTTCCCTGTGACAAAATTACTAAATGTGCAAATTCAAACCGACTAGCCGTAAAATCTGGTCGGACGGTGGACTGCACGGTGAATCGAAAATCAAAACGGCGAAATTTTTCACTGCTACGATGGACGATAACATCGTGTAGTTCATGGATTTGCACAGATTAGTCATAAACTATACGGACAACCAGACAAACACATGGACAATCCTGTTTTTTTTACGCTTTTTCAGGGAAACTAAACATAACTAACAAAAGACAAATCTTCCATGAGTTAAGTTCAATTACCGACGCACACAAATCAATCAAAAATGCCATATAGTGTTACTAGTAATAAGGAGATGGCACACTAAAATTCAACATATAAACATTCTGCATCTGTGATTACGGGACGAGACGTCGCCCACACTTCTCCTGCCATTGTAGAGGACAGAGGCAACGTTTTTCCGACGTCGTATTATAATATATGTAGATGTGAAATATTTTATTTGTAAATAGTGTAAATAAATACTCTTCATGCTGCTTTAAAAAAGAAGTCCTTATTTAAAAATTATTGCTCCATGTAGCATGAGGGTTTGGCAGGACGTGATGGTCATAATATTGTCTACGCTATTTTTAGAATTTTCGAGGAAGAACGAGATTTTAAAGAATTTCTTATTTGGATAGATAATTGTACAGGACAAAATAAAAATTGGTTCCTGCAACATCGCCAATTTGGTTCATACATTAAGAAACTGGACCGGATTGTGTGACTTTACGTTATCTCACCAAAGGTCACACAGATATGAGTGTCGATGGGATTCACGAAAATATAGAGACCAAAATTAATAAGATTGGTATTATATATCATTATAGCGATCTCACTTCCACAGTTGCTTCTTCAAAGAAAAGCCTTTAAGTTTTAGAAGCAAATGTTTCTCATAAATGTGAAAAAGGGGAAAAAAGTTTGAAAAACTAGCTACGATCCTCTCAATGGTTTTTTTGTCAAGAGCTGAGTTTAGAAAGACATCAAAATGCTTAGAAAACAAAACGGATTTTGACCAGAAAAAGTATGAATCCCAGAAGAAATTTAACATCCAAAGCATGTTCAAAACGCTACCAAAACGTGGGATACAGAAATCCAAGGAAGAAGAAGAAGTTGAAAATGACTTAATGGAAGAATATGACAATGTTTATTCAGTCGATAGTATGCTTCAGAAATATTTTGTTTTTCTTTAGTATTTTAAGAATTCTCTATAAAACTCGGATTTAATTTTTAGTTATTTATAAAATACTCTTTTGTTTTTGCTTTGTTAAAGTTACTTTTGATTTATTAAAAAGTTATTGCCTTTATCGCTATATTTGTATAGATTGTTGTTTCAGATACTATGTTTTGTAAAAAAACAAAAATGTTCCATATCGTACGTTAAAACCAAGTTAGTATTAAATCTATAGCTAAAATTAAAATTACATAAACTTTAAAGACGCGGAAAAACTTTGATGAAAAACATAGCATTAATATGAAAATAATTCGTTAAATAGACTACAGAGGCCAAATAAAAAAACTAAAACACGTTTTTTTCACATACTGTGTTTTGGAATGGAGTAGCCGCAATGTAAAAGCTACTAGATCTGTTCCAACAACGATAGGAAACCAGTCATTGACACCAGAATTGTGCGCAGTATGAATTTGGCAGTCTAAATAATCTACTGCGCAGAATCCTGGTGTCAACGACTGGTTTCGGATTATTGTTGGAACAAAACTATTAGGTATAATAAAAAAGGCCACGCTAGACGACATACTCTAAAAAACGGAGTCCCACAATAGATCTGAAAAGGTCGCGGTAGACAAGGACAAATTATTTCCAATTCCTTTTAAATTTAATCTAATCTAAAAGTTGTTTAATTATTTCCATACTTTATTATTTCACTATATTCTATTAGTTATTTAACTTTTCTTAGTGTATCAAAACAAAACATCGACAACGTGTAGGGTAGAGATCCCGATAACTACTCAATTCACCATTATGGTAATAGCTACTGATATATAAAAAGAACTATTTATCGTATTTTATTTATTCCATTTGCAAAACTTCCCACTGCTATTTAGAGCCGATTCTTATGGGCTGATTCTCGAGTTTTAACTCTGTTAGTATTCAATTTCGTATCTAACTGCTAATGAAATATTCAGTACTCCATCTCTCGACGAGCCGATGAGACGCTTATTCGCATCTGTGTATACGTCTAACGACTTTTGGGTTTCTGGGTGAACTCACCTATTAAATTTTATATCAGCGTTATTGTATTACCTTTTTCGACATTGTATACTTGTGTTAGTCGTTAGAATCTAAGGATGTGTTGACATTAAGCAAGATGCTAAATCCTCAGCAAACAAGTATAGGTAATGGCTATGACTTTAGTAATGGAATCTCTCAGAACATTTCAGTGGCGTACAACTGATATTTTATTAGATACAGTTTGAGTTTTACTGTATTAGGATAGATGAGCTATAGTACAAGATCTGACATTAAAAAGTTATAAGCTATCTTGTTATTTTTCATTAAATATAATTAAATAGTAAAAAAAATTAAACAATTTCGTTTTTTTTTTTAATAATTTCCCGCTTTAATCATCTTGTTAATTGCCATATGTACAGACTTATATAAGAAGATACAGAATAGGTAGAAACTTACAACGTTGTGATATGTTAACGATAAGATTTGAAAAAAAATGGTATTAAAGACTTTTATACACTTTAAATATTTCTCTTGGTTATTTATGTAGTAAGCATGTCAAACTCGCGGCCCGCGGGCTGCTTGCGGCCCGGTGCCTAACTTTTTGCGGCCCGGCTCGTGGGCTCCTGACAAGAAAGACCAGGATCAGTTGCATGACGTAGATAATTATTTACTTAACAAAAGTGTGTAAGAATTACTTCTATGACTTGTGTATGAACTTTTTTAGTGACAATATTATTTGCTTTGAGAAACATAAAACGATACGATTAATTCTTTTGACGTATTAGTTGTTCAATGTGCAGTTATTTTCGGTTTGGTAAAAAACGATGTATAATTGTGAATTTACTATTACTACTCTATTTCAGACTTTTCTTCTCAGTATATCTTTATCTAAACAGAGTAGGAGTAAAATAAAATGAAAAATTGCTGACGAACATCGAAATTTTCAAGAAAAGTGGAAACTAGAGTATTTTTGCTGTGAAGTAAAAGATAAAATAATTTTCTAGATATGCAATAATACTATCAGCGTACCAAAATTATATAACAATAAACGCCACTATGACCAAAAATCTAAATAAATGACATCTCAATAGGCTTTTTATCGTCCATAGATTTCGTCCAAATATTAATACAATGTAGGAGATTCCTTTAATGAAGCCGTGTTGTTGTTAAGGTATTACATTTTCATGGATTAAAAAGGAAGACGTTTTTTGGCAACAATTGATTCCATAACCTTGCAAATAACTGGTAGGAGGCTGATCGGGCGATAGTTATTAGGATCAAGTTTATTGTCTTTTTTAAAGATCGGTTTAACAGATGCAGATTTCCAGGAGGAGGAAAGAGAACCTAGAGTGAAAGATGTATTCATTATTATAGAAAGAAAGTATGACAGAACGCCTTCGCCTTTTTTTTTTTAAATAAGGTGTTAAGCCGTCAAGGCCAGGGGATGAGTAAGGTTTAATACCTAGTAAATTATTTTTGATTTGGATTTTAATAAAAAATATATTTTTAAGTGAAGCTAAATAACGTGTAGTGATAATATGGGGTAGTACATCGTTTGGTGGCTCAATGGTGCAGACATTGGAGAAAGAAAGCGATAATATCTCAGCTGTTTCGAAATTGAAGGAACATAAACTTCCATCAGTCTTTTGTCTTATGTTTTATCATTTCTAGTAGTTTCCAAGTGATCCAGGGTTTTAATTTGTTGGGATCAACTCTACGTTTAATAGTATTTTCTGAGAGAATTTGTGTAGTGATATTGTGAAATTTGTTCCCCATAGATGAAAAATCATTAGAGGCTAGCAGTAAGTTATCGCAATCAGTAATTGCAAGCGAATGATCAACTTTAGTGAATTCAATGATTTCTTACGTTGAGAAATGTTCTTTCGATTTAGGAGAGGAGAGATTAAATTGTACGTGTGCCGTTGTTACTGCGTGATCGGATTTTTCAATAGAAGTACTAACCTCTAGGGAGGACAATAATTGTGTGTCATTTGTAAAGAGAAGGTCGAGTGTTGAAGAATCATTATTGATTTGGAAGCGTGTTGGTTCAAGAATCGGTTGAGATAGGTTGGAATTTTGAACAAAGATCATAAAAAGTTTTTTTGAGTTGTTGCCATTGGGAACATTTATAATGGCCCAGCAAATTTTAGGAAAATTGAAGTCTTTAATAATAATAATAATTGTGTTATCAATAAGAGATAGATTTTTGAGTTTTGATAGGAGCGTAATGGTGTCGTTTAAAAGAGTGTCACCGGGTCGATAAATACATGAAAGATGTATAGAGGCTAAATATTTAATATTATTAACACGTTTTATCTATATTAGAGATTTTTATGTGTAAAGGAGATACAGAGAAATTATTAACAATATTTTTTGATAAGTAAATGCAAACGCCACCACCAATTGTGTATCCGTCGATATCAACTAGTGAGTCGAGAGTTGAGGTATTTAACCATGTTTCACTGATAAGAATTATTTCAGGTTTAAGAAGTTGAACAGTGCACATAAATCATTGTATTTATCGTAAATAGAACATAAATTAGTGAATTAGAGAAACGAGATAGGATGGACAAAACAATTTTGGGCAGTCCGTTGACATATTTGATGGTTAGGTTATCTTCGCCATTGCTGGTTCGGTTTTCTAGTTTCCCTAGTAAGTCTAGGAGGCATTGCTGTTAAAAAGGGGTCTTATAGTCTATTATAGTAATTCCGTTGGTTTTTAAGTTCGAGTTCTCTTATTCGTTATGAACCTGTGAACGATAAAAACCCTAATGAAAATTTTCATGTAAATCGAATTACCGCAATTTTTGAAAAATGTATTAAAATAACCTTTACAACAATCTCCCTAAAGGGAATTATTTACATTACAAAGTACATATTTTAAGATACTAAAAAGGTATGTTTTATTAGAACATCTTTTTTTTTAGATTCCTGATTGACCACGATTTTTAAAATTATGTTTGTATATTTCGTTATGAAGGGATTGGACGAAGACTTTATTGAAACTGGCATGCATTAAAAGAATACGACGAAAATATAAACTGTTACCAAAATATTAAATCTTCATCCACTATCAATTTTTTTTTTATTAAAATCAATAATAGAATCAGTTAAACCATAAAATATACTTACTTCATTCTTATACCACACTTTTAGCAGAATTGTTGCTTTGGAAAATTTCAAGATAATTTCTAGGAAAACAAACAAAGAAGAAGAATACGTCAATGTTTTACACTAAATTAAAGTCTAGGTCATTAATGAGCGGAATATATTTCAGTAAATGAAATTCAAAATTTTCGTTTAAAATCAAACCAGCTGGCATTTATTATTAGTATGAGTAATAGATATTATGTTAATAAAGACAATCAGCTACAGGAGTTTAAAATATTAGTTTCAGATAGGTCGCCAATAGTTCAGTGCTGTCAGTTAAAGATAAAGACAATATTATGAGAAGGAACGGAAAAATAGATAAGAGAAGATTTATTCACAGGTTAATATCAAAATATTAATTATTTTAAAATGTACAATGAATAACTATTTTTTATAAAGTTTTTGGTATTTGTTCCAGATAATTTGTCAAGAGTTGTGTGATATGAAAGTTTAAGAAAAATACGATGCTACGAAAAGGACAGAAAAAAGTATGTCTCAAAATAAAAGTATCTGAAAGTTACAATAATTATATAGGACAAAATATATTTCTAAATGAAAAAAAAAAAAAATATATTCATAAATAAATCAACACTTTATTCCAAACCAGAGTCCCACATACCTATAATAAAAGGTAAATGGTGTGTGTGAATGTCAATGCCAGAAACTATAAAACTAAAGAAGGTTTCAGTTTAGAGTACAAATTTATATTTTAGAGAAATTTTATAGTATGTTATTGATTATAACATAATTATAAATATTTTTCATTTTATTATTTTTATTCGTTTAAATTGGTCCCTATTTATTCATAACATGCTATTTTGTTTATTATTTTATTGGATATACTTAAAATACGATAAATAAAAATAAAAACAATACATTTATTAAATACCTCATCTTGTGGCGAAAGTTTACCAATGAGATCTACTTATACGTTATTTAAATAGTGTACTGTTAGAGTCAGGGAATTAGGATATCGCCGCCACTGGGATCGACGGTACCACGTCTGCCCTGTTAGAGTTTTTCGACCAGCCAAACGGGATAAAGTGATAGGCCTTTTAAAGACATTCTTTATTTTGTTCCTTAATTAATTAATTACATTTCAAACATTGTTTACGAGATATTTGATAAAACGTTATAAAACCATGTTAACACGTGTTTTATGAAGTGGCTATACAGGGTGTTATAGTATACAGGGTGCTAAATCATTTAAAACAATAATTTTAAAGTTAATTCTTTTAACTTCTAACAGAACAATATTATGAAGATTGCTTCAAATTAAATCAAATATTCACTATTTTTCCAGTTCCTCACATTTAGACAAAATTATCATTCTTAATTGTTATTAAATGTTAATTCTTAAATTTGCTGACTGATCTTCGTTACAATAATTAAATGAAAACAAAAAAAAAACGTCTGTCTGCACTATGATAATTCTGAATTTGAGTTCCTTTCGAGCCAATTATTCATGTTTGAAACAAATAATAGCCGTTAGCCAAGTTTGAAGAGAAATGGCAGACTGAAACATAGCATGCAGCGTAGTGTAGTTCTGATGATTTTGATATAACAATAACAGATAACTGCATAATTAACCACCTGCTCCTATTTAGTTTTATTATTAAAATGGTGGCACATATAAATGGTATCTATAACCTGAAATTAATTTTTTTAAATTTTCTATATAAATTGTGATATGAACTGTAAGTAGGGGCAACGTCATTGATGGTAAAAGCTAATTTTATACAATTTTCATACTAAATATATTCTTTATTATATAGTTCTTTAGACTTCTTTGACATACTTTCAGCACTTTTTAACTTTTATAAGAATTTCATAAGAAATTACTTTTAAATGAGATTACTCACTACGAAGTTTTAATAAACTCCGTTTAAGCTTGGTTGAAATTCACCAAGGTATATATCTGTCCTTGTTTACCTAAAGTAGATTGTATAAAATAAATAGATAACAGACAAACACGGGTGTCAAAATATCACAACTGGATTTCTGGTATGAATGAAATGCAAAAAAAAAATTTCTTTAAGTGTATAAAAATATTCATAGTACAATATTCATGTATTTGTACTAAAATTTTTACGAATGAGTTTTCCAATTTTTTTTTTTGGCCTTTGAAAAACTATTATAGATCAACCGTTAACAAATTGTGTAGCTAATAAATTTAATAAACGTTAGTAATGTAAAAAAAATATACTCTCTAGATAAAACCAGATTAGATCAGTGCACTATACCTAATATTTAACATTTTTTTAATAATTTTGCATATAATGAAAATATTGAGCACACACTAATGGTTATTTGTCCAAAATATGGTCAATAGTTTTAAATATTGGAACAATGTTGTTGTAAGTACTACCCGTATTTTTTTCTTTTTTTACATGTTCTTGATAAACCGACCTGAGAGATTCTGCACAACGTAACAACCACACATCAGCGGAGGTTTAAAAGAAAGATTAATATATATGATGTGGGCCACTGGCGTATGATCGAAACTCAGAAAGATAGGCTGTTGAATGGAGGTCAACCTTTACTGAATAAGGTAATCTGCAGGGATTTTACATGACAAATATAGAAGGAAGTTAATGAATGGAAATAGGAAATGGGTGAAGAAATTAAACATTAAAGAAAAGATAAAGGTACTTGCCACAAAAAGAGATAATCCAAACTTCACCAACACCAAAAGATTCACTTATATCAAGTCATGTTTTAACAAACCTGACTAACTAAAACTTGAGGAACTTTAGAACCCGAAATAAAACTTTGAGTACAATAATCCACATCGAACGAGAGCGAAGGTACTTTTCACTGAATAACTGAAGCACAATAGACATTTGTTTTGGAAACGATATAACAACACGACACAAAGAGGAGAATTAAGCTAAATTAATTTAAATGACAACTGCAATACGAGTAAATCAACCCACGATGTAAGCCAGCTGATAATGGGAAGTTATACCTTACATATTTCCACGTACGGAGGGTCAACCACGGTCAGCCGGCGAAAATCACAGTCCTATTCTTTCCTTATCACGAGTTTCGATAAATGCAACAGGCCTGCAGCCTGTCTGTTGATGCAACACGACACCCTGAGTGAAGGCCAATCGAGTTGGGAGCCTTGTGAAGTGTTAACCAGCAGAGTCGGACTAGCCCAGAATCAAAGGACGGAATGTATAATTGTTATCAGAAAAATTATATATTTTTTTTGTATTGTATAATAAATTTTTGAGGTAGTACAGAGTAGGGTAGAATTAGTCGGTAGGCAGGTCAAGGGTCTAGAACTACTCTTTTCCGGGGCGAAGGCACATGCTACGAATAAATATAACACCCTGTGAATATGTTCTAAATACATTTTCAATAAAATAATAAAATGTGTAGTTGGACAAGGTTTTATTAAATCATAATATTAAAGTACAGGGTCAAGAAAGATCAACAAGAGCATTCTTGGAAAATTTTCGAGGGGTTCCATTTGGTTTTTGTTGACGAGCGGTCGTAATAATTCGTACTAAGTGAATTCCTTTTTTTTGTGTCGAAAAGTAGAATCACGGGTCGGTCACGTGAAATCGAGGCTAGTTTTTTTGTAAAGACACACAGTCGGAAAAGTAACGTGTGCCTCAGCAAGCCCTGCGCCTAACTGATTAAAATATAATGTTCATGTAAGTAAATAGTTTTGAGTAGTAATATTTAGTTTTATGTAGTCAGCAAAGACTACTGAATTGCTGAAGCGATACTAGTTGTTTCTATATCGTAGTTATTTCTTTTATGATTGTTGTTTCAATTGTTTTGGTTTATGAACACTCACGATCATTCAAAGGCAGGGGTATTGGCTTAGTCAGATCTCTGAGATAGAGAGAGAGAGAGATACTGCCAAAGGGAATAGTCCCCATAGGGAAACCCTTTCCCCGCCCTCTGAATCATCAGGAAGAGTGGACTTTGGGGTCAGCCAAAAGGGCCTCTAATCTTACTCTTAACAATACCATTATAAACTAGAAACTATAAGTTATATTCGATATTTATAACCAGTCGCAATGGAACCTGTTTTCCATATTTTAAAATTCATTTAATTTTACTAACGCAAAATATTCACCTATAATACTGTCACAATTATTCCTTAAATGGAATTAATTTATTTTCATTCGGCTCAGTAAATAATTTAACATCCTGTATGTTAAATTATTTCTGAATAGTAGGTCGATTTCGAAATACTTTTAAATCGTAGAGAATGCATTTCATAGTTTCATAACAATTAAGTTAAAAACTAATGAACTTTGTGCTGACTCGACGATTTTGGAAGTCTTGCGAAATCGAACCTAGTCGGTTTATTTTAGGGGGTCATTGAGAGTTTTGCGGCACGGCAAAAAAGCTGGTCGCAATCGATCACAGAGAAAATAATTGGGGTTTGTAAAATATATATAACATAAAAATATAATTATACAAAATAAATACTAATAAATATTTCTGGGGATAAAATAAAATAAAATAAAGTAAAGTAAAAATTGTGACTGCTCCATGACAATGAGGTAAGGACCCCAAATTTTATTACTATTATTATATCGATTTTTGATTGTCTTTTGAGTCCTTTAATTACGGACAAATAATTAATTGTTTTTTAACTTTTTTATATTTCGTCAATATTTTTTTTTGTTTAATTAGTCAAAATAGTCAGCCATTCCTCATATGTAATAAATTTACAGCTGAATAAAGCGAGGTGAAATATAACAAGTGGTAGGACAACCATAAATTGAATATTAAAAATAAAATCGTAAATTCAACAATTTACAGAATAAGAATATTTTTTTCTCTGTTGCAGAAATACAGGGTTATTTAAATAAGTTGTTTCAAATAGTTATAAAATCAAAAATGCTTATATAAATATTTTTTTTTCCTAAATAAAATTAACATAAAAATTTTTATTTAAGATATTTGTTAAATTTTTAGTTTCTATTTATAAAAAATAAGTCAATATGGCCCAAAACCCAAAAAATTAATATTTCACTGAACTTTGCTCTAGCTGATGGTTTTAAAAAAATCACATGTTTGACATTTTTCACATTTTCACAGATAACTCATAAAACTCATGACACTTGATACAGAAAGTAAAAAAAATTAAAAATGCTAAAAGTAAAAATAGTTGTAGCCATCTGTTAAGCAGTACAGCCCCAGAGGCAAATAAAAAACCATGAGGAAAAAGAAACTAACTAGTTTCCTTCACGGGAATTTTCGGATAATTGTTGTTTTATCTACTAAATTAAAATTTGATCGATTGTAATTTTTTATTGAAACAAACCTACCAGTACTAATAATAAATGACCTAATACTAGAATATTTTAAAAATAAAATAATAATTAAGTAAATACATTTTAGATGATATTGAATAAATTGTGCTTTTTCCATTTAAAATCTCACAAAGTATGGCAAATTAGGCAAAGTCAAAATTTTAATAATAATGGGGAAATTTTTTAGTTTAGAAAAAGTGCATTTTAGTGATTTAGAAAATATATAGTCATACATTTATATTTTGTATTCCGGACTGAAACTATTTTGGAATTTAACTTATATTATTTAATAAACTAATTAAAAAGTGAAAATTCAGTTGTTTTAGAATTTCATAAAATAATTTATCATTCATAAAAAGTGATAAAATATTTAAAAAACGAATAGGATATTCTTATACCAAAATCGTAAGACAAGTAGAGAATTTCTTTATTATTATATTAAATATTAATGCAAAATAAACAGTTTTTATAATGCGTCAGGTGTCGGAACAGTAATTTACGTAAATAATTTTACAAAAGTGCTGACGATAATAAAACTTAAAAAATTAATTTTTAAATGAAATAAATCCATTTAGATCAAAACTATTCGAATTTTTTTTTTTTATATCACATCATCAATAATAAAGATTTTTTAATAATGAGTAGAAACAATTTAATAATTTTTTTTAAGTAAATTAATTAATTTCATTTGCCTACTGTGAAAAATTTCGCACGATTTGCCAACTTAAAAAAGTGTTTTACCAACAAATTAATTTTAAGAAAATTTTGGATTTTAAAATATGTTTTTCGTCTATATGTATTTCAATTTCAGAATAATAAACAAATATTTTACTAAGGTATAATGTGTCATAAACCACAAAAATTACAGATACTTAAAAAATTATTTTTTTTTTCTCATTTTTTTTTCTGTTAAAGTTGAAATAAATATAGGTTCATTTTAGTAGGAACTTGTTTTATTATAATTAATTTAGAATATTATTGAAATTAATGTGGCAATAATGAAAAATAAAATAATTCATAAAAACAATATATCTATATAAAATTCAAAAAACAAAAATAATTATTTTAGCAAATGAAATTAAGTGTATATATAAAACGCACTAAAACTTAAAATGTGCAAATATTTTAAGGAATAGATAGTTTAGGTAGGTATATGCAGTTTAGGTATTTTTTATTTTAATCGGGGTAATTTAGAATATGTCTGAATTAATAGATGTATTTATTTTTTTTATGAATAGGCAAAAAGCAATAAAATGAATCATACATTAAAATATAGAGTATAGAAGTATAATTTGTGAAAATTAAAATTGAAAAAGTAATTCTAATTGTTCTACTTAAGTGATGGGTATTAAAATATATTATCATGTTTTTTTTTTTTTTAAGTTTAAAGAACTTTATAAATATGATGGGTAAAATTTTAGGAATATATAAAAACCACAAAAATAAATTAAAAATATATTTCCGTTAAAAATTAAGTACATTAAAAAAAAAAAAAAACAACATTGCCACCCGGCATATACATTACCCTCTGTCCCACCGTTATTTTTATTTATTCAATATTTTTTTTTCTTTATAAATAATAAGATGTTGATTATTAAAGATAGTAATAAGTAAAAATAAATTTGCAAAGTAAAAAGCCCCAAAATAATACATAATATATACTTTCTACACAGGACGCTGATTGCATTATGTGCCCTTAATAACATCCCCAGCCAGGGAAATACACAAAAAGTAGAGGTGACTGCTGGTGCGTTTTGGAGAGCGTTACCAGATGTAGTGGCATACGAAGCCACAGTACCCCTCGTTTATGAATCACAATGGTATGAGCCGAGTAAAGTTGAGCCTCAGAAACAAAACCTGACTTGTAATTTAAAAATGACTAAGGAATGCATACTTATTAATGAACTAGAAAATTTACAAAACACTTACAAAAAAGAATTTCAAAATCTCGAGGAAAGCTGGAGCCCCAGATTCCTTTAAAATTTAACTCTAGAGAAATACCATCTAAGAAGTAGAAGGGCTCTAGATTTCCTAGGAGATGAACTAGCTTGGTGCTGTGGAGTCGCGACCCAACACTAGCTATATTCTTTAGAAATACATTAAAAATAATTGTCACATAGAATTTAGAAACTAAATAACATGTTGAAATCAACTATCATAGTAACAAAAAATTCAGAAGAGTTCAAAATTATAAAAACGATGTTTCCTAGGCATTCGATCATACTTAGCCTCATAACCATCCATAAATATTCAGTTTATTTTTTATAAAACATTTATTTTATTTTTAGCATAGGTACTTAATTACTAAAAAATTTCTTGATATATCTGCGCTCAAGCGCAGGGCACAGCATTCAGTCACGCTCTCCCACCCAGCCTCAAGACCTGGAAAAAAGAAGAGAAACAAGGATGTAGTGAAAAACATTTAAGTGATAATTTGCTACTCGAAATGAAGATGTCCAAATTACAAAGAATGGCCCCAGGACAGAGCCTGCCCTGCATCCTTAGGGCCACTACAGCAGATAAATAATTTTTTTTTATTATTTTTAATTTTTTTTTACAGAAATCAATTTGATAAACTTTTTTTTTGAACTGCAGTAGATAGGTAATTAACAAATATGTATGTGGATAAATAAAACATTTAAGGTAGAGTCAATATAGAGAATACAAAAAGAATTTTGGATAGAGTTAGGAAAATTTTCTTAGTCATAGACAAGGGAAAGGCTGGAAGATATGCTTACAAAAAGCTGAAGCTTATATCCTTGTCATTGCAGTAAAACAGTTATAGCTATTAAGAAAAATAAAATGTTTCGTTAGGAAAACTGTTAGTCCTACTATACACAAGGGAAAGGCTGGAAGATATGCTTACAAAAAGCTGAAGCCTATATCCTTGTCATTGCAGTAAAACAGTTATAGCTATTAAGAAAAATAAAATGTTTCGTTAGGAAAACTGTTAAAACTACTATACACAAGGGAAAGGCTGGAAGATATGCTCGTAAAACAGCTGAAGTCTATATCCTTGTTAAGTTAGATTTAAACAAAAGTTAGGGTTAAGAAAAATATAGTTGTCGAGGAACAAATAAAAGGTCAACTTTGTTTATGAGTAACGTGAATAAAGGACATTAAAAAATATTTTGCTATTGGCAAAAGAAAGTGAAAATAAAATATAGGATTAAGAAAAGTATATAAAATTGAAGAAGAAAACTTTCAATAGGAATAGATCTATAAACAATAAAATATAAAATCAAAAAATGAATAAGTAAAAAATAATAGTTTAATAAGAAAATAATTAAAATCCACATACATCGTTTCATTATTAAAATTAAAGCTAAAAGAATATATCTACAAAAATGAAACTGCAGATAATTTTAATTTTTTTATATATCCTCAATTATATAATAGGGTAATTAAGGCAGAATAACTTTTGGAATATTAGGGACAATGAATGAATGATACAATAATTTTTTGTTAATCGATATTAAGGGGACACAGCGAAAAGATAGAAAGTTTATAATAAATGAAAAATAGAAAAAGATAAGTAGGTAATATAAAGAAAAACTTTTGTGTCAATTTTAAGGGATATCTAAAATGGTGACACATTTAGCCGGGTGCCAAATAACAATGAAAATTAAATGGTAATTAATTCTGGGAAATAGTAGATAGATTAATAGATGTACACTTAGGGGTAGAATTATTAAAAAACCAATATTTTTTTTTGGGAAATAGTATATAAGTAAATAGATATAGATAAGGGTAAAATTGTTAGAATTCATGGGTTTTGGGACATAAGAATATTTAAAAACTGAAAAGTAGCCAAAAAATTTCAAAAGTATATTGTATAATAATTGTGTAAGAAACCATATACTTTCGGACACTTAATAAGCAATATTAGTTAATAGGATTTAATTATAACCTGTACTTGAAAACAATTAAGTACTAACTAAAGGTAGTACGAAAACACTTGTCAATACATAATTTTTGTATCTCCTTTATCAAAACTAAATCATATAATGTACATTAACTTTTTAAAATAAACTTTTGTATCAGGACTTATATTGTGTCCATGTTAAGAGGGAATAATCTATTATCTAAGTACAATATACTTTTATTGTAAAAATTTTTTTTGGGCTGTACTTAGATGTAGGAATTTTTTTTTGGGGTTAAGTGATAAAATTATTACTTTAATCTTTGTAACAAACCCTAGGTTAACTAGATAATAAATAACAAGATAAATCAAATCTTAAATTATACTTACTCGTTTTGTTTTTGTTTCATATACGCAAGATTGTATCACCACACACCCCGGAAAGAACATCTCTCCACTTGCCACTAGAGGAAGCAAAAGTCCACTGAAGAACTATGCACAACAAATGGCACATAAGCAGGACTCTTCTGACCTAGTAACCCGGTCCTATTACACAGGTACCAGGATCCTGGATAGCAGTTAGTCACCAATTTCTTTTCAAAAAACAACAACCAGATTCACAATGGAAAAGCAGTTACAGCACTGAAACCTTCTCCAAGGAATTTCTTTTTCTTGATAATCATCCCGAATTTAACTCTTCCTTTTAAATTGAAACTATTTTTAGTTTTTACACCCAAAAGCTTTCCAAAAAAGCATGGCAATTTTGCATGCATATTTATAATTTATTTTATCTAATTCTTCTTCTACCCACAATTCTAGTCACAGATCACCGGTATTTAGTGTCTGTGCAGCCATCCTAAAACTTCTTCCATCCCAACTGAATAGAAACACAATCAAATGGAGCATACAGAGAGGACCTGGGATGTCACATTTATTTGATTTCCAAGGATTATTCATAGGAAATTAGATTATTTTTGGACAACTCTCTTCGGGACGATAAAATACTTAAGCGGTTCAGGCCGAGCCAATAAGAAAAAAGAAGAATTCTGTTCATCTCATCTGTCAGTACCGAGAAGGGAACACCGAAACAGAATTGAGATGTGCCAGGGACGGACTTACCTTCAGTGTCCAATAGTGTGCAAATCGGTCAAACATTAATTGAGAGATGGATTTTACGAAAAAACAAGTGTGTGAGTGAGCGTAAGAATAAAAAGACTTGTGTAGTAATTTATTTTTTTTTGGAATTAGTGAATATTTTTTTCTATTCAACTAGACAATTCATATATTTACCTATTAATTTTTAAATAATTTGTTTTTTTTTTTATATATATTTCTTTTGTATGTATTGTATATACCCTTTTCTTTTACACATTTGTATGACAACATATTTGTCACTTTTAAAACCGGGGTCCGGTTTTCTTGGAGGGGAGGCATGTCACAATTATTCCTTAAATGGAATTAATTTATTTTCATTCGGCTCAGTAAATAATTTAACATCCTGTATGTTAAATTATTTCTGAATAGTAGGTCGATTTCGAAATACTTTTAAATCGTAGAGAATGCATTTCATAGTTTCATAACAATTAAGTTAAAAACTAATGAACTTTGTGCTGACTCGACGATTTTGGAAGTCTTGCGAAATCGAACCTAGTCGGTTTATTTTAGGGGGTCATTGAGAGTTTTGCGGCACGGCAAAAAAGCTGGTCGCAATCGATCACAGAGAAAATAATTGGGGTTTGTAAAATATATATAACATAAAAATATAATTATACAAAATAAATACTAATAAATATTTCTGGGGATAAAATAAAATAAAATAAAGTAAAGTAAAAATTGTGACTGCTCCATGACAATGAGGTAAGGACCCCAAATTTTATTACTATTATTATATCGATTTTTGATTGTCTTTTGAGTCCTTTAATTACGGACATTTAATAAAGTGTTTGTGAATTTTTTATACATGGTGTTTCTATTATTACTAGTTTAGTTCCTTATACGGTAATTTAAGTCACCCGAGGTTTATCTTAAGTGGCGCAGATGCCTTCTAAACCAAGAAGTTAATCTGAGCTTTTTGAGATTAACATCGGCTAGAGCGCGCTTAGCGGAAGTGGGTGATTGTCTATTTTTACCTCTCAAGCCAAGCGAGGACCCCTAATCACATTAAAAAGAATAATTACCACCCCCTAACCGTTAAGCGTGACAATACCACAGATACCTAAATTATTTCCGGAATTTTTTTCGAACTCACGAATATTTTACAAATTATCTCGAGTCGAAGACGTGTTTTGTTTCTGGTGAATTATTCATTATTTAGTGTGTTCGTTTTATTCTGATAGGTCTATATCCTGTTGGATGGTGCCTCGATACTTTCCCGGTGAATACTCGCGTTGCTTGGTGTGCTGTTACGTTACGAACACCGTTTCTGTTCTAATCCCGAGATTTTAACAACATTCAGTAATAATTTCCGTATACCCCTCGTATCTCACGAACTGTCATTTGGATTTTAAATCAATACATTCGCTTTTGTGCAGTCTTACGATGGAATTGTGTATATAAATAGCGTCTGACATGATAGCGTTCTTTTCTGTTTTTCGAGATGTTGCAAATAGTGGTCTGTGTTTTTGTTTCGTTGACTTAAAGTAATTATTTTATATTTTTGGATATTTAGAATTACTAGGTAAGTGACTTTGCAGGTATAACATCTAGCTTATAGATTATGACGTAAGTTTCTTGAATTGTTTTTAATTTTTCATAGCCACGAAGGCGAAATGGCGGCCGTATTAGGTTATTTTATCTAGATTATCATTTTTTAATACTGTAGCGAATCTGATTGATCGCTGTAATTTCCTTTCTTTTAATGTAACACATGTTAAAAGATAATTTTTTTTTATAAGTGACTGACACCATGGTTTTTTGTAAAGAAGATGTAAAGAGGAGAGAACACTCTAAAGAGGATTAAAAAATACAAAAAGGATATCGGGAAGTACTACATATGGTAGTTAAACAACCAGTAGATCCGAAATCAGGATAACACCACACATGATACTCAGTAGAACAGACAGTAGACCTGGAGAAAACTGCCACTAGAGTTAACCAGATATCTATACCACGTTCTTCTGGGGCTCTAGAATTAATAACAACACCCAGAAGGTGCCGCTTTATTAACCACTTTCTTAACCGCAACGGTTCAACCGAAACAGAAAAGTGTCAGCTTCACACATCAGCATTTTCACCTATTTAATATAAATTTAGTTAGTCCATGTCCACAAAGTCACTTTTCAGTTATTTAATTTAACTAAATCTATTAAATTTTTTTTGTAAAAACTTTCAATTTGTTGAACACCTAAATACATGGCGTCCATAATCATTCATACAATATTTTCATTGTCTTTTTAAATTAAGATAGTGCCATTATGTTGTTAGTTAAATTCTAAGCCGAATTTTACCGGCTCATAAATATAACACGGTCTGGGCTAGGCTGAAAGGTCTAAGACTTCTTTTCACAAGTTTATTTTTTTTTTAAACCTGGCAACAACTTTGGTAACTAATTTGATACCCAACAAGTTACTTGTAACAGTGACTAAAAACTTATTTATCTCTGCGGGTTAGGCTTTTCGAGTTTAAGGTGAAGGCTTGATTCCGAAGGGCACTTTGGGTGTTGAGTGGTGTCTAAAAACACTTTGATGCTTGTTTGCACCGAATAAGTAATTAGTTTTAATTTAAATCTTGCCATCTCCCATATTGACTATTACGTTCCAACTCCTTGAGTACCGTAAAGGACGTGACAATATGGGATGCAACGTACAAACAGCATCACGTATTTTTTAATTTTTAATAAATCTAGTTTAAAAGTCATTTCTAGTGTTTAATTTAACATATTGGATGCCACCATGGGTTGGAAAAAAATGGGTTCCACGGGACGACGCCATTTTTTTTTGTCGTTCCATGAGGCCGAGTGAGTACCCTTGTCACCACACCTATTGGCTCTTCCTACTTTTTTTACACCATATTGGCAGCGCGCAAACTCCAACGGTGCCAGACAGTAGAAAGACACGTTGGAGCTTGTATTAGTTGATTGTTTTTGTGTGTGTAAAGATGTCTTATGGACAATAACATTTAAATGCCCTATGGCAAGAGTTTATGTCCGACGAGAAAACGGTAAATGAAGATCCCTTTGAAAATAATATAACTTTTAATAAATGAATATTGTAAGACTCAGATTCTGAAAGTTATTCACCACCTCGTAAGAAAAAGATAGTTAAGAAATCTAAGCCTACAAAACATTTATCTGTAAAGCAAGAAACAGTTGTTACAGACAAACCCTCAACATCTGTAGGTGTTGAAGAGCCAGCAAAAGACAAATAAGGCCCAAAAACTACTAATTTTATCGAAGAAACAATAGAAAGTGCTGTAAAATATTTCCAGATTAATTCAAGCGATGAAGAAGACGATACAGGAAACACCGCTAACAAACCAAAAGACGATATTACGTGGAAACCAGCAACTGGGCAATTTTTCCAACAAATAATTAAAGGGAAATTTGACGAGAGAACAATTTGCGCTAGGTTAATCGGATATGCTCAGAATGGATACAGATTATGGGACAAAAATAAAAGACGTTTAATATGCAGCAAGGTTGTTAAATTTAAAGAAGGAAATAAAAACCCAGCAACAATTTTAAATACATTAAAAGAAAAATAAAAGAAAACAAAAAACGAAAAAACCGTCGTCTTCGTTATCACAATCGACGTAGATATTTACGAACCGAAACTTCTACTTGAAAATGATGACAGTGAGGACACATTCCAAGAGACAGAACACGAAAGCCATCCAGAAATTGTAAACAAGCATAATTTAGATATAATTAAGGAAAAAAGAACAAGGAAAGCCAATATGGATGAATGATTATAAAACTTATGAGACAGTAATTTACGAAATTGACTTTACAGAGAATCTATCAATTAAAAAGGCCAAACTTACGAAATGGGACGAAGCCATTGAAACAGATTAAAATTATATAATTAGAAATAAGACTTGGACCGTGGAAGAAGATATTGGTCAGCCCAGAATCGATGCAGTCTGGAAATTTAGAACAAAGCTAGATGAAAATGGAAATAATATTAAAAAGGCAAGACTAGTAGCAAGAGGATGCAAACAAACAAGCGAGAGCTACGGAGACATCTACGCTCATGTACCACGTATAGTAACTATTAGGATAATACTAGCATTAGCAGTCATAAAGAATCTTAGTCTACATCAAATGGATGTTAAAGCTATATTTTTGAATGGGCTACTCACTGAAGATATATACATGAAGGTAGCCTATTTAAACTCAACAAAGCACTCTATAGACTCAAGCAGGCACCACTGGCCTGGATCCGGAGGTTCAAAGAATTTATTGTGAAAATTAACTTCGAGACAACCAAATTAGACTACTGCTTATATCTAAAGAGTACAAAATAGGGACCACTTTATCTAATCAACTACGTCGATGACCTAATCCTAGCAGGGGATAACGAAGAGATAGAAATTGTAAAAAATCTTCTAAAAAAAGGAATTTAAATGAAATATATTGCTGAAATGAAGATGTTCTTAGATATGAATATAACGGGACGATATAAAGAAAATATAGGAAATTACTTAACCATCGAGCAGACTCACTACATACATAAACTAATAGAAAAATTTGGATTAAAAGATGCAAAAATATAGTCAACACCTGCAAAAGAACGTCTACAGTTACCTCAATCCGACGACAATACAGACACAAATACAGACACAGATACAGACACAGTGCCTAACAACCTTAAAGAAAATTATCAATTTCTAATAAGTTGCCTAAGCTTCATAATGGCATGCACTAAGCCAGATATAAGTTTTATTGTAAACTATCTAAGCAGATTCCAAAAGAGTCCTACTGAACAACATATACAGAAAGTAGTGAGGTTATGCTGAGCGGCTGCGCCGACGCTTAATGGACAAATTGTGTCCATCGGAAAAGTACTACTAGATATTGTTTTTAGTTGGGAAATAACCTAGTATGTTGGAAAACCCAAAAACAAAGTACTGTAAGTCTTTCAACGTGTGAAGCATAATATATTAGTCTAGCATCAGCTTGTGGAGAAGGTTTATGGGTAAAAAGACTCTGCGAATTCTTATGTATAGAAGAGCTTAGAGATGCGAGCATAGAGATATACGAATACAACCAATCTGTTATCGCCGCGACCAAGAGGTCAAAGCACATTGACATTAAATACCATTATATAAAAGATATAGTGGAGACTAAGCAAGTTACATTGAAGTATATTAGTACAAACGAGCAAGTTGCCGATGTGCTAACGAAGATATCAGGTACACAGAAGTTTTTCAAAGCTTGAGATGAACTAGGAGTATTTGAGCCAGGGGAATGAAATTAAGGGGGGTGTTGGAATACCCTGTATATGTATTATTTCATGTTAGAATAATTATTGTCAATGTTTTTTGGTGTTGTCAGTTTACATTTATCTAAATAAAAAGATTCATTAACAAGAATATTAGTCATTTAACAATTTTACCTGATTGGCTTTCAATTGGGGTTATTTAACCAACTATCGAATATCAATTCTATTTTATTATTTTCGAGAATTTTTTGTCGTATTATTAACGAGTAATTATAGTTATTAATACCCCCTTAGAAATTTAATTGTAACAATTTCTAAAAATAAAGCTAGTGCCGAGTGCGTTTTTAAGTCTAAGGCATCACAGATCTCTGTAACGAGAAAACTTCTTACAGAGTCCTTTGTTGACATTCTTAGTTTGATGAATTCCTAACGCACCAAACGTACTAAAAGTTCATGTTAATTAAATTATTTCTGAGAAGTTTCCGGTGGTTGGTATTGAAACTACCCCTGAAACAAGAATAACAAAGTTGTGTCCTGTCCTCCGTATGAGCTTGTCGGCTGTGGGTTGATTTTGAGGGTATTAATCAATCCGGTCCTTACGTTTGTATGTAGATTGTAAAAGTGTCACTCACAGTGCAAATTAAAAACCGTATTTTATAATAGTATACCTCTCCAACTATAAATATTGATCTTGGAATTTTCTAGAGTTTCAAAAGATTATCCTGTTAGAGCTTTTAATATCTTTTCAAACGCACCATTAAGCGAGGAATGCAGTTTTCTCATAAACTACTGATATGCTTTCCGAGGATATTTGACATTCGATTGCGTAGGAAAACGTATTCAAATTAAATTCTTTCAGCCATCTAGAATGAAAAATTTATGTTAAGCATCCTTCAGAGTTTTTACTTGTTTTTGTGAATTATAAAAAAGCGTCATACATCTTGGTCATTCAAAAATGAATTATTAAAATATAATCCAGGATATTTTGAAAGCTTAATTTTAACATTCCGAGCATTTTAGCAATTTAACGAATGAATTTATGAAAGAGAACGAAAAAAGTGGGTCAACAAAAGTCATTTATATTAAAATAGGTTGACATAAATATGTCTCTTAATGTTTAATTCGTGAATTTTTTTACGCCTATTTAAATGCATATTTGCTACCCGTTTTAGATTCAAATTATTATTTTGATTTAGTCAATGTAATCGTCTATAGAAGAAAAGCAACTATGGTCCAATAAAATATATATATCATTTTATCATCACTTTCATGATAAATTAATTCACTACCGTCAAGTTAGTTAAGTGTTAAAACCGAAATTTTGCAGAAGTGATTAAAAACTTTTAAGAAATATACTATTAGGAAATAGCCGCATCCACATTAGGTGAATTGCCTCGCGAGGCAGCCTCGAGTTTATACCTCGCGAGCCTGCCTCGGTTGCATTTGGCTCCAGAAAAAAAAATTCAAGTCTTATTTGCTTCGACAGGCAACCCAAGCCCCTTTTTTTGTGAGGAACATTTATATTTTTGCCAACAGTGTTGGGTGAAGTTGTTTTTAGTCATGGCTCCTTATGTGCGAATTGTTAAGGCCGTTTCAGCATTTTTAATAATACGTCAAGTTCTCCTAAAAAAGAAAAAAAAACGAGACGCGTTTGGATAAAAATTTATATAAGAACCGTCTAGAATACGGAAACAGCTTATTAAGAAAAATGGCCCTAGACAACAGTACTGAGTTTACATGAGTTTAACAGTCTACAATCTCTTATATCTAATTTGATTAAAAAGAAATACAAACTTTTGTGAGGCCATTACCGTTCGAGAATGCTGTTAACACTAAGATATTTAGCTACTGGGGACTCATACACTAGCCTGCAATATTTAAATCGTGTGTCGAGACAATCTATATCATTAAAAGCTTTGTTCGCAGTAATAATCCTAAACCAAATTATTACTAATAGTAACGATTTCGCAGGCGCAGTAGGTAAAAAGCGTTTGCGGAACAAAAAGAACTTAACTATTGGTTCTATTCTGTGTTCGCAGTAAAATTAGTATTGATTTTAACCGCTTGTCTATACATGAAACACCGATATATAATTGGGATTGCGCGCGCAGCAAAAATTCAGAATTGATAATGATTCGGGCATGCGCTCGAAGTATGAATTACTAATTCTGAATTAGTTCAGGATTGTTACCGTGAACGAAGCTAATAATACTCGAAGTTTGTGATGCAATTACCAAGGTGCTTCGGAAATATGTCAAGGTAAGTAAAAATGCAATAGAGTACTCGTAAATTGTGAATATTTATTACTAATCAGAAAAATTAGAAACATCTATTTAAGTGGACATCCATTTGATTACTACATACGTCAAGAAACACATCATTAGCACGAGTGGGAGGAAGAAAAATAATAATAATATTCATTAATAATAATCATAAAAATAATAGAGCTACATAACAATAAATTCATACAATTAATGAAGCTGCATAAATTTAGTTATGTTATCATCATCAACATTACTACATTTTATTTCATAAAAAGGTGGGGAGGGCTAGGGGTAGCGTCTAGACTATATGAAAAGACGATGAGTTTGTTTAGAGCTTGAGAAATGATAGCCATAGGAAGGTGTTGCATATTTAGGAGACTGCACTACAGAAAAAGGTAGCTGTTTGTTGTGTGTTGGCATGTTCTTGAAATGAAGTATTAAATTGCGAATTAAAGTAGATTAAGCCTGTAGTTCTGTCTTTGGTAGCGGTTTGATTTATTAAAGGATAAACATTTTTCCGATTTACCAGATGAGGGTTTGACGAAGAAGGCATTGATAGGAAAGTTGCTGAAGTTGAAGAATCTGAAGAAGGAAAAGGTGTAGTTACGTACGGTGTTGTGCCAGATAAGTCACTGCTGGCCGATTGTGGCCTGTACTCACGACGGTATGCCTGCAGATTTCCTGTATCGGCTGCAATATAATATTTATTTCGTGCTTTACATGAGACAATGTCAACGTGGCGTACTTCCTTTGTTCATTGGCGACATATTCCTCATATGATGCGTAAGAATCACTAGCTGTAGTAGCACATTTGGAAGGTCTTTTCTACCTATTCTTCATCAGTTCTTTGTTTTTAGTCTCAGCGGCTTTTCTTTGTCGCTTTTTCGGTAAACTTTTTTTAGGTCCATACTTGCTTCAGCCTCCATGTTTTGAGGTGCTGGTTCTGCCTGAATATCGTCGTCATTTTGCCATTTTCGACCTCTGTTATTTGTTGAGTTGCTTCCGTTTGGTTCTGAAAGATAAATAATATGATGAACATTACAATTCCTAAAATTTCACTCACATTATTACAGGGATCTAAAAGAAATATTCATTGCTATCCGTTGACAGATATATTTTTATTTTTCAGTTACCAGCAACTGAAGAAGAGTGGCTCAATGTTGCAGGAAATTTTTAAATGAAATGGCAGTTTCCACATTCAATCGGTATAATGGACGAAAAGCACGTATCGTTAAAATCGCCAATAAACAGTGGTTATGATGGTGACAATTACAAGCAGTTCCCCAGTATTATCCTTTTTGCTTTAGTTGATGCGGATTAAAAATTCCTCTATGTATATGTTGGCAGTAAGGGCCAAATCTCCGATGGCAGTGTCTTTAAAAACAGTAGTTTGCATAGAAAAATAGATAGAAGGAAGTTGCGTATTCCGTCTGCCAGAATTCTACAAACACCATATAGAATCGAAGTTCCCTATTTTATATTAGGCGATACAGCAGTTAGTCTCAATAAGTATACAGGTATACCAGATAGAAATTCCAAGGAAAGAATATCTACTTCCCGATTATCAAGAGCACGAAGAGTCGTGGAAAATTCTTTTGGGATTTTAAGTGCTGTTTACAGAGTATTAAGAAAATCCATCCTTTGAGAACCAGAAAGAGCAACAAAAGTGGTTTTGGCAACAATTTATTTATACAACTATCTACGAAGAAACTCTTCTTCTTCCCTATTAATATCACCGGGAACCTTCAACAGAGAAAAAAATGTTTGCCTTGTTCCAGGAAGATGGCGAAATGAGGAAGATACTCACTCATGGTTACCCCTGCAAACTGTTCCACGAAGAGTATCAAATAATGCCAAAAAATACGTTCATTTATGGCTAATTTCTTTGTTATCAATGGATTAATCCCTTAGCAAAATAGTTATCAATATTAAAAAAAAACTTACCTCATGAAGGTTATCCTGCGTGTTTCCTGTGCTATTTATTTCTGCCATAAATTGGAAGCAGTCGTATACAAACCAGTTTGATTTATATGTCTCTCCAGTACCTAAAATTTGTATTTATTATACTATAGCACGTTAAAAATACTAGTAACAAAATAATACCTCACATTAAAAACAAGTGAATGTCTGAAAAATAAACTTTAAATTTTGTTTTCTGGCGCCCTAACGACTTATAATGGTAATCAGCAATTTTGTGGCATCCCGTATACAATGAATTTAATAAATACGAATACTTGCCTGATCCTGTAATCATACTATTTTTCTCTCGAGACTTTTTTCTTTTGTAAGACCCTAGTAAGGCCTCCATTTTTTCTTTAATTCCCTGACAGCAAGTGACATTGCCTTTGATATATTTCTATAGATCTTTTCTTAAAGATCTGTTGATACAATTTGATTAGTCGACGCTTTTCTTCATTCATTTTATATTATACATAATATATTTTATAAATACCTTTTATTAAAAAATAAAACAAGTGAACTTAAATGTTAATTTTATAAATTATAAATTATAAATTTTATAAATTATAAATTTTACAAATTATTAAAATTGATTTATATTTTTTTTATATTTTTTTTAAACTAATATGTTATTATGAAATTTAACTGAGTGTTTACTGCACAAATAAACCAATGGAAAAACAGACCCTGATAAATATATTTTAGGATAGATATTTAACAGAGTTTGGTAAAATTACAACGAAGACAAAATCTCAAAAATATTGATACACTGCTTTGTATTAGTACTTCTGCAATAAAAAAGCTTAAAAGTCAGTGAAGTAAATAGTTTTTGTTTAAAAATATTAAAGAGTTCGTTTGCATGCTCGCCCTTTATAAACTTGTTTACATCTTTTTATTACTAAAATATATATTTTTTTAGGTACATTTTAAAAATAAAATTTTAGTCAAATAGTTAAAACTGTATCAGAAATTTTTTGAAAAAATGAAAAAATACACTATTTGTCTTATTTTTGGTTTTAAGGAACCATCCCACGAGTGATGGCACATGTGTTTGAAATATCCTGTATGTATCGGTAAAATTTCAAATTTTTCCTGGCAACTAATTACTTAGGTACTACAATTAGGATTGAGCTACATGATATACGAAAGCAGAAACAAACATACTCGTTCTGTTTACTTATCCTAGCGACATAAAAAGAAATAAAGAAAAAATGCGTCAGGGAATTTGTAAAAGGACACCCGCTTTTCGTCCAGGGACCCGTCAGGACCTTTTAACCAAACACACAAAAAATAAGCCTCGCTTAGATAGGTATTCAGGTATTTACAATAGAAAAAGAGTCAAAGATAGCAAGATTTTTTATTTCATGAAAAGTACAAGTATATTATGTAATTTGCAAACATGTTTATTAGTAATAGTTTAGATTGAATATTAAAATAAGTGGGAAATTTTTAATTAATTAGTTTTGAATGGGTTATGGTTTTTAAACATTCAAAAAAGCAATGCTCTGAGTCTGAATATTCGCAACAGTGCCCACAAGTGTTATTTTTGTTTACTATAACTCCATGCATTGTGAAAAACATGAACGATTCATAGCATACTGATAGTTATATATTTCCATAATACTTTATAATTTTAGAGATTTTGTATTAAGGTGATTACAGCACCCCCTTATAATTTTCGGACAAGAATATCTCAAAAAGTAATTTTTTAAAAAATTAAAATTTTGCCAAAATATATAAAGCAATAATATCTACAATATGCATATATTTTAAAGTTTTAATTTCTTCCAGTTTCCTAGAAAAAAAATTAAGGTGCTTTAAATTTTAAAATATCATAATTCCTCAATAGTAGTATTCTTAATATAATCTCCAAATTTAAGCTCTTAATCTTTTGTTAATGATTTTTTAAAATTCGCTGAAATTAGTGGCCAAAACACCTCGTTAAGTGCTATTTTCTGGTTTAAACCAGTGTAAACTGGTGTAAATCGTTGCAAGAAACAAATGATGACTCAAAGTGTACAATACGATAGTTACAGATGCGTTACACTAGAAAGCAGCACTTCACAAGGCGTTTTAGCCACTAATTTCGGCGAATTTTAAAAAATCATTAACAAGATATTAAGAGCTTAAATTTGAGGATTCTATTAAGAATAGTTGCTGTTGAGGAATGCGTTTAGTTTCATTATGATATTTCAAAATTTAAAGCCCGTTGAGTTTTTTTCTTAGAAACTAAAAATAATTAAAACTTTAAAATATAAGCATATTCTAGATATTATTGCCTAATTTATTTTGCTTAAATTTTAATTTTCAAAAAAAATTACTTTTTGAGATATGCTTGTCCGAAAATTATAAGGGGGTGCTGTAATCACCTTAAAGTAAATATCTTTCGATTTGTAGAGCAAAACAACTAATATTCATGTAACCATATTTTTTTAATTTTGTATTGCCAGTACTACCCTTTGACAAATCAAGTTCATAAGATGTAGTGGAACTCATTTTGGCTCCGCATTTTGCTAAAAATTCTACATATTTCTTGTTTTTATTCTCATATCAGCCTGTACCCAAACAAAAGGCAAAAAACTGTTCTTTTGAATTAACTGATATAGTATTTTCTTGACCATAAAGATAAGTATGAAAGGACAGACAATCAGGAACAATAGCATAAGATGTGAAATGAGAATATTCAAACGCTGCAAAATATCTAGGCATGAAACAATGTATTAAACTGAAGAGAAAAACGTGAAGAAATTGACATAAAATATAGAAAACTGTACCATCTAATGAATAGAAAATATATTAATAATTTACAAACAAATACTAAAACCAGTTTGGTCTTATGGGATACAGCTATGGGGATGTGCAAGTAAAACGTAAAATTTAATACGCACCACGGTCATACGTAAGAAATATCAACCTCAAAAAGATCTGAGGATGCCAACAGTGGAGAAAGACATTAAAAGCTTTGCTGCAATTCACAGCATGTTTCCATTAAGACCAAAGCCCTGCAGCTCTTGGATAACCAACATCTGATAGGAAAACTCAGAAGAGACTGAGTTAAATATACAATCCGAATGTAAAGTGTGCAGTTTCTGCTGGTTTGAAAACAAACCTCATATAGTCATCCAAGGGATGGGAAGTTACACCAGCTGAGTGTAGTCAGCCAAACTTTGCGGCATTTTTATTTTTAAAAATTGAGTTTACTAATCGAATAATGATCGTTTGTCAAATAAGTTAAAGGCCCTAGTCCTAGTAAGCTCTCTGGGGCTCTTGATAAATACACGGAGTATCTCCTGACTTAGTTGAGGGTTTTCCATAGACATGAGGAAAAGAGTATAACGAATAAATTCCATTCTAAGGTATCCTTTAGTGATTTATGGTTATTGGAATATAGCCTGAACAATTAAATTATCATACTAGTGTTTTAGTTTCTAAAGATTGATTTGCTTTTACTTTTTACATAAAACCTATGCTAAGCTCAACAACGTATGTTAAAAATGGGCAAAAAAATGTAATAATATTCCACTAATTTGAATTTTGCTTCTTATATATTTAAACTTGTTTTGGGGTACTTTTAACACTGGTGTCCTAAAGCTTCTTTTTATAACATTATTACCTTGAGGTGATAATGTTAAAATAAATATTCTCATATTCGTCGAAAATATTAGAATTTATTCGTTCTTAAATAGATAATTTATTAATTTTAATTATATAAATATTAATAAATCAACTAAAAGTTTTTGCTCTTTACGAGAACTGTTACTGGTTAACATTAAATGTAAATTTACTTTAGAAGAAATATTATACTAAAGAAATAAAATCAACAAAGAATACTGATTGATATCGATTAGATAATCACTTTGTCAGAATTTTTAATTCGACTAAAGAATTTTTTTTTAATATCTACAGAAGTTAAAATGATTAGTTCGTTTGTGGAGTGTAAAAAAATAGAATGTTCATTAACAAAATTCATTCAATTAAAATTTAATTACAAGCTTTCTGAAAATAAACTCATTTGATCCTTTGAAACGTATCGAAAAAGTACTAATATTACCTACGTAACGAAGTTTTGTATACAGCTTTAAACTACCTAATTCCTCTTTCGTCTAACAAATCTGATCATTACGACTAATTAATACCGATTTTATTCTCTCATTCAGATGCTGGAGAATAAAAAAGTACAGGATACAAAAATGTACAGGTCAATACCTGAATGTTCTTTATTCACTGAGAATAATTAAAAATTAATCTGTTATTGGTACATAATAAAATTATATTGCAATGTTACTATTAAAAAAAAAATAATATTTTGAAAAGTTACGTATTGCACACAATTAACGCAGTAAAATAACTATATTCCTTCGTCTGACTGCAAAAAGTGGCATGTCGTTGTTTTTTACAAGCCCTTTGTAAATGGGTAAACGAAAGGAGGTAAACAACATGTACAATGTCCCAGTGGTGGAAGCTATCGTGTAACTTGTCAAATTCAAAATAATTTTGCTTATCGACGGACATCTTTTTTATTATTTGAATTTAAAATACAACAAGACATCTCTCACCACATAGTGTATATTGTTTCACCACGTTTCCCGTACCCAACTACAAATAGAAAGCAAGAAACACGACATGCCACTTTTTGAAGCCAGACGACGAATAACTAGGTTGTAAATGTAACAAAGTTTATTCCGTCATCAGTTTTCAATGGTTTATTAATGTTCCGAGCAAGCGCACATCCAATTATGCGTTTTAGCAAAAACATTTCCAAACTTTGACTAAAAATTTGGTGTTTATGCAGCATCTACAAAACATCATCGATCTATTTTTAAACTATGTTTTTCTTCTTTATTGATACAGAAAACGATATTAGTGTCATTCAATCATGTAAGGCTGGGTTAAACAATACGACTGTTGGTTTAATTTAGAGAGAACAAATTTCTGCCTCCTGCTCTCCTGTTCCCTGCTGTGACACGCCTACCTTTTTACTTTCCTATCTGTATACAGACAAGAAAAGTATGGAAATCATGATTTTTTTCGA
This sequence comes from Psylliodes chrysocephalus, assembly GCA_927349885.1. NCBI lineage: Eukaryota > Metazoa > Arthropoda > Insecta > Coleoptera > Chrysomelidae > Psylliodes > Psylliodes chrysocephalus. The sequence goes on from OV651817.1 coordinate 56,192,878, forward strand.
CCTCCAGTTTTTGACGGATTTTTACGTTTTGGGGTCCCCTGAATTCGTTTTGACTATTTTCGGGATAATGTGTGTGTGAGTGTGTGTGCGTGTGCGTGTGCGTGTGTGTGTGCGCGCGTGCGTGTGTGTGCGTGTGAGTGTGTATGTATGTGTGTGTATGTATGTGTGTGTTTTGTGTGTGTGTGTGTGTGTGTGTGTGTGTGTGTGTGTGTGTGTGTGTGTGTGTGTGTGTGTGTGTGTGTTTGTGTGTGTGTGTGTGTGTTTGTGTGTGTGTGTGTGTCCACCATAACTCATGAACCGATACAAAGAAAATCACGAAAATGTTATGCTTAAGCTTTATTCCTTGTCTAATGAACTGATTACATTTTGAGCAGAGTAGGAATATGTGGGGGGTGGTACTTTATTGGTGGTCATTTTTATATTTTATAGAATATAGAATATATCTGTTATTTACGTTTGGAGAAGAAAATTTTTTAGACAAAGTTACTTACAATATTATTATTAATATTTTTTGTTCTATACAGAATTTTCCTAAAATGGTCCGTATTCGAGAAATTCGACAAAATGTAAAAAAAAGATTTTTTTATATAAATTATTTATATAAAAGTAGTTTGTAATATAATTCTCTATAATTTTTATCTTATACATAATTTCTCTAAAATAGACCGTATTCGAGATATTTGAGAAAATGTGTAATTTTCGAATTTTGAAGAAATCTCAAAAACGGATAAAAGAAAAATAATACATTTTAAACTTAAGTTTCATTTTGGCCTGACGTGATATGATTGAATTTTGGAAAAAGTCGGAACATCTGGGGAGTACTTTATGGAAGGCCGTTTTTATATTTTATGGAATATATCTGTTATTTATGTTTGGAGAAGAAAATTAATTAAATAAAAGTTACTTCTAATATTATTATCTATAATTTTTGCATTATATCAAATTTTTGTGAAATGTTCCTTATTCGAGAAATTTAACAAAATGTGCAAAATTCTGATTTTTAAGAAAATTGTTAAACTAAAAGTTGTTTGCGATATCAGTCTCTATAATTTTTGCTAATACATGATTTTTCTAAAATGGACCGAAATGAAAAAAAATTGGAGGAAAAGTGCTAAATTTAAATTTTTTAGTATTTTGTTTTCAATGAGTACCTATAGAAAAATGTTTCGAGATAGATTTATGTGGAAAATATATGTATTTAGTTTATCCTATAAACATTTATAGATGTGCTGCAATAGGTTGTACAAAATAACTGGAAAAAGCCTATAATAACTAGATAGGAAAGTCATGTGTTGGACACATCAGATTTTTTGATCTATCTTCTACTTCGCTTTTTTGGTTCCTCTCACTGGCTTCTTTTCAAAAATACTTCTTTTCTAGGGTTCTTTACCCGAAGGGTAATCAACTGGATCCTATTGCTAAGACTTCGCTGTCCGTCTGTCTTTCAGCAACCAGACATAAACCGTAACTGTGACCACTGCAGAATCGAAGAAACATTAGAGCACATAACTATGGGTTGCCAAGACCAAACAAGATAAACACCCAGAAAAACATTGACAAACAGGCTGAGAACAAAAGAAATCAACTGTCCACCCACTAACATAGACAAGATAAATCGCTGATCAGTTGGCTTAGCAAATGGAAGGAATACTTTATCAACGACGACGACCAGCTGTTGGTATATTAGTCTTCCTAGCTCCCACGAATTACTGCGTACTACTAACATAAACGCTTTGTTGAAAGCTCTTAAGCATGTAAGCACTTGCGTAGGCCTAAAAATAGAACTTACCCTATTTCACTTCTCTGCGTAAACAACTAATAACGCCTTATAAGTCACAATTTTTAGCACAGGATTTTATTTGTTTATTTATTTTTCTTTATTTATTTACTTTATCTTTGCTTTATTCACGCTTTATTTATTTATGATGTGTGATTCTTTTTTTTGCTATATTTATTTATGCACCTGCTAACTTGTCAAACTTTTATTTGGGATGCAAATTTCTCTATAGGTACAATGGTCTTCTTATTTGCTCAATTTTGCGGTGTGGAAGTTAGGTTCCCTTGATAGTGGTCTCGCTATGATGTTGGGAAGATAAACAAGCCCTGTGCCGGAAGGTAGGTGGATGTGCTGCAAGATGTGTGTAAAAACACCCCTCTCACTGCAAATCAGGCTTCGTGTCTGTCAGTGGGCTGTATCTCATGATTCGTAACAGGTATGGTAGTTGAAATTTTTACAGAATGTGTATTTCTGTTGCCTCTATAACAAGTGATAAAAATTAAAAATTAAAGGGACTCCCATACTAGAAACGTATTTTTTTGGCTTTTTTCTTAAAAATTACCTACATAGTATTAAATCTTATACGATGGTGCGAAACCCTTCATGCGCAAGTCCGACTCGCACTTGGCCGGTTCTTTCTTTACCTCTTGATGCCTAACATTTTATTTTGTCTTTTAGTTCTTTATATTTTAATATTTTTCCTTTATTTTAAATTCACCACCTTGGTGTCTCTTTTATAATTTAAACATTCTGACGTTCTTAAAACCTCGCTGATAATCCTTATATTTTACAATTTTTTTTTAACCCCTAAAACTATCCATAACGACCCAATTATTTTCTGACCCGATAAATTATGCAGGGCTATCATCCACCAACCAACCATATTGTTTTGCAATAATTAAAAAAGGGAAACATATTGTTTCCCATATATTTTCAATTGAACAAATATATTCATTAAACATTAGTTTAAAACAGTTACTATCTGTAACGTGTATAGGATTGGTTACTTTTCCACTTACGGCATTTAGGCACATTGTGCATCCTCTGAAATTGTTATGCTTCTCTAAGCTCATCGGTTAGGTTACGGAGTTGCTGTAGTTCACAACGTCACCGAGAGGTACTTCTCCTATATGAACCGATGTTAGCCAATACTTACCGAGCACAAATCTTCTAATAAATAAAATTTTGTGCAATCGTAGAGGATATGCTCGATGGTATTATCAAAGAGTACAAAATATATTTATAAAAGAGGAGTCACTCGCCCAATTACCGCCTTCTAACGCGATCAGCCGCCAGTCCTCCACAGTCCTTTCTCGATCGGCAGTATACCGGTATAGTTCAACGCGTAAGGCTCGTTTGCTCCGCTATGTTAGATTCCGCTGTGCATTGGCCGTTACATTTTACTATCATCGCCGCCGCGTCTTACCGCTTAACCCCGGTATAGCCCAATTAGCTCTGTACTCTCTGAAGAAACGCCGACTTCTCGGCCCGCATTTGAAGCGCGATTTCCTTTGTAAATGCCGCGAGTGACTTCTCTTCTATAGATATTTTGTACTCCTTGGTATTATCTTCTTGTACGCGGCCCTTCTATGGAAATGATTCCGTACTTGGCAATAACCAGTCAGAATGCCTGCGATCAGACACATATTATTAAGCCAATTAAGTGTTTGCTGAAATTTTATCGGAATAAATTAAAAGCTCCCTAGCAACACTGCAGTCTTATTTTCTATTTAATTTTTCCTTGTGTTTAACAAGGAAATTTTCTTTAATTAGATTTATAAATTCAATGGAAGGGCCAGGTCCAAATAGTATTTGGTTTACTGCCTTGCCTTCTTGGCTATCAGCTAATCAGCAAGACGGTTACGTTTCGATGTGGCGTGACGTCTAATTTATTTTAAAGTGACCACATTGTTGATGGATACTTCGTTTAAAACTTTGTGACTTTATAGTACTAACACAAAGTAAATTCGTGGTCTCTTCCAGGGTGAGTAATACTTTTAGCGGTGTAGGTCAGTATGTTTCACTTAGTGATATTGTTTCTGGTAACTTGATTTGTTACTATAAGAATCTCAGTAAACTCGATTAGAACTACACTCGCACTATTGCTCGCAGCCCATTTTGTATTTAGCTTTAATGATATGGAGTATATTCCACATTATAAGCCTTGTTTTGTTTTAGAACGGTCAGTTTAGATATAAATCGTACCTGTCAATTCAGTTTCCTCTATTCATTTCGCTATAACTTCATATAGCTTACGTCCATGTTGGCTTGAAGAAGTGGATGCGTACCGAGCATCTCTTGCTAAAAGCGACGTCTTGCCTCACCAGAGTCCACATCGGTAATAACGACTTGAGAGGAGAGAACCCAGATGCGCACCCACAGTTCAGCAACATTTTTATTGTAACATTAACTTGCTGCCAAAGGTGACACTTAAATTCTTCATCTCTGTTGTAAAGTTTAGTTTTGTGTTTACGAGTTCCGAAAATGTATACTTTTTTTACTGAAATCAACCATATCTATCTTCTTGGGATTTATAGACAGTGAGTGGTCCTTATACAGTTGTTATATAATTTAGAGAGCAACTTGAATTGTTTGGCAGAGTTTGTAGAATGACCAATTTATCTGCATACCCTATTGTATAGAAACTGTTATTATCAAGGCGGTAGGTGAGAGTGTGGAGGACCATGCTCCACAGTACTGTAGAGATGATAGTTCCCCTACCTGTAGATATCTTGTAATCAAGCCTGATATATTCACACATTATACACTTATGTTTACTGCTTACTTTGAGAGTATGCTATGTATCCACCTACTAACTACAATTACTACATATTAATATTTCAATCATTAGTATAACAAAATTTAACTGACAAATAAAAAATGTATAATTAATTGTTCTTAAAATGGAATCCCTCTTGGTTAACACTATATTGCATATTAGCTTTCAACTAATATTCATTTAATGAAAATAAATTATATTTTGCATTGTCCAAAAAAAATTATTTAAACCTCCTCAATTTTTAGTTCATGTAGAATTAATTTTCCTATATGGATATATGGAAGTTTGTTAATTATACCTGTTTCTACATAAAATTAATAAGGCAGAAATGCTTTGAAGGAATTATTAAAAATGTAATATCCCAGAAAATGGTTTGTTGCATATTAATTAAAAAACTATTTTTTAATTTTTATGGGTAAAATGTACAATTTATAAGTTAATTGAAAAATATCTTAAAAAATAAGACGAAAAGAACTTATAGCAGTTTCATTTTATAATTAAAATTGTAAAACTTTAATTTTGTGCAATATTTATTTAAAATATAGGAAAGCGCTTTTGACCTCATGCCATCTTCAGCGCCTATCTACAGGAACTGTGATTATAAATAATATGAAAGATACAATAAAATAGAAGAAGAAATGTAATTCTGTTAACTATTTAACAAAATTAAATGACAAGCAATTAAATTAAGGTTATAAAAGTGGTCCAGTGGCATCGGTTATCATTTTTCTCCATATGTATTCAATGTAATAGTATTGAAATATACCACAGCTTGCTAGATCAATATTTAAAGTTAAGTTAAATGTTTAACCGTTATTTTTATTTTCACATTTAACACCTATCCAGGTTGAGATTAGGTGTCATCTCTTGATAATGATCTGACACCTTTATTCATTTATTAATATTTTTTCCATAAAAACCAAAAAACTTCAATAACATGGATAAAACATAAAATAAGATATACAAAATTTCAATAATAAGCTATCACAGAAGAGATGAGAATAACAAAAATAGATACAAAAACTTAAATATATGATTTATAAAATTGTGGAGGGCTAAATTTAAAACCAATTTAATAGTACATTATATACCTAGGGTAAGAAGTGAGCTATTATTTACCGAGCACTTTTATATCCAGAGGCGCGTAGCGCCGAGGGATATAATGTGCGAGGTAAATAATAGCTTTCTCAGCCGAGGTATATATAGAATTTTTTTTACTACTAACATTAATGTATTAGCAATTTTAATTTTGACATAAGTAATTTCCTAACAATTTGTTAAATATTTCGAAATATCAAGCAGACTGGAGCGTGTTTCTAATCAGACTGGCTTTATTTATGTAAAAATTTGGCATGTGTCAAATTTTGGTATGATTCTAGGAAATATCCCATTGCATTTTTGATATTTTAATGACATGGATTTATTGTTATTAATTAATAATTTTTAAAGCCGGTGTTGAATTTCCTAGTTAATATATATTTTTACTGTTTACACTGATATATATTATCATATTTGATTTGATTAGATTTGATAAATCCAGCTTTAGTTATTTCCTACTTATTTTTCAAATATTTCAAAATATCAAGTAGTCTGGGAGTTTAGTTGTCAAATTAACAAAATGAAACTAATGAAATTTAGTTTCATTATTTACCTAGGTTTTTTTTTATTATCATTATTTACCTAGGGAGAGAAATATTACTTCTCATTAGAGGAATGGAGTAAATAATGGTGATTTCTCATGTTAGTAGTAAAAAAAAATTATTTTTAATAAAATATTAACGTACAATTCCTATACAGATATGTTTATTATGTGATCCAGGATCATTCAGTCGAACATTCTATTAGTGGCTGTTCAGAATGTCCAATCCAAATCTATACACAGTCGGTTAGTCTTAACGTGGCTATTAAAGGAGGTCTGGTAGGCTTAAAGGAGGTATTAAACATAGCTGACTATTTTCTATGTGGTAAAAACTAAATCGTATTAAATATAATATTATTAGGTGAATTTATATTCCGCTTTGCTCGCGACTTTGCCCGCATGCAGTTGTGTTATAAATATAAAAAAATACATGACTTTCCTTTTTATTAATTTTTATTAGTTTTATTGATTTTCATTCTATTTTAATTTTAAATTTATTTATTTTTAATAATTTTTAATAATTTTTAAATATTTTAATTAATTTTAATTAATTTTTATTAATTTTTATTAATTTTTATTAATTTTTATTAATTTTTATTAATTTTTATTAATTTTTATTAATTTTTATTAATTTTTATTAATTTTTATTAATTTTTATTAATTTTTATTAATTTTTATTAATTTTTATTAAATTTTTATAATTTTTATTAATTTTTATTAATTTTTATTAAATTTTATTAATTTTTATTAATTTTTATTAATTTTTAGTAATTTTTATTAATTTTTATTAATTTTTATTAATTTTTATTAATTTTTATTAAATTTTTATTAATTTTTATGAATTTTTATGAATTTTTATTAATTTTTATTAATTGTTATTAATTTTTATTAATTTTAATAATTTTTATTAATTTTATTAATTTTTATTAATTCTTATTAATTTTTATTAATTTTTATTAATTTTTATTAATTTTTATTAATTTTTATTAATTTTTATTAATTTTTATTAATTTTTATTAATTTTTATTAATTTTTAATAATTATTTTTTTTAATTTTAGTTTATTTTTATGATACTATCATACAAAAATCTAAAAACCTAAAATAACGTTATTATTTATTTATAATACAATTATAATTTTAAGTTCCAATGTTCAAAAACTTCCCGCCCTCATTTCATCTATTCTAGATGAATACTTTTTATATTTAAAAAAATAACACATTTTTTTAACAAATTTTATAATACCTATTTAATGGCAAACAATAAAAAACAACAATGAACTAAAATACAATAAACTACTTATTGATATTTATTATTCGCGAATTTAATATCCGGCTTTATCTGACATTTATTTATATTGGTGACAGTTGTTTACCTCGTAATCACAGTAACAATATAGTTACTTGATTATTCCGAGAAAACCGCGCGCGCTTGGTAATTTGTCGTTAAATGTAATATTTTAGGTATGTTCAGAACGAAACAGAGATTTATTAGCTTTGATCTAAATATGATGCTTGTAAATAAAATAGTATACAAACCTCGGTAGGAAGTTACATTCCTGTCTCGAGATCATAGCTAACCTCGGTGATCTAACTAATCTCACGACAGGAATGAAACTCGTCCCACTTCGGTGTGTAATATACTAATTCCAAACTCTTGAATTGAGATTCACTAATATATACTTTTTTATAAATTCTCAAATTCATCATCACCTTTCCGACTAGAGAGCATTAGTTTACTTATAAGATGATATAATTTTAAAATTCAACAGTTTTAATTTTTATACTTTTGTATCAATTTCTATGTGCTTAAATACAATAATATTGAAATTTTACAAGATCATGATGTAATTTTTTTATTTTAACTTTTCTTTAATTAATTATTAAATTATGTTGCAACTTAATTGTTTTTAGTTTCCATTACAATATCCAATTTATTGCTAACCAGTCCGACCCTGTTTATGTTGCTCTTTGATCTCACCGAAATTGTAAAACTCCAGAATTTAATTTTTGAGCTCTACTTTACGATAACAACCTATCAATCTTAAACTTTTTAAAGTAGAACAAAGTCGTAAAACGGAGAAGAACAAAATGTATTTACATTTATAATTTATTTAATATAAATGTTTTATATATTCTGTGGTTTTAAACATTATAAAGTAAGTAACACTATTTAAAATTTACGAAATTTTATTATTATTCCAAATACGAAGCACACCATCAGAACTTGCGCTAAATTTTAAAAAGAGAATTAAATATTTTACTTCTTATTCTTTTAGTTTTAATGTTTTAGTCTTTTAAATAAAACTCATGAATTTTTTATTTAATTTGTTCTGTTTGCAATGGATCAGTACATAACAGATGTTAATCATTATGATATTAGTAATGTAGACTTAGCTTTAATTAAGGAAATAAATGATACCTATATAAGCTCTAAAAAAAATGCTTTTAGATTTTTAATCAAAATGTATGCACTATAAATAAAAACTAGAATAAACTAAAACTGCACCTTATTCAACTGACTTATGATTGTATATATTAAAGGTTAATTTAATTATAATTATACCATTGTATAAGTAGTCCTAGTAGGTCAGCCCAATGCATTTATTTGTTTGATACCAAAAGGTGACCACCACCAGGTGATTTTGTTGCTGTCTGCTGTTGTAATGATGTAATAATTTTTTGCAAAAATATGTCTTCTTTTTAAGTTGAAATAAATAAAGAAAGAAAATGATTTAATTTTTTGTTCTATACAAATACATAAAATATATTAAATTACATTATTTAACGCAATTTAATTGCAATTTTTATTATAAGAATGCTTTTATTCGTAACTTATTTCGGTCTGTACTGGTTGAAACTCAAAAAGATCTTATATTTTATAAATTAACTGAGTAAACAGAACCGTTGTGTTCTATTACTCTCCGCCTTTGATTGATCTGGATTTTGTGATGTTTCCGTTGAATGATGTAATCATATATTTGTTGTTGCCAACTTTGAGATATATTACATAATACGAGTTCGAGTATGACGTATTGTGGTGTGAAATATGGATAATTGGCCATGAGCTGATTAAAATTTATTTTCGCGCGCTGTTTTCGATCACCACAATATGTCGCCATGATGTAGTATCAATCGGCGTAATATAATGTTCTTTTTATAGTATCATAGATAAATGTTACAAGTTTTCTGTTTTTCACTTCAACGATCTTATAAACAGACTGGGATGAGGTATGCGAATTCTTCTCAGTTAAAATCTTAAATTTTTGCAAGATTATGAGTGTCTGCTTTTAAAATAACTGAATAATATAATAGAACAAACAAACAAACGAAGTTGCGTGATATTTTATGAACCCTGACATCGGATATTTAAAAATATTTGAATTAAATCAGAGACAATGACAAAAGAGGACAAAAAATATATTCTGTTATTCTATGAGATGGCGATTAAGAAAACCATCGAATATAATAAAAAATTAGATGTCATTGAAGGGTTTAAAGACTTCGAGATCAAAAAAAGAAAGCCAATTTTTGCCGGACAAGCTTTAGTGCATTTTCTCAATGAAAAATTCCAGTAGCTTTTTTTCTAACCCAAAACAGTGTCGATGCTTAATCTCTCGAAACTATTATTATTAAAGGTTTAACACATATTCGAGACTCAGGTTTGGAACCTATAAGGATAGTGTGTGATTTATCTACAGTTAACCAAAAAGTCCATAGATCCTTAAGCATTACTGTCCCAAGAAAGCTAATAATTATTGTAAGAGGCTGATACTTAGGTTATTTAAAAATCTTGTCTTTTAATAATTATAATAATATTATTTTATATTATCAAACTACCTACCTACATTCTATTAAAAACTATGAGTATAATAATTTCGTAAATTACGGTCCTGGATAACAAACATTCATACGATTTTATTATTTCCATCATATTTATACAATGATGAATGACAAAATTAGCGATTTACGTACATAAAGACAAAAAATTTTAAATATCTACCAATGGCTTGAATTCACGATAAACATGAAATATGCGTAATATGGTAGACCATCAACTTAAAGACCATCTATGCGACTTCTAATAAATCGCAATTATAAAGCTGGTAAACTGTTATTCGATAGTTGCCAGTTTTGTTAAATAGAGACGATGTACGATCCAAAAAATTCCCAAAATAACAACGTCGTACGGTTGAACAAACAATTCCAACTTCTCTTACAGGCATCTAGAAAACTATTTTCTGCTTACGACTTTTTTTAATTTGCGCTACTGTCCGCTTGGAACCGCCATGTGACGAGCTTAATAAAATCAAACTTTGTCTTCATAAGCGTTGACTTACTAGATATATTTATACAATGATATTACTATACATAAAATAGAAGGATAAAAATTCTACAAATTGAAATTTTCTTAAAGGAACCCAATAAATATAATGGCAATCTACATATCCCCTATTACAGATGTAAATTAATTTGTGTAACTTTTACAATGACTATACAATTAATAATATTAACGTTAGGTCATCGACTTATATAGCTTGCCTCAACCTTCTAGAATCTTCTTGAACAAACCGGATTTTCTTTGACAAGGAATGACATTTCGAGACATTTCTGGACTATTCTATTTTCTTCATTTACTCGTATCTTTGCTTATGACGAACGCAACACTTTGTAGGCTGCTGCGTAACAATAGCTACATACCAAATTTTATAAAAGTAAAAAAAAGGGGTTTTGAGTTTTTTACAAAAAAAAATTAAATTTTCTTTTAACTTTAAAGTTTCCTCACAGACAAACGAAGCATTTTTTAATTTAAGTAATTTCGGCTTAATCGACTTATTCTGGTGGCACTACAATACATTAGCTCTGTGTACACGAAATTTTAAGAAATTCTGTATAAACTTAATTTGGTTTTTTTCTGAAATCTAATTACAGTATATTCCCACCACCAAATTTACAATACGGCGCCGTACCTTTTACTATTAAAATGGAGTAAAAAGTTTAGAGAGGACCTATTAACATGGGTACATGATAAAAAAAGCAGCCTGTATATACAATGCGCCACTCCACTGTCTTAATTTGGATTCTTCTGAAGTCCAATTAAAGTAGAGATTTATTATCGTCGAAACGAGATTTCCATAAGCAAATTTGTATGTTGAAATGGGGGTACCGTAAAGTGACTAGAATGACTGAACTCTTGATGAGATCCGACATTTTGCGGCTAAGCAGTGACTTGGGGCCTATTAGAGGTCCTCTCTCTAACTAACCCAAGACACTGGCGGTAAAGTTGATAATACCCTATTTGATAGTAAACATTTTATCATACGGAAATTTGCTTGTGTTATCTGAAAACGCTTCAAGGCCGGCTATGTGGTACGTTGCGGATTAGTAATTGCTCCCTGGGATCCTTCCACGAGAGCGGTTTATACGTTTACATTGTTAAAAGTTTAATATATCTGTCGGTTTAAAATTTAAATATTTTATTATTCATTCTATGTACGAGGATCATAATTAAATAAATAAGTTTAATTATTGCGGGAAAAATGTCAAGTAGGACAAATAATAATTTGTTTTTAGAAAATATTTTTATTGAAGAAATTACATATGTGGTGCATTAGAAACAGTCCACCTAAAATATTATTGGTGTGGGAGGTTTTTGCGACAAACCTCGAGACAAGTCGATTTTGTTATCGAGTGGGACAACTTTTGATCGTTAACTCAAGATTGTACAGTTATCCCCCTAAACGGGGTGGCAACCCCTTCTAAAATCTTTAATAGCATGGGAGGTCGAGAAGCTCATTATTTGAAAAATATTTTTATTCTCTTTGCAGACATGTTAACATTTTTGTGTTAGGTGTTAAAATTAATGCCAAAGACCAGCTGGAATTGTGGGTGAAAGAAATAAAAAAAAGGTGCCAGAAAAGTTTTAATTCAATTAAGTGTTCAAATTGCGGTCCATTTACTTTTATACAGTAATAGAACCTTTGTTCAACACTGTTCCGAACATTTTGTAGCTTTGCAGGAGTTATTTCATGAAATGCCACAGTTATGCGGTGGCGAAGATCTTCTAAAGATTTCGGTTGCGTTTTGTAAATAATATTTTGTAATAACCCCATAAGAAGTCCAACTGGGTTAGATCTGGCGATCTTGGGGGCCATTCAATAGAACCTCTTCTAATGTGCGGAAAACTTTGATTGAAAAAGTCACGCACAGGAGCTGCATAGTGTGGTGGAGCGCCATCCTGTTGAAAAAAATCATTGTCTTGGATATGTCGTTTTTTATTATTTCCACCCGTCAAGTTATGAGGTAGGAAAAACGGACCAACAATATTATTTTCAAAAACCCCAGTCCATATATTTAATTTTTGGGGACTTTGTGTATGTTTTTCTCCCATAATTGCAGAATTTGCATCACTTCAGTATCTGCAATTATGTCTGTTCACGTGACCATTATTTTTAACCATTATTTTTAATAACCTACTGGGAATCAAAATTACCCATCAGGATATCAATAACATATACCTATTGGACAAAAAATAAACTATTGTTTTAGAATTTATTTCTTTCCTAAAAAAGCAAGAGATATATAAAAACATTAAAAAATTGAAGGGTACTGGTGTATCGATAGCCAACGATGCTTTCCACGAAGACAGAACTAAACAAATAATATAAGTACATCATTTAAAAGGAGCCAAAATTCAAAATATTTCTGCCTGCATAAAAGGTTTTTCACTGGAGATCGAAGACAAACTATATACAGTAGAAGATCTTAAAAAATTGGAAGAAACTCTATTATTTTCCAGTGACTCAGAGGAATAGAAACTAAAGTACATAGCAGATGTCAACAAGGATCTACGTCATTGTCAGTCAATGCAATATTTTAAGCACACTCGGGGCAAGTTCGAGATGACGCCCTATGGAGTGAGCAGGGCATGAGCAGAGTCCTGTCAAGTCAGGGAGCGAATGTAGTAACATCACGAACGCGCTCTGTCACTTAGAGTATAAATCATAACCTCAATCCAGTATGTCAGTCAACGGTCAGTTAATTATTATGCATTACAATAGAATAACATAAACTTTCAGAATTTACTTATAATAATCTATATGAGTTAAATAATTTTAAAATGCAAATATTACCTAGTACAACTTCACAGAACAATGATATGTGCCATTCATTGATATAACTGACATTTCATTATTTAACTTCCCGACAGATCTCGATCTTCTAACAGAGAGTGCACTCGGAGTCCATACTCAGAGTCATATCGAACGCGATAGATCACACTCCCAATTTCTAAAAAAAACGTGAAAATGAACTCAGAGCAACCTGAGTTTCTACTCGAACTCACGGTCGGCCGAAAAAAAGGAGCTGTCGAATAAAATTAGTCGAAGAAATCTAATGCTCACTATAGCCCAAAGACAAGAAGTTCCAAGCAAATAAAGAATTAGATACTGAATTTGAATTGTTGTCAAGTAAATTTTATAAGCATTTTTCTTTTTTATATTTAGTAAGAATAATATTTTTACATTGGTTAACTTATCGCAATACCTTGGTGAAATAGTATTCTATAAAAATTATTTTATTTGATTTTCCTTAATTTAGATTAGGTTTATAAACATGGAGTTTAATAATTTGTGCATTGACCATTGGAATACTCGGTCATTATTTCCTAAACTAAATTTTGTAAGGAATAAAATTGTAAATAAAAACTACGATATATTCTGTATATCTAATGATTCTATTAAAGTTGCAGGATACAAATGTTATCGAATGATAGAAGTGATAAACTTGGAGGCGGGGTATGTATGTACGCGAGGGAATCTTTAAAAATTAAAGTTATAAAAGAATTTAGTACCAATCAATATTATGAGCAAATCTGGGTTAACCTAAAAACTAACAACACACAAATCTGAATAGGTATTATACACCGACTACCTGACACTAATCTGTGTCGGTGATTTAAACTTACTTACTGAAAATATTACAACAAAGACTTTTAATTTATTACTAGAGGGTACTGGACTCATGCAAATCTTGCTTGAGCCCACACGGAAAGATCGACTATTAGATTTCATAATTTTAACTGATTCCCTAGAATTATCTAGATTAAAGGTCTTAGATATGAGTCTTTCAGATCACTTTCTTGTTGAATGTACCGTGAATATCTAAATTTTAATAAATATGTTGAATAAAAAGTCATATAGTGATTTTTCTAAATTTATTCTAAATAAGTTTAGCAATGTTTCAAAATCTCTCCCTTTGCATTTAATTTTTGAAATAAATAACGTAGATGATAAAATTTAAATATTCAACATACGTGGTACTCAGATTTTTGATTTGCATGCACCGTTTAAAATAATTACTGTTAAAACAAACCTAAGCCATGGATTACCGACATCAAATTTATGATTAATTTACGCAACAAAGCTATTAGTAAATATAAAAAAAACAAAAAAGAAAGCGCACTGGGACTATTACAAACTCTTAAGAAATTATATTACCTAAGCAATTCGTACAGAACAGAAAATATATTTGGAACAAAAATTTTCTAATGGTAATAGTAAAGAAAAATAAAAATTAATAAACAAGTTCACCGGATTCAAAAAAGACATTAGCTTTAATCTCGACCCATCTATAAATGCAAATGACATTAACCAACATTTTCTTCAAACAAATGGTGTTAACATTAAGTCTAATGCAGATACTCTTAGTTTTTACCAAAACAATCTTAAAGCAAAATTTTCACAGATAGTAGTATTTAAAGAAGTAGAAGAGTATAATATATTACAAATAATCCTCAAAATAAAAAGCATTGCCAGTGGGAGTGACGGAATTAACATTACCATGATTAGATTTCTTTGCCCTTACCTAATTTCACATATAACACATATAGTAAATTTTTGTTTAAAATATTATGTCAGACATTTGAAAACAGGCTCTAGTTCTTCCCATCCCAAAAGTTACGTCACCAGCTAATCTGAGTGAGCTTCGTCCCATAACTATTCTCCAGGGTCTCTCGAAAGTTTTGGAAAGAGTCGTAGATATACAACTTAGAGAACATATCAAAAAATATAAAATTCTTCCGTCTGGTCAATCTGGTTTCAGACCGAGACATAGTTGTGGAACTGCTCTTCCTAATATTACAGATTATTTTTTTAGAGAACTCGATACAAAAAGGTTGGTAGCTTAATTTTACTCGATTACAGTAAGGCTTTCGATATGATTAAATACGAGTTATTGTTAGCCATTCTATATTTTATAGGATTGAGTTCTACTGCGATAACTTTCTTTAATAATTATGTTACTGACAGAACACAAAAAGTAACTTATAACGGAGTATCGTCTGAAATTGGTAAAATATCACGAGGAGTGGCCAAAGGTTTCATGTTTGTTCTTCTATACAATATATACTAATAATTTTTCAGCCATATTACAACATTGCAAAATGCACATGTATGCTGACGATACCCAGCTGAATAGATTATTTCATAAAAATAATAAAATTTTATCGCTACAGGATAAATAATGATTTAAATACTCTAATAGAATTTTCGACCAAGCACAACTTGGTAATCAACACGAACAAGTCATCTGTCATATGTTTTGGTTTCAGTCCATCTAAAAACATATCTGTCAACATAAATAACGTATATTTACCCATAATAGAAAAAGCAAGAAACCTTGGCATAATATTTGACTAAAATTCTTTAATCATACTTCATATATTTTACAAAAATCTTATAAGCTATAAACACTGTATCAAAGTAGAGAAATAATTAAAAATTCAACTATGTAATCCTCTTATTCTGATTAATGCTAATTAATGCGATTACTTGTACGGGCCCTGTCTCTCTGTAAATGATTCCAAAAGAATACAAAAACTTAAAAATTCTTGCCTAAGGCTAATTTATGGAATAAAGAAATTTGAAAGGATTTCTCATACTCTAAAATTAGCTAAGGGGTTAAATATGCGAAATCGCAGAAAACTTCATGCACTAACCCTGTTTCACAAAAGAGTAATAAAAAAATGTCCACCATGCATTTATAACAAAACTATCTTCCGCACAGATATTCATAACAAGCATACTCGAAAGAAAAATGAAATTGATGTACCAAAACACAATACACAGCAGTTTAAGAACAGTTACTCATATCAGATATCGAAAGAATATAACAATGTTACAGATTCCCTAAAAAAACCTTTCTATTACCTCTTTTAAGAGGCGTCTATTCGTGAATATTTTCAATGACCAATGTAGAAATTTAGGAATTCAGTAATTTAATTTAGGAATTTAAGAATTTAGAATTAAAATATTTTAAAAACACTTAAAATTTGAGAATTTAGAAAATTAGAAATTCAGGAATGTAGAAATTAGGTAATCTAGGAGTTTTATAATATGAAAATTTATAAAATGTTTAATGTATGCACAAATTTAAATTTATAAACAAAGGACCCCGCACAAAAAGATAGGAAATGCATTCTCGGTCAAATTGTCTGAATTTTTGATATGTTATACATTTTGTCATTCAAAACAAAAGTCTCAATGAGCACTAAGCTCCAAAGTCCATGGTTTCGCTCCTATAGAGCTCCGAAGCTCCGTGACTCCACCATAGTCTAGAAACCTCTAAAACGCATGTCACCTTTTTGAAAATCATATTTTAATTATTTTAATGTATGCCCTTAAGTTTTTGAGGATGCTGAATATGAATATGATGTCAAATCGATAATATTGACAGTTAACAGCTGTCAAATAGCTGTCAAATGCTTCAAAGAAAAACAAATCTTATATTAAAGAATGTCATCATATGTTTTTGAGGACGCTGAATTCAAACAAGATGTCAAATCGATAATATTGACAGTTAACAGCTGTCAAACAAGACTTTAAAATAAGTTAGTTGAAACCAATGAAATTGACAGTTGGCAGCTGTCACCTTACAGACTCACCCCAATGCACGTCTGCCCAATCATAACCCAAAGTTGCATAATAATAATAGCCGAACGGCAGCCCGATAAATACAAAGTATATAAAGTATATAAACCATATATAGAGAGTAAGCAACGCGCGTCTATGAAAAGTATATAAAGAGTATATACAATACTGTCTCTCAGCCTGGCCGGTAGGTGACGTATAGTCTTGCGCAAAAGAAAAAAAGCACTGTATGTTATTATAAGGCGAGAAGCTTTTTGAATAAATTACGGCCTGCTCTTGCAGTTTTAGCAAGATATTAAATGTCATATTGATTATTAGTAATCAACTTAAAGTGTAAAAATCTGAATTTTTTTTATTTTTGAAATGGCACAAAGAATTCCTTGTTTTATTTGCCCAAATGCTCTTATACCACGCGTTATGGTTTATATACATGGCAAAGAAAATGCAATTAAACGTGATAAATAGGCGAGATGAAGCTGGCAGACCTGCGATTAATATCACTCCTGAAACCAGAATTTGCAATAATTGCAACCGGTCCATTAATGAAGAAATACGGATTTTGGAGAACGATCCAGATTGCTTGCGCCTTAATGTCTATTCTAGGGCTTATTCTCAATCTTGTGTACTTTGCAATCGTCAAAACGTTATCCATAGATTAACGTTAGAATGTCGAGCTTACATTTTCATAAAAAAAAATGTATACATACTGTGCAGGACACGGCCTAAAATGTGTAGTTTAAGTGGACTGTATTAAGCGGTGGACAACGACTCGTGGCTGCACATGATGCTTCGATTTTCAACTACTTTTTTAAAATAAGGTTACTGAAAGGTGGGAAAGAAGGGGGATATGAATAAAATATTACTGTTTATGAATAACTACTATATTAAGTATTAGAAAAAACAGTTGACAATATTTACATAAGAGCCAAGCGACTCAGCACACAATCTGGCAACAATGCTTAATTGACAGCTAATAAAATGGTGGTATAATTCGCAGGGAAAATAAAGGGCATATTTGAAAGTTTTAGGGTACTTCCAGACTTTTTATTACATCAGTACCAAGCTTACATATAATCCTTGAGCACTACACTTCACACTTTTTATACTAGTACTTTCACTGATATATGAGATGCAATTCTGATGTTTTACCGGGAACTCGTCACCACGGAAATTAAAGTGTTTTAAAAAAGAGTTAGGTACTTTGGGTTTAGTGGGATATAGGGTATCGCCAATATAAAAGGGTATCTTCACACTAACACACACACACGTGATTAGTATAACTTTTTAACTGCTGTATAACTGACGCCGTTCGGGACACATCTTTCCTGTCTCGCCAGGAGCAGATAATGCTTGACCGTTATTTCCGCATTTTTAAAGGGAACCGAGTTGGCGCATATTCATCGGGCATTGAAAATTTGGCGCGGTAAATTTGAATTTAACTACCGTTGAGAATTACTCTTGAATTCTCAACACATACCTACGAGATATCTTTCCTCTAATGATCATTTAGATGAAAGAGGTTTTATAATAAAATCAGAGTTTCTGGATAAGGAACATATGATAACATTCTTTAATACAAGATTTGTTTTTCTTTGAAGCGTTTGACAGCTATTTGACAGCTCTCAACTGTCAATATTATCGATTTGGCATCTTATTTGAATTCAGCGCCCCCAAAAACATATGATAACATTCTTTAATATAAGATTTCTGTTTTAAAGCATTTGACAGCTGTTTGACAGCTGTAAATTGCCAATATTATGGATTTGACATCATATTTAAATTCAGCATCCTCAAAAACTTTAGGGCATACATTAAAATAATTAAAATATGATTTTCAAAAAGGTGACATACGTTTTAGAGGTTTCTATACTATGGTGGAGTCACGGAGCTTCGGAGCTCCAAGGGAGCCAAACCATGGACTTTGGAGCTTAGTGCCCATTGAGACTTTTGTTCAGGATGACAAAATGTATAACATATCAAGAATTCAGATAATTTGACCAAGAGTGCATTTCCTATCTTTTTGTGCGGGGTCCTTTGGATAGCAAAGCTAAAACCTTAATATAAATAAAAAAAAATCAAAAAAAAAATTTAATCAATTTTTTTTTTACCTATGTTCCTAGGTATCTACGCTCTTAAGTAGGCAAATGAAGTATTTTTTTATTTTGTTTTCCTGGATACTCACACCTTTGACTAAGAACAGCTAATGCTGATTAAAGGGCCTATTGACCTTCTTTCTTGTAAACATAAATGGATATTTATAAGGAAATGTATGTAAAATGGAATTTGTATTATTTGTTTTCAAAGGTCAATAAAAATTATTATTATTATTATTATTAATATTATTATTATTAATAATAAAGAACGTGCATTCATCAGAAAAGCATGTTAAATATATAAAGTGGGGATTGTCCACAACTCTTCAAGTCATCTCCTCACAAAATTGGATACGGCGATCTAGATCGTCTTCTTTAAGCTCTTGGACGAGATGAATTTTATATAGATGGAATTTATGCTGTTTCAAGACCCTTTGAAGTCTTCTACGTGGAATTCCTGTAGCTGCTGCTATATGTCCCGTTCTTAAAGTGGGATCCAATGCAGCATATCCCAAAAGTGCAAACTGTGAAGCCTCGATAGTAAGAGGATATTGTCATTCATATTTTCTATTAGTAACGTTTCCAGTTTCTATGAATTTAGACATTAAATTTACCACAGAGGGATGTCTTTCATTCTTACCGGGATGCCGTTCATTAAAAACTGCCAAATTAATGATAAAGGTCTTACTTACTTTAAACTGATAATTCATTTTTAATTAAAACAATAATTTTAAATTAAAAAAATTGTTTAATTTCTTCATTGTAGTCAAAAATGGCGTTATTTTAAAATTATGGTTTTTATTGAAAATTGTCAATTTAACAATTTAAATAATAAGACTACATTAGTTAGGCCTTTATGTCTAGTTGGAATGAAAATTAAATTTTTTAATGCCCTACTTTCGGAAATCCGTCGATTTAACTTTTGGTCTACAGCAGGGAGACCCGGTCTTTAACAAACATTTTAAACTGGATTTTGGCATTAATTTTATCACTTAACACAAAAATGTTAGAATGTCTGTAAAGAGAATCTAAATACCTTTCAAATGATGTGCAACTTAACCCCCCATGCCATTAAAGGTTCTCGAAGGGGTGGCCACTTTTGAAGGGGGATGATCATACAACCATGATTTAACGATAAAAAGTTATCTCTCTCGATAAAAAAATCGACATGTCTCGCGGTTTGTCGCAAAAACCTCCCCCGCCAATAATATTTGAGTTGGACTGTTTCTAATGAGCCACTCTGTATAGACCGACAAAGTTAAAATATAACGATCTGAATATACTTCTAATGTTAATCACTGAAACACTAAAACAACAGAGAGATTAAAAATGAATAATCTTGAGTTCCACCGTGTTTGCATTTTCGATCAGACGTATAGGGAAAGATAACACAATTTAAATACGGTTTGTATTTGTATTTTAAGCGAAGTGATTTGGTGATTACAGATTAAAATGTCATGTCATAGAAATATAAATTAATTGAGTTTTTATCCATATATAAAGGTTCAGAACACAAAAACAATGGCAAAACTCAATGTGAGGATGGCAACTAACGATAATTATGAATTTTGTTGAGAAATTATTTTTACATTTTTGTAACTTTGCTATAAACGATCCTGCGTACGTTACCCTACAGTGGGGTAGAGTGTAACAGCTAGAAAAATGTTTTTTAATTTATTTTCGATATGTAATAGTGCGGTAAAGTTGCTAAATGTAAAAATGTTTAATGGTCTATTTTTATTTTATTTTTAAAATGTCATCTTCAAGGCTCTACACCTACTTGAATTTTTCTATTTTCCTGAATAATCTAATGGAGTAATAAATGAAATAGTATCACTTTTGCAGATATTCTAATAAAAATCTAATGTGTCCAACACATGACTTTCCTAACTAGTTATTACAGGCTTTTTCCAGTTATTGTGTACAACCTATTGCAGCACCTCCATAAATGTTTAGAGGATAAAATAAATATATACATTTTCCACATACATCTACCTCTAAATATTTTTCTATAGATATTCATTGAAAACGAGAATACTGAAAAATTTAAATTTAGCACTTTTCCTACAATTTTTCCATTAGTCCATTTTAGAAAAATCATGTAAAAACAAAAATTATAGAGATCGATATCGTAAACAACTTATATTTCAACAATTTTTTTACTCAAAATCTAATCAAAATCAAATCATTTCACGTCAGGCCGAAATAAAACTTAAGTTTAAAATTTCATGTTTTTTTTATCCGTTTTTGAGTTTTCTTCAAATTTCAAAATTTACAATTTTCTTAAATTTCTCGAATACAGTCCATTTTAGAGAAATTATGTGTGGTTTAAAAATTATAGAGAATTAAATTACAAATAACTTTTATTTGAACAATTTTTATAAAAAAATATTTTTTTACATTTTGTCAAATTTCTCGAATACGGATCATTTTAAGAAAATTTTGTATAGAACAAAAATTATATATAATAATAAAAGAAGTAACTTTTATTTAAAAAATTTTCTTCCCTAAACGTAAATAACGAATAAATTTCATAAAATATAAAAATGACCACCTATAAAGTACCCCCAGATGTTCCGATTCTGCTCGCTCAAAATCTAATCAGTTCATTGGACGCTAAAACAAAGCTTAAGTTTACACGTTGGTGTTTTTCTGTGTATCGATTCATGAGTTATGCGACACATACACGCACGCACGCACGCACGCACATACACAGACGCAATATACGGTTTGCCTTATTACGAGCTGCTCGATCTAATGAACAGTTTCCTCTAGAAATTGAATGACACATTTCATATAAGTACTTTTGATCAGTTCCAAGATTCCTAATAACTGCAGCGTCTAATTTTGGTAAAGTGCTAACAATGAAACAAAATTTAAGACGGGCAATTTTTCGCAAGACTCCAACATTTTTCCTATACCTCCAGAGTATACACGAGGTCCGTCAAATTATTGTAGAAAATTACCTATATATTTGGCAACATGTTTCCCCGTAGCTGTTGTTGGTGTAATGTGACCCATATATTTTGAACCTGGTTTTTCGAGCAATGATATATATTCTTGGATTTTTATTTTGTGATAAAATTTGTATCTAATTTCTTCCTGGCACATTGTTTTATCCTTTCTTCCATCGAAGTATAATGCTCCAATCTCCTAAAAATGGATCTTTGGAATTCGCTTTTTAAATCAAAACAGTGTTTCTGACGAGCTCTTCGGACCTTACTTCGGTCAATAACTGAAAACGATGTTTCTTTCGAAACCCCAAATCCTGTAATACAGCAGATGCAAGCGCTGCTGCAGAACGGTCCGAAATACCAAAATAGTCAGAAATACGAGCTAGGTTGTTAACAGGCAATCTCATTTGCTGGCTTGTACTGCAACCTGATGTTGATGGAAGCTCCGACTTAGTTTCTTGTTTTTCTGTCAAATTCGCAAGATCTACTGACACAGATGAAAAAGAAATACTGTCTCGCTTAAAGTTTTCAGTGTTATCATTGTCTACTTCAAAGCTAAAAGGAAGCTGATTTGCATACGCCTTGATCTTAAATTTTCTTTCTTCTTTGGTTTTTAAATTATTTGTTGCAGTAAGGTCTATTTTTCCAATAACAAATTTTCTCACAGTTCGTTGATCGTGAATAAATTCTTGCTTTATATTTGGTATTTTGCGTTTTTTAACACAGCCACATGTATCAAAATAAGCACATTTATATGAAGCAATATCGAATAATTTCTTTGAATCGTCTTTATATTTCTCAACTTTTAAGTTATAATTCGTTTAGTTTTAGGATATCTAATAAGGGTTTGATACTTACCTAGGATATCTTGAATTAATTCTGTAATGCGATTTTTCGGTATAGTGGGAACTGAAACTTTTCCCCAGATCACTTCAATTTCATTCTCAAGAATGTGAAAATTTTTTTAAATACTAGAGTCTTTAAGTTCATTTCGAATAAGTAAATATCGCTTCATGATATTTTCCACAGTTGGCAAAACATTAGAGGGTATATTTGCTGGTGCAGTAAATATGGGACAATTAGTAGCTCCCCTATTGCCCCTAGTGTCCTTCACTGACAAACTCATTACAACTTAAAACAAAGATCTTACTTCCGCTACTATCAACAGAAGACTGAGTTTAGCTTAGAGCTACACAATTCACCGTGCAGAAACGATTATAAACTGGTCTTAACTGGATTGAACAAGTTTGAAAAGTTTCGTGACATAATATTTGCGATTTTCTGATTTTGTTTATTAATGTAAAAGTTTAATGCCAGGCACTTGTGAAAAGGTGCATTTGGTTGATGTTTTTTACTAGAATTTTATGTATTTTATTTTCAATTTGATGAAAGGTAGAGGCCTGAAGACATATTTATTTTTAACTGAAATTTCAGAAAATAGTTTACTATGAGTAAAGGCAACTTTTATTTTGTATTAAAAGTTAAAAAAAAATATTTTTTTTTGTTTTTTAAAATTGTTGATGGGACATAGATCCCTGAACACATTTTTTTTTTTTTAATTAAAATATTATAAAATAAATGTAAAGCTAACTTTTCTTATGTATTATATAGTAAAAAATATTATTATTTTTTTTTCGCTCCACCCTACCCTACAGTCAGGTCCAGGATCGGACTTTATTTGGATGTAACGATTGATTTTTAATTATGTTTGAAAATATTTTAATTGGAAACAAACTATTATAAATACCTTAATATAACGATAAATATTAAAAAATACAAGGATGTTATAAAAATTAATAGTAAGTAGCAAACAGAAGAACTCAACATAAATTCTAACATTTTTTAAACTTCGTGGTAAGGTAAAGTATCGAATTAATCAAAATTTAGCCGATCATGTAACTCCATACAGATCAGGAAATGTTGTTAAAATGACATAAAATTAAATGAATTAATTGCTGGATGATTATAAATGTAACATAGCTGCAAATTAGATAATCAAATTTTCGTTTCTATATTTAGGATTTAAAGGTGAATTTGCAACAACGTATAACTCCGACCAAGTAAGTAAGTGCTGTTAATTAACATTATTTGATCTCGTTTGGCAACTAAAATAATAATATGCTTACAAAATTATAGTATACTCGCTAATATTGCCTTAAATGTCTGTTAAAATTTTCCTCTCCACATTTTGCTGAAAAGGGGGCTAGGTTAGTCTTCTATAAACTCCTAAAGGTGTGTAGTCAATGCCATGTATAAATGCAGTGGGATAAGACGAGACTGATAAATTACTACAACAATTACCACATCCTCGGCATGGTCTAAGACTCTCTAGTTTGCCGATAGCACATAAAAAGTCATACAAAGTTATTTTGATCTGGATTTCGGGACACAATGTTATGGAGGGCAATAAAAGTCGATGCGCTCGCCAAAAGAGGAACCGAGTCTAAGTTTATAGGACCAGAATTATTCTAGGGCATTGCAGAGAGCGTTGCCAAATATATTATCTGAAAATGGACAAAGGGTGCAACCCTCACGATTTGGGGGACTAACTCATTCAAAGACGTTCATAACCAACCCTTTCATGAACGCCTCTGCTTGGATCCGGAAATAGAGTAGAAAACATGGACACGTTTTCACGGGACTGACAACAGGAGATTGTCGTCTGCGATACCACATAAAAAGGATGGATCTGCAACAAACTGTCGATTCTGCAGCGTGGAAAAAAAAATACGTACAGAAAATCCTATGTTCCTGCGATGCTTTGGAAAGAACTACGTTCCAGAACTTCGGATTCACCCGACTAACGCCTACCGACTTTAAACAGGTCTCACATAATTCAACCGTGGCCTTCATTAAAAGGTGTGGCTTGAATGGTGAACTATAAGTTAGACATGAGCCACAATAGATCCAGTAGAGTCGCAGTAGATGGCGATGAGAACATCCCACTTGTTTTTAACCAAACCTATTCAAACAATGAAAAAATATATCCTACATAAAAAAAGATAATATTACTTAACATAAGAGTTTAGTATTAAAGTTTTAAAACAAAAGAAATACCGAGAATAAGGAATTTCTATCACAGAATAAAAGAAAAAATATTATTCCAACATCAAAGGTTTTTAAAAAGTAAAGGATACAAAGGACACTTTCACATGAAAACAGCTGAAATTTAATAAAATTAAAAACAATATTTAAATATTATTACTTAAAAAATATATAATGATTATTTTGCTCTTTTATTTTCAATATTCTAGTGAAATTTTTACAATATTACATTTAAAAAACGCGCTATATTAAAATGTTAATTATTAAATAAGGCAATGAGCAACGCAGAAACAAGAGGCATCATCCACTTGCTAAAGATTGGATGACTTAAATATAGTCAGGAAGTTAACACACCGAAGCGGAATTGTGAATGAGTGTTGTTTCTACTTGTTATGTGCAGTTTTATTTTTTTCTAATTCAACTTTTAATGGGGTATTTGGTTATTTTTCTAAAATACAAAGATCACTGGTGTCTCATTCTATATGATTAATACCCAAACGACCAATTTCTGCACAAAAATATGCTATGGATCTTTCTTTTATTGGTTTGTCGATTTCAAAAAACAATTAATTGCTTTTCTTTTAGTTTCGTTTCAGCAATTCAACGTGTTTTTTAATTCTTGGTTTTCATCTTGACGATCACTTACTTAATTGTTTAAATCTACAATTTTGATTAATACGCGTGTTTCACTTGCTTTAATGGATTTCTTAAATCACCACCGAAAGATCAACGAATTAAGAGTCGATTAATCTGATTTTTTATTTGCTTTGACTTGTTAAGTAATTTGCATTATCTTTCCTACCAGACGGTCACAGTTAACAGGGCAACGTACACATTTTTCATCGAGTGGTATGTAGTGTACTGGGTTTTTGTGATAAATATCAGTATAAACCGATGCAAAGTAATAAATATTTGTTCATGAGTGTATTAAAAGCTGTGCCATTTTAAGTAAAATAAAAATACTATTTCTATGCACCACCTTACGAGTTAATTTTAACCTCAGAAACAGAGTTTGTGCAGTGTAAGGACGGCTAATATTGTTATTATTCTTATTATTATGTATACATTTTTTAAAACATCACTCGTGTATTTTTAACTGAGGTATTTTTTATCTTCTTGTATTGCCTCTTTCATATTTAACAGTTGATATTATTGTAAAACACCTAAGTACTCAAATTTGTATAAATGTCATTAGTACCTATAAGGTTTATAGTCTAATACATTCTACATAATACATAATACTTTCTACAATAATAGTGATAATAAATAATATAATAAAGCCTATAAACAATTCAAGATAATAAATACATATATACCATCTGCTTAAACAAAAATCACTTATCACAAGAAAACAGTTAACTAACGGCAAATAAAATAAAACCAATTAGTTACATAAAGTGTACCTATAGTAAGAGACTAATGTATACTAACTACAAATAAATAGTTCAGTAACTCTAGGTCGTCTAAAAACTAATTAAACTGTTCACTAACCACAGGTGACTAATTTCATAAATCTTGTTTTACTTACTATAAGTAAGCATTTTACCTGTCCTATATAGTATACAACTTTTTATTTGTGATTTTTGTCCGTTTACGAATTATTAAGACCATCGCTGAATCCAACTGGTGAAAACCAATACTTTGCTAAAAAGTCTCTCACACCCTGGAATCGAACCCGGACATCTTCGTATGCTACAACTAGTACCTTCTACAAATTATGAATATATTTTAACTTACTTATTATCTGAGTTGTTTGCACCCAACTTTATTAAATTGGAATAATTTGAGTATATTTAATCTACTATATCACTGAATTTTAAAACAAGCCCAGAAACGCATGTTTTGCTCGAACGATGACTAGTGAAATCAGAAAGTTTTTTTTGTGTAGGTAGTTCAGCTGCTATATCACAGATGGCCATGTAACACTATTACCCTTAGAGGTTCATCCTGAAAACTGTTACCACTTGTCTCAATTTGACTAAAAAAAGTTACGCTGAAACCACAAAAGGATTAAAAAATATATTAGGTACGTATGTTGAGCATGCTATTTGTAAAGCAATTTTCAATGTATGTTTTTTTTTTGCTTACCCCTTACATTACTAATCTTTTTTTCAATCGTGCGGTACCAAGTGTGCATTTCTAATTGACTTAGGGGTCTATTCTGTAATAATTCCTTTATATTTAACGGCCTTTAAAAATATTGGCGTCCTTTAAAAATATGTTTGTATTCGTTAATTTACTTCTGTCACTATTTAAACAGATTTCTTTAAGATAGTCCTCTAATGTATTTTAAAGATCCGTTTAAATAATGAAAGAAGTAAAGAAGAAAATATTTTTAAAGGCCTTTAAATATAAAGGAATTGTTACAGAATAGACCCCTTTGAATCCTATATATTAAGTGAGTTATTTAATGTATAGTTTATTTGTTTACAATAGGGTATTAATTACATTAGTCTCCTGTTTAACCTGGCTTCTTTTGGACTATTGGGTGAAACAATCCAATTTGCTTGAAAAACCGGTATGTAATTATGTACCTATATTAAATTTGGGGAGAGCGGTAGCTCTCTTTAAGGTCTTGATCTAAAGCCTTTGAAAGGTCACCCCTTTGATGAAGATACGTTAATATGAGAGGTAACAGTTAACTCCTAAGTTATCACAAGGTTGGTGCACTAAATTTTGAATATTTTTATTATCAACTTGTATTAAAATGAAAAAAAATACAAGAGAGCAAAGCGGGCAAAAGACAAAGCGAAATGAATAGAAAAGACGAAAAAACTGAACATAAAAGAAGAAACTAGTAAAGCAAATCTTAAAGAATAATAAACTGGAATTAATGTATGCCTCTAGATATATTATTTGGATTTAATCTTAATAGCAGAAAGTTGTTTTTCGTACAATCGTCTATTTTATGTAGCACGAATTATATTGCTTTAAGGTAGCCTTATAAAGAGAAAGCCATTATATAACATTAATCGAGTTTTCTGAGAAACTCCCCTTCTTAGCATCGATCTCCTGATAAGTAAACACAATGCCGCAAAGAGAACTTAGCACAAAGAAAATTAATGAGAGATTTATAATGAATACATTCAAAAATACGTAGAAGAAATAATTGATATTAGCTCAAAATAATACGCTGACTTATTTTAAAATAATAAATCTCTCTGATACAGAGTGATCCTAATTAAAACCATTTTAAAGGAAGTAAATATTTTGTCGGATCATCTTTAAAATATTTTTAATTTTCTTTGTTGACATTGCAGTGGCGTAGCGTAAAGTCGATACATGGGGATATAATGAGTAATTGTAATCCAAATTATATAAAACAATCAAGTTATTTTTATTAGTCTATCATTTTGGACTTACAAATAAAGTATACAAAAAAAATATAACAGGTTAAAAAAATAATATAATAAAAAAAGAGTGAACTAAATTACATTAGGACATTTATAAAAAAAAAACAAAAATATAAACGTATCTGTTAGATTTTAAATTACAATAAATCTTTTTAGAAGGAAGATTTGCAAAAACCATTACATTTTCATTAAATGACGTGGAAAAACAAAAAACGATACTATAATTTGCATATTAATAACACCAACGAGATGCGATTAAGAAACCTGTGTCACTTATTAGCAAACATAGTGAACTGGAGGGGAATCACGGCCAAAAAGGTCGCTGACCGCAGCTTCCCCACCAGGCGTTTAAGATGTGATGAGAAACATCACATCATAGCGCAGTCGAAACAGTTTTATTTGTAGAGCAGTAGCATATTTTATAAAGTTTGACAAATAATTGAAACTGAATTTAATTATTTGAATAAATTCAGTGAGAGTTTTAATTTATTATAAGAGATCTTATGGTTCCTTGTATATCTGTAATCATAAACTTTTTTGTTTGGAGTGCCATTATAATTAAATAAAAATAAACTCGATAAAATAACAGTAATTTTTTTAAAAAACACTTGTTTATTGATATGATATGAAATACAATTTTTATTTTAACATATAACATATTTAAACTAAAAAAGAAATTTAACCTATAAAGATTTAAGAAGACGCCAAATTTTATAATATTGGAATTTGGAATTTCTATGAATCTATTCAAGAATCTTTTACTTAAATAGAGACAAAATTTAACTGTAAGTCCCGAACTTCATCAACAATCATTTCAAGAGTCCGCTTCGACAATCTAAACCTTTTAAAAAAATCTAAACAAATATATTGTTCCATAAAATTAGGCCTCTGTCGAATTATTTTGGGCCTTCTCACTTTTTTTCCTCTTTACTACTGTAGGCATTAACAATATTTAAAGTATCCAAAATGCCAAAGAACATGTAGGTTATAAAGTAATGATTATCTCAACAATGGATTAACAGTACTCTGAAGGTAAGGTTAAAGTTAGCTTTCAGTTAGTCTTTAACTATCAATTTAAAAACAGAAATGTTTTATTTAACATTCAGTTAGCTCAAGGTCATAGTTAACTACACATTGAAAAACCGGCCTTTAGGTAATTTGACATAAGATCAAATCTCAAATCTATTGTATCCGTTGAATACCAGTAATATACCAATCTAAGAAGATCCAACCTTAACTACATTTATTTGCTCTCATTACAACTGATCATGATCAAGAAACATCTACTAAAAGATTAAAATTAACACCAATTCTAAAGGGTGTTTCAATAAGAGTACAAGATTTGAAAGTTAAATAAAAGATATTTTTTCTTATTAAAGGATTTGGGAATTATGTATGGAACAACACGTCTCGTAAAACCCGACAAGGCTTTTCTGGCACATGCGTACCTTTTTTGTAAAACTTTTTATAACCTTGTTGAATATAGATGGCGTTATTTTATTGATACAGTGTCTAAATTCGACCTTCAATGCTTTGATGGTCTTGGGTCTGTTGTATTAATCCTGTGATTTTATATAACCCCACAGTCAAAAAATCATAAGGTACCAATTGCAAGAGCGTAGCGGCCAACTCACGTCACCAAATCGGAAAAGACTCTTGCAAGACAGTCAATGTTTCAGAAGGTATGTGGTTAGTGCCAGAGTTCCGCATAAACCAAGTTTACTAACTCTAATTTGTCTCCTATCGACCTGACATGCCATACTCATGTAACACCATGACAGGCAAAGTTGTAACCTCGAACAAGGTGTAAATTTGGATCCAAAAGTTTAAAATTAATTGCTCTCAAAATGTTTTTATGACCCTTATCTAAGGGTTTTACCTTTGCATACATTTTTCATTCGATAGTTTTGCTATATTCACCATAAATAAAACTACTTTACGTTTTTACCAAACTCGGGAAATAAAAATTAGTTAAAGCAATCAAAAATCTTTTATATTAACGGTTCCTTTAATCTTGAATTATAACTGGCATTGTACATAACTATTACCGAATTGGTTGATAATAAATTTATCATTTGACTGAGGTATTCATCAAAAACATCAGCAGTTATTTTTTCTTTCTCAGAATTTGAAACAAATTCTAATAAGCCTCTATCAACAAATCCTTTATCTCCTCCAACATGAGTGATAATTAAACGGCGACCTTTACCATTTAGAGATTTTAAACCAGTAGACAAACCTTATATAAATGCCTGGCGATCATTTGTAACCTGCTTATTTTGCCAAACGTTTTTTTAAAAAATGTCCTCCATTTATCCATGTTCCATCCAAATAAAAAATATTTTTGTCTTCTCTTCTTAATTTTCTAATTTTCCATAAATGTTTTTATCTTCCTCTATGAGCGCAGATTTTCTATCTTTCTTCTCCCAAACGAAGTCTTATTCATGTAAAGTTTCCCGCAATTTTAACGTTTGCAAAGTTTTGTCTCTTTTAAAGGCCGGTTCTGACTGTAGTTTAGGTCACGATCCGCTCACGCTCCACTCAAGGCGCGATGCAATATTGTGACACGCTATTTAAATGGAAATAATAATATTTGGCGTTTCGCTCACGGTTAGCTCACGAACTTTGACCGTGGTCTTTCTCCGTGCGGATATTTTGATCGAACTGCGAGTGGACCTTTGCGTCAATGTGTCCAAAAAACAATCAGACTAGCCACAATTTTTCTATCCTCTAGCGGTGAAATTGCATTCTGAAATGTAAAATTGTGCTTAATCAAATTTGCTGAAATTTTATTTATAATGTATGGAAATGCATGTTTTGCCATACGAAAATATTGTATCGTCTAAAAGGCCTTTATATAGAATGGAAAATTCTTCTTTGGTTTTTCGTTTCCTTAAACCGTTTCGACGTTTCTGTGTGTTACAGGATTAAAGTGCAAATTAATCAATCAATTAATCTATAGTATAATTATAAGAAAATATGTACCCAGGACCGTTTTTAAACTTTTAATAGTAAACATAATATAGTTTAATATCCATTAATAGATATAAGAAAAGAGAATGTTCATGTAGGTAGATTTATCTTACTTAAACGTTGGTATCAGATGAATTTTTATTATCCTTTTTACTTTGCTATTTTTATTTCTGGTAGTAGTATGTTGATTTTCTCTGCATCTGAGACGATTCTTCTAAAATTAAGAAATGAATACAGAAGTAAACGTAGGCTTTCACGATATAGGTATTTTAATCACCTAGATACATTAGAAATTAACTTCTCTAATTAGTAGTAATAAAATTTGTAAATGTGACAATTTGTGCAATTTAAGTTCATGAAATAAATAATGGATTAACCCAGAAGTGTATTACAAAAGATGTAATAGGACCTACTATCTCTCCTTCTCTCAGGTAATGAAATATCTATCTCATGTCTTAAATAACAATTAATATGAAATCAAGGAGTGAATAAATGAACTGATCTATAGAAGAGGAATTATATGAATAGGGTTATATCTGCAATTTCTTCTTGAGAGTTCATAGCATGCACATGTAGATTTGTAAATTTCTTTACAGTTTTTTTTTTTCTTAGCAAGTTAGATTATTATCACTAATAAGGGTTGTTCAGGACTGAAACTCTTCCTGTCATTGGGTTTAAAGTGATAATAACATGAACTTGCTATAGAACTTACTCAAGTACTCCTGTCTTGGAACAGGCATATTCATCGAAGGCCCCATTACAACTACGGTAAGACTTCTATAGGTTATATTTAACACACATCATTATATTCTGGTAGTAAAAATACTTAATCATGAAGACTTACTTATTTTTAGGACTTTTTTTTACTTGAATAGCTAGAATTTTCTCGATTTACTCTCTTTAGCAATTGGGATTTCTCTGTATACCTTGTATATAAACGGTGTTATCTATAAGGAAAAAGTATAAGTAAAGATTCATATTATTTTAAATACAACTACCTTTTCTTCGATCGTTCCTAGAGGAGATTCCTATCATTTTGAAGATAACTACCTTTTCCTGGATCGTTCCTCACAAGTTCTACCACCTTCTCATGTATCGTTTCGCACAAACTCCAGCCTGGAGACCGATTAAGGGTACTTAGTTGTTCCTAGTACTGTACCGGATAGTAAGGTAACCTAGTTTTTATTTAATTTGTGCTGCCGAACCGTCTGGATTGGACATTGGACATTAAACGACATTCCTACAACAGATTGACAAATATAACTGGGAGTAATTATATTGTGATCGTACGATATATATTCTTTGAAATATATTTATTATAATTTTGTAAATATTAAGATATTTAGTTAAATCGTACCTACTGGTAATAAGTGGGTCAATCATCAAAACTTTAAACTCTGTAAACAGAGGTATGCATACCAATGGTTCTTTGATTTTCATGCTTAATAATCATATATTTATATATTTTTGGGTATTATAATAATTATATAGTTTAACATAATTTGTTTAAAATATGAAGAGTATCTTCATAGTTCAAAACCATGCTTCATTTTCATTTAAGGTTAATTAATTATTAATTCTTCCTCTTTTTTTTTGTTGATTTTATTTTATCGGTGCTATCAACTACAGGTCTAGTCAGCCACCATAGACCATATTAAAATAGACAAATAAAACGAAACCAATCTACAAATTATTGGAAATTTGAATATACAAGTTTTGTATTATTTAAAACCTCCAACCCCTGAGATAAAAGTAGAATTATTAATCTAACATGTGTTGTTCTCATTACCTAAATTTATTGCAATTGCAGCTAAATCAATTATTATATATGACCAAAGGCTAACATGGAATCAACATCTCAAAAAACTTACATACAAAGCTACAATAGCTCTTGTAAGCTGTAAAAGAATATGTGGGAAAAACTGGGGTCTAAACCCCAAAATGACGATATACACAAGGGTAATAAAACCATAGATTAACCTATGGCACAGTGGCGTGGGTAACCAAAACTGCGCAGGCAAGTGCAATAGGCTAACTCACTAGCATTCAGCGGCTTGCCTGTCTAAGTGCTACTGGGACCATGCGCACTACGCTGACTGCAGCAATGGAGATATTATTAAATCTCACGTCACTGCATATCTTCATACAAGGAGAAATTAGGTCAGATAATCACAGACTAATTAATGCAGCCAACTACATAGCGCCGACCACACAAGAATATATCAGCAAGTAAAAAGGGATAATATTCTAGCTATGCCTACTGATAGAGCCATAACCACATACAAATTTGAAAGAAATTTTCAAATTCAAATACCAGCTCGAAAATCTTGGAAACAGGGACCTCTCGTACAGGCTGAACTTGTGTGGTCACAGACGGTTCAAAAACCATGGAAGGAGCTGGTGCTGAAATCTATGGACTCAAGTCGAAAACAACGATTAAGCTAAGTTAAGGAAAATATGCAACAGTGTTCCAGGATGAGCTAATAGCTATACATCACTGTGCAAAAGAAATATTAGATCAGCAAGTATCAGACAAAATTATTGCCATATACTCTGATAGCCACAGCTCCAAATGCAATTCTCTCACCAGAAATTAAATCACGACTAGTGACAGACTGTCTAGAAGACCTGACAGAGCTAAATAGTCAAAATAAGGTGACCCTTGCCTGGGTTCCAGGCCATGAGAGATATCAGGGCAACGAAAAGGCCGACGAATTAGACTGAGAAGGCTCAGATGAAGCCATGAAACGCCCCGAAACCTTCTGTGGAGTTGCTAAGGCATTGTGCAAGGCATCCATTAAAAAATGGATGCATAAACAGTCTCAGGAATGGTGAAACGACTATCCAAGACTGAGACAGGCCAAACAGTTCATCAAGAAACGATCGGCTAAGTTCACGAAAGACCTACTGTATCAAAAGCGTCAAACCGTTAGGATAACAGTAGGCCTTCTTACAGGACACTGTCGCCTCAAAAGGGACATGAGTGTCATCAATCCAGCAGAACAAGCAACTTTGTGTAGGTTCTGTAAAGAAGAAGACGAAACATTATTCCACGTCCTGTACCAATGTGAAGGCCTGGCTGGAATGATGTTTCTAACATTGGGCGAAGAAAAGCCAAATGCATGCATGCGGAAGCCACTGTCAAAGCTACTAAGTCTAATAAAAAAAGACCATGCTAGACGACATACTCTAAAACAAACGGAGTCTTACAATATATCTGAAAAGGTCGCGGTGGACAAGGACCAATTACGTCCAACTCCTAATCTAATCTAAATCAATTATTAAAAATTTGTTGATCTCACAAGAGGCATGCGTCAATCCTTTTCATAAAATTGATTTAAAATATTAAAATGAGCGTCAGTTGAGTGTAATATGTAAACACTACCTTAAATCCTTGATTGTGAGCAGAACGTGAGCGTAGTGTGACCTGAGCGCCTAGTGAGAATCGTTCTTAATATCTACTAAAAGTTTATCCAAAGTAGGTATCCTTCTCGTAAATAGAAAAAATGCACTTTTCTTTAGATTATTTGTTTTATATTACTGTCTATTTGAATGGGTTTTCTACCAGTTGACGTTTTAGGAGCTACTTTAATGGTTGCTTCTCCAACTCCGGTCATATTTAAATACTTAGAAACTATACTCCGAATAGTACTATTGAAATGTTTAAGTACAACAGCGTTATTTAAATTTAACACGAATGTTTTTATATGCACAATTCATTTGAATTTTAATTTTACAGGAGTATAATTATCGTACAAACTTGATCAACATCGCTTTTTATCACTATTATTACAGAACTTATATTTCTGCGTGTTACAGTTACAGGACTATATAAACAGAAATGTAAATCTTAACTAAAATAAGTTACAATCTGCTTAACACTTTCTACCGATTAGAATTTGTTTTTTAAGGAATTTAAGGGCTACTTAAATTGATATTGAATTGTTAATATTTTCTACCTGTAGAGATTACATACTTACCTTATTTTTGTTGATTAAAATGACTAGACAAGAATTGAAATAAATTTTAGAAAAAAACCAAAGATTTAATTTGGGAATAAATAATGCTAAATATTTTATTTTAGAAATTCTCCGTCACTGATTTTTGATGTTTTATTCGGGTTTATATCCTGGGTCATAAAAAAATTGCTATAATTCATTTTGAAATAAACTGTAGATGATTCTTTATTGTTACAGATGTCAAGAAGCATAATATTTAATTGCCGGCATAAAAAAAATCTATAGATAAGCAACTCTACTTTGAATTTAACAGGTTACACAACAGCTCCCACCATATTACATGTTGTTTATACCCCTCATATGTTCCCAAGAATAAATAGCAAGCTAAAACCCACGACATGCTACTTTTTTTATTTAACAAACTCTCTTATTTTTATAAAATAATAAAAAATAAAATTTAAAGTTCTTATCGTATTTTATTTTGCACCTACCTCTTTCACTAAAGATCCTGGGTGAAAGTTAAACTAACGAGATTTTGGATAAAAAACAAAAGGAAAAAACTATAGAGACATTACGAAAAAGTTGATCAATTCAATTACTGTCGAGTAGATGAATGGAAGACAAAATTGCCAATAATGATGGTTTGGAAGAAAGGGGTTTTCGTATTCTCGAAAAATAAGTTCGTGACAAAACGACCTAGTATATAGTTATGCCAGCTTTTCGCATAAAAATTTTTAAGACGATATTTTAATGTCTAAATCTATGCCAAAATATGGTGATATCATCCCCAGCGTAGTCATAAAATGGGATATTTATGTAATCGAATGAACTTATCTACTAGGAAATATTTTAGCATTTTAGGTTTAAAATATCTAGTCATTTATTAGACTAAGGGCCAGTCTTTTCACCTCTGAGTAAAGTTGAATGTAACTATTTTCTAATTAAAATATAGGGCTATTGTTTGTTAATCTGTCAAGTAAATTTACATGTAACTTTACTCATAGATAAAAAGATCGGCTTTAAGGATCTAAATAAGGAAAAGTTTAACTAGAGCAATCTATCAGGTTGAAATACTCCCCAGAAACCTATAGAAAAAATAGAAATTTTAAAATTAAAACTAGAAACGTCGCATTTCTACTGAAAGTACACCGGATCTGTTAATTAGCGCAAAAATTAAAACTGAATGGATCAAGGTAACATTCTTAATACCTACTATACAGATAGATTACCTTTAAAAATAATGAATAATAACTAAGCCAAGTATCAAATTCTATAACCGTTGTATGAAGATAATGTAGCAGGGTAACCTTATGGAGATATCATTGGAGGACGATGGATATAGAATGTAGGTGGCGACACTGTATTTATATCCAAGTCAGGTCTTTAGGTCATGTCTGTGCTTGAGTATGAATTGTAATTAAAAATCTTCTTTTCTATTTGGTCTTGTCTTCGGTAATGTATTTTTATAGTTACAATTTAATATTGCAAATTATTACAAAAGGGTATTTGAAGGTCACATAAAATGCCAAAATAATCAAAATAGGAACGATCCAATAAAAAGTTTTTTATTAAGAGCAATAATTGGAAAATTATCTGGTAATGCATTAAGATGAGTAGGTTCCAGACCAGAAGTAAGTGTTTGGGATAGTTTAAAAAATATTTTAAAAGTTAGTTTCGGAGACCAAAGAAACCTTGATTGTTTAGTTCAAGAATTAATTAATTTAATGCCATTAGGAAATAAATATTTTATAAATTTTGGACAACGTATTTAGCAATCCAGAAGTGCCATTGCTTTAAAATTAATTTTAATGAATTTAAATACAGAAGAAAGTACGTTTAGAATTAGAAATTATGATGAATTAGCTTTAAAACTTTTATTCGTGGTTTAACTGGCCGTGTATAAGATTTAGTACGATTATTAAATCCTGATTCACTTGAAAAGACAATGTCTCATGTTTTAGAAAAACAAAATTTCATATTTCATAAGTCAAACACAAAATGAATTTTTTCAAAATTCTAATATTATTAATAATAATAGTAAATCTAACCCCCGAAATGGTCACCGAAATAGTCACCAAAGTAGAAATAATTATCAAAATTTTAATAATCAAAGATCAAACTCATACCAAGATCCTAATAATAGTTTCCAAAATAATTATAATGGTTATAACAAACAGAATTTTAGAAATAATTCATACAATCAAGTTCCTTCCTAACCATTTAATTTACAACCTCAACAGTATTTTACAAATAGACAAGTTTTTGGACCTCCGAAAGACGTTTTTAAACCAACCGGTCAAATTCCTGCTAATAAACCGGAACCAATGTCTACTAGTTCTAGAAATCCTATAGTCCAAAAATCAAATAATAATTGAAATTATTTCCAATCAAACAGATTTAGGAATTTTACACCACAATAACATAATATGGAAACATTTAATGATGATCATTCTTCTGATTTTATAAATTAATTTAAAAATTAAATTTAACAATGTGAAATTTGCGGTTATGATTTTGATAATTCTATTCAGAATTGTGAACATTTAAATGACCATTTACATTTTCCAGAGGCCACGACGAATGGCAAAATTAATCAATTAGTAGAAAATGAACTACCCTATATTTATATAAATTAGTTGGGAGACACTGGTAGTTCTCGAAGTTTAATAAACTCCGAATTAGCTAATAAGTTTTATTCTCAATTCATTGAAAACGACAATTTTCAGATTCAAATTTCTCATAATATAAGTTTTCATAATGAGGTAGTGTACTATATTCGTTCCGTGCGCGACAGCAGCGCCAATCCGTTTTGGTACTAATGGACTATTTCTGCGTATACTGACAAATACAAATAAACAAAAACAAAACAAAAATAAATCAAAAATAAAAAATAATCTCGGATATTCAAATATAACCTCCAAATCAATATGATTCTAATGAGGCTCCACATTTACTTTCGAAAGAAGTCAAAAATGATGGCATTCTCTCATATTAGACGAAATAATTAACAATAAAAATAATCAAATCTTAGTTTCTAAACAAAATAATAAACAAATAGTTGTTAAAACCAATAATTATAATAAACAAAAAATTATAACTTTAAAATTACCAGAGTAAATCATTTGTAAAGTAAAATAACATTTTTTAAAAAGTTATTTTTTCATTCTTTAAATTTATTTAGCTATATTTTTATTGAAAAGTAATAAAAATCAAATAGATAATCAATTTTATTCCATTTATTTTTGAAGACTGGTCTAATACGAAAACATTTAAGGAATTCTATGGTTATTTTTTGTCGAGAATAATCAAACGTCAAAAACACTAACCTATCTATTTGCGTTTAAAATCACATTTGTGGTTTAGAATGCATTCAGAATATTTTTCTTTTTATCTTTTCCGTCGACATCCACGAAAACGTATCTTACTTTTTAAGAGCTAACGATTTTTCAAACAGTAGTCGATCGTTTTACAAGGTGACAGACTTTATCTCCTGTAGTTTCAAAACGTAAAGTTGAAAGATTTTCTACTTTAAATGGATCTACGCATTCTTAGGGAATTATTGGATGCTAACATCTAAGAAACCACTTACAAAAGATGATATTCTTGTAATTAACACAACGAAAGATTTTGTAACGTTGAGAATGAATATGGAATTCAAAAAATTCAGGAAGTGTCAAAAATAATAATAATAAAAAAAAATACAAATAATAAAAATTCAAACAATATAATACAAAATAAGTTTATTAGATTATTCTAAAACTTAGGAAGTAAAATGGCAAATAAAATACCCACAACCAACTTACCTACGACCACTAACAAAAAATTAAATATTTATTTTTATGTTGAACCAAAAACAACAATTTTGCACCAAGTCCAGATAAGATAAAACATCAAAAATTATCAATGAGTTTATTGTCTCTCTCATAATGCATATAGGTATATGTTTTAAAAGTGACTAAAATTTCCCGTCAGTGGAAGTAATCTATTATCACTCTCATTTAAATCAGGAAATGCCAGCAAAGTAAATAATTATAGTTTCGTTCAAGCCATTTTTATGTTATAGTTTTATATAATAGTACATAATAGTAATAGTACATAATATTAAAGAGGCATTAAAAATTACCATTATAGGAGATTTAAATGACGATGCTATTAAATATTTATTATTAAAAAACTTCGCACTGATACGAATATCGGCGAGCGCACCCGAAAGCTATAACGTCACCACTAGCTGCTGTTCTTACACATCCACAATTAAGGACAGGCACAATCTTTAATAAAGTCAGTTCTAGAACGTAAACGATCTGCGCATGCTCAGATGTCAAAATAAGAGCGGAAACCTTGTGTAACCCCTCTTGGGGTTTGTTCGGGTAGCAGGTAGATTTTAGACAGTCGGAGACAGAGTTCTTTGGAAATAAAACTTTTATCTAACAATTTATATACAGACAACAATATTAACAATATTGGTTCTAACTATATTTCGAATCGTCGTGTCTTCAAATGTTGTTCCACAAATATATTTTGTGCGTCGCGTCGGTTCGGCGTGACTTAGTGGTCCAGGATGGTGTGGCAAAGATGTGACAAGAGCTTAGGTTAGGTTTACGGTAATTGAGTCAATACCTTCGTGGGAGAGATTCACGGAAAGGAAAACCTGCAAAGTCAATACCTTTGCAGACAAGGGTCTGGACGTCGGGAAGCCTACAGAGTCAATACCTATGCAGGAGCAGGAGAGGAGAGTCTTACTAAGTCAGTACTTTAGTTCGACTAACGAGAATTAAATTCGGAGCTCTTTATATACTTGTCTCTGCTTGGCAAAAACGGCTGCATGCTAAACCATAGGCGTCCGTAAAACGGTGTTACTGGGGAACATCGTTACACTTGTATTGCTCGATTTTTTTTTTTTTATTACGTTTAATCCCGTCGGAGGTTAGAACGTGTCCCAAAAACTATCCCCTTAGGAAGGATTTTAGAATAATATAATTGTATATTTAACGCAATTTGAAGAAAACTAATTTTAAATTTTGAATATGCTCTTGTAATCTGGTGCTAAAAATTATGATATCTTCCATATATACTACACAGATTTTATGTTTCATAGTTTTTAGAATTTCATCCATGACCCTTTGAACAGTGCGTTACAAGGTTCAAATGGCATTCTTGGAAATTCGTAATGCCCATTGTCAACGCTTAAAGCTGTTTTAACTATACCTAGATATTTCTTTCATTTGGATTTGGTAAGCCGGCCCAAAGATCAATAGTAGAGAAATATCTATGTTATCGAGAATTGTATTAATATTTGGTATTAAACATCGTTCAGGGATTGTTTTATCGTTGAACTCTTCATAATTAATTACAAATCTAAATTTGTCTACTCAATTGATCGTTTTACAATCCAAATAGAGGATGACTATGGTGAACAGGAAGGGCGAATGATTTCCTTATCCAACATTTTATTTATTTGACTCTATACTTCTTGTTTATGGATACAAGAATATCTATATGACTTAGTGTAAATCGGAGCTTGATCTGTATTTTTGATTTCATGTTTAACTTCAGCCGTAAATGTTAGTTTATCGCCCGGTTTAAAAAATATATCTGGAAATTCCTTGTATAATTTAATAATTTTTGATTTTTTTTTCTAAGTTCATGAGATTAATTCTAATAAGTTTTGCTAAATCAATTTCTTAATTACTTAAATTTAAAAATCTGTAGTGTCCCACACATGACTTTTCTATCTAGTTATTATAGGCTTTTTTCGGTTATTTTTACAACCTATTGCAGCATCTCTATAAATGTTTAGAGGATAAACTAAATATTTTCAACATACATCTACGAAAACACTGAAAAAACGAAAATACTGAAAAATTTAAATTTAGCACTTTTCTTACAATTTTTCCATTACGGTCCATTTTAGAAAAATTATGTATATACAAAAATTATAGAGATCGATATCGCAAACAACTTTTATTTTAACAATTTTCATAAAAATCATAATTTTGCTCATTTTGTCAAATTTCTCGAATACGGACCATTTCAGGAAATTTTGACAAAACACAGAAATTATAGATAATAGTATTAGAAGTAACTTTTATTTGAACAATTTTTTTCTCCAAACATAACTAACATATATTTCATAAAATATAAAAACGGTCTCCCATAAAGTACCCCCCCCCCCCCCAGATGTTCCGACTTTGTTCAAAATCTAATCAATTCACGTCAGGCCGAAATAAAACTTAAGTTTAAAATTTAATGTTTTTTTATCCGTTTTTGAGTTTTCTTCAAATTTCAAAATTTACAATTTCCTGAAATTTCTCGAATACGGTCCATTTTAGAGAAATTATGTGTAGAATAAAAATTAGTGGGAATTAAATTACAAACAACTTTAAATTAAACAATTTAAAAAAATTTTTTTTTTACATTTTGTCAAATTTATCGAATACGGCCAATTTAAGAAAATTTGTATAAAACAAAAATTATAGATAATAATATAAGAAGTAACATTTATTTGAAGAATTTTCTTCCCCAAACGTAAATAACAGATATATTCCACAAAATATAAAAATGACCACCCATAAAGTACCTCCCCAGATGTTCCGACTCTGCTCAAAATCTAATCTGTGCATTGGACGCTAAAACAAAGCTTAAGTTTAAAATTTGGTATTTTTCTGTGTATCGGTTCATGAGTTATGCGACACACACAAACACACACACACACACACACACACACACACACACACACACACACACACACACACACACACACACACACACACACACACACACACACACACACACACACACACACACACACACACACACACACACACACACACACACACACACACACACACACACACACACACACACACACACACACACACACACACACACACACACACACACACACACACACACACACACACACACACACACACACACACACACACACACACACACACACACACACACACACACACACACACACACACACACACACACACACACACACACACACACACACACACACACACACACACACACACACACACACACACACACACACACACACACACACACACACACACACACACACACACACACACACACACACACACACACACACACACACACACACACACACACACACACACACACACACACACACACACACACACACACACACACACACACACACACACACACACACACACACACACACACACACACACACACACACACACACACACACACACACACACACACACACACACACACACACACACACACACACACACACACACACACACACACACACACACACACACACACACACACACACACACACACACACACACACACACACACACACACACACACACACACACACACACACACACACACACACACACACACACACACACACACACACACACACACACACACACACACACACACACACACACACACACACACACACACACACACACACACACACACACACACACACACACACACACACACACACACACACACACACACACACACACACACACACACACACACACACACACACACACACACACACACACACACACACACACACACACACACACACACACACACACACACACCACACACACACACACACACACACACACACACACACACACACACACACACACACACACACACACACACACACACACACACACACACACACACACACACACACACACACACACACACACACACACACAAAACGTAAAAATCCGTCGAAAACTCAAGGTCGACAAAAATCATGATTCCTATACTTTCCTTATATCATATCTGTATACATAATTTGAAGTTTCGAAAGATTTTGCTGGCCGTGGTTCATTTAATGTCACTGAAACTGATTGCTTGGAAATATTTTGGATTTATATTATTGCAAGACCGTTTTTTGACATTGGTAAAATTTCTGTAACATCTAAATTTCCTATTTTACCGTCATTATACAGGGTGTTATCGAACTTGGCGTCCAAATTTGTAGGGGTGGTAGTTCGCATAATTTGAGAGCGATTGGCAGATTTCATTTTTCTAAAAAAATTATAATAAACAAAATGGAGCCATTATAAAAAAAATCAAAGAGCAGGTCCTACCCTGAGCGCCTAGCGCAATAGTTTTCAAAAACAGATGTGATTTGCAATTTTGTCGATTCTAAGCGTAGCGCGCGCGAGTCGAGGCGAACCTATCGCTGCGCAGGACCGTACCTGTTTATAATTTTTAATTATTTTTATTT
Source organism: Psylliodes chrysocephalus (assembly GCA_927349885.1). Lineage (NCBI taxonomy): Eukaryota > Metazoa > Arthropoda > Insecta > Coleoptera > Chrysomelidae > Psylliodes > Psylliodes chrysocephalus. The sequence continues at coordinate 56,236,654 of OV651817.1, forward strand.
TAAATATTTTGGAAAAATGAAATCTGCGAATCGGTCTCAAATTATGCGAACTACCACCCCAACAAATTTGGACGCCAAGTTCGGAAACACCATGTATATACTAACTGGTAATCTTTTTAGTATTTTCGGTTGTGCTTCTATAGATAGCGAGATTTTAATATTTTCGTTGTCTATACTTAAAGGGAATTTAAACATTCGGTCCCATAAACCTATTCTTTATTAAATCTATATTTAAATTTATATTTTTTAAATCTTTTAGTTCAATAATACCATCATAGTAATCATGAAAATAAAATAGTAAAAATGATATGTTATAATTAGTATTAAATTCGGGAAAAGCTTTAATAGATGCTTGGTAAGAAATATCTCTTGTTTCTACGGCCGTTTTAATTTGTGCATCTGTTCTGTAAATAAATTAATCGTCAACTACCTGTATCTAATTTTAATTCAGGTTCGTTTCAATTTCAATATACGGCAGAGCATTTTCTAACAAAATTTTTATCTACTAGGGTTGGTTAAAAACGAGGCTTCTTTTTTAGGAAAGTTACCCTTCTTTTTATTTTCATTTAGGTTACCTGAATAATTTGCTTGGGTTGAATTAGAAATGTTAAAAGTTTCGTAAGGGTTAAATGAATTTATAATCTTCAAAGTGGTTTTGAAAACAGAGATTTTCAAGAAATTAATTAAAATATTCTGAATCGTATTCATTCGCGAATAATATTTTAAAAGTAAAATTGAGAGGTGCATTATTGCGATTTTGGAAACATGGAAATATTTATTACGATTGAATTTTGAATTTTGTCTTCTTCACAACAATGGGGTTTCTTTAATTGGTCGACATCGGTGTCGGATTAAGAAGTTGATTTGGAGGGATCTGGTTAGGTCTGAAAGCATTTCGGGGAGGTCCACAAACTTCCCTATTTATAGGAAAACTTCTAGAAGGCAACTGTCGAGGTTGACTTGGGAATGATTGATTTTAAAATCGACTATTTATAAGTGGTTCTTGATTGTCTGAAAAATTATAATTATTAAATATGGGTTTATGAGATGCTCGCTAATAAGATATGGAATTTTAATTTTGAGAAAATGATTGTGTTGGTGTAAGATTGGCGATAATTATTATTACTTTGTCTAGAAGTCGATGATTTGTTTGAGCCATTTAAATGTTCGAACAAATTTTGGAAATTTTTAAATTCTGCAACGTATACCATAGCATATCCCAGTGAAGCTGGTGTCTTTAGATGCATATTATTTATTAACATGCCATCGTATGCGGCGATTAAGGTAGTGAGTAAGATCTTTTCATAATGGGTTATTTGAATTACTTTTTCGTTAGCGGAAAGAACAGTATCGTTACTTATTCTCTGTAATTAAATACGATTGTTAAAATTTATTAAATTTTCGTTTTTAAATGGTCATATTCTCGTTAATTCTTGTACCAAACCGTCCAAGTCCTTACAATTGGCGAAATTTTGAATACGTGCAGCTTTTATATGTTCCAAATTTGTTAGATCAGAACGGCTACCAACTAAAATTTCTGCTTTGTTAATAAGCTTTTCTTGAATTGATTCGAAAATCTGTTTATTTAGTGTGGCATCGTTAAAAGTGTTAAAATCTCTAATTACATCTACGCAAAAATGTATTTAGCGAATCACTATTACCATCATATGGTTTAATTTTACTGAGTCTGGATCTTAAAAGTTCAAAGTTTACTTCCAGTATTGCCGTTTGACTATTATTTAAATTAGAGCTAAATGTTTTAATATTATTATTTTCTTTCTTATAACTGCTACTTAAATCTTGATTGAAAATATTTAGATATTTTCTATATCTTTAATTTTACCCATAAATTATAAACATTAGTTATTTTGATAAAATTGAACTTAAAAATTAATTTATTGTTTCCAATAAACTGAAAAATTGTGTTCGCTATGAATAGAGCCTAACTATATTTTCCAAAATTCTTATACAGAGGGTTTTGGAAAGGTAAAACGGAGAGGTAATTACCGATATTTTTGTGTATTCGAATTTAATAGTCAACTGGTCCTTCTTCGATGATTCACTGCTCGACTGCTTTGTTAAAGTCACAAAGTTCATGAAAGTTTGATACGCACTTGAGGGTAGAAATTCCAAGGTACTGAAAAGAAAATTTCAATCACGATGCGAGTCAATACTTTTTAGAATACCTACGCGTATCCTACTGACTGCGCCAATTAAATATAATAATTCAAAAAAAAATATTTTTAAAAAACAAATTTACAACTTTTTATGAGAAGGTAATTCAACAACGTTAGAATAAAGAATAAAATAATATTAAAAAAAAAGATGACCATCTTGAGCAGTTTTATTGTCAGCTGTATAATTTCCGTGTCTGTAGATATTGCTTGGGATTGTATTATGGCATAGGTCTAAGCTTTAAACAATTTTAAAATGAATATTAGAAATAGGTAATAATTCACCAGTACGCTATTAAGTAATGACAACATACTTTGCAACAATAAATAACTTTTTATTGAGCAAACGTAACATAAAAATATACAATGGCCCGGAAATTTTTAAATAATTAAACTCAATTGATACTCGCTCTATTACAAATATAGAACTTCCTTACCTTTAAAAGTCTTTAATTCAATTATCATTCTTCTGCTTTTACCTCATATTCTACATATGTAAACCCTTAAAATAACAAAAAAAAAGACATTAAAATATGTATCGTCTCTTCAAACCAGATTTATTACCATCATATCAGATTTTGCTCCTATCTATTTATATTAAATGGTAAAAAAATACATATATTTGACAAACTCTCTCTGAATAACCGTTGTCTTCTTCGCTCGGTATTTGTACTCAAGATAATCTTGAAATTTATTGTCTTTTTTATACCTACCCACCTTAGTAATAAAAATCGAATTTACATTTTATTAGGAAGAAAATTTTTTGTCCAAGCATATTATTTATTCTAGGATTTTTATAACATACTGGGTGGCATTTAAGTTTCATTAACTGATGATACTATGAAAATTTGTCGAAACACGTCAATATATACATCAAGGGGAACAATTTTTAGGTTTTTTTTTGTTGTAATACATTGAACCCTCTCGCCCACAGGGCACATACTTCTAAAATGTTACCATTTTTAAAATTCTGATGCAATATTAGAAAAGTCCCATCCATTTTTATTTTTATTTTCTCATAATTGAAGTACTTATCCCTACGAATGTAACTTATTTAATAATTTAAAATAATGAAAGTTTTCAAAGTAGTTTGCACTTTGCCGTTTGTTTAAAAATATTTAAGGGAAAAGTACGTTTTTTTTTTAATTTAGGATAGGTTCCCTGGTTAAAAGGGGTTCAAATTCATTCAACAACAAATACCTCATTAGATTTTATGTAAATTGACGTATTTTGACAAATTTTCAAGGGGTTGCCAGTTAAAGAACAATTAAATATTGTTCGCTTTTAAATTGTCACCCTGTATTATCGTATATTATTATTGTACTCTATTGCTATTGAATACATTAAAAAAAAACTAGTAGCTACAAAGTTTATAATACGGAAATACTTTTTATTTAACTCTTTTAGTTACTAATAACTTTATTTTATTTGAATTTAAAAACTTTTTATCAGATTTAAAATACTGAATCTACCATTTTCCGCTCAGCTATTTAATATAAATTGAAGAGTATCTAAATAAGGCCAATTATGCACTTGGTATTTAACTCCAAGCTACTTGAGCAGTATCTCGTCCTCTAGACACTTAATGTACCCATTACCTTTTAAAGAGAACAAAATTTAGATTTATTTGCAGTCAGAATTTATATTTGTTAAATCATTTAAAAAGCATGATTATATGTTATCGCTTTTAAAAAATAAAGCTTCTTAAATTACATTTTTCATATTTATTGTTTTACAACTAACTAGAAGGTCTCTTATATCTAAACTCTATCAGAATATTATCATGATAACGCAGATCAGTACTGTGTAATATCTAGAAATATTTATTTTTATATATAAAATACTCTGTCCTTTGAAAGAATCTTAGGGAACAACTTTTAAATAATGCTGCTTGATAAAGAACATCAATATACATGTTTTACTTTATTATTATCACTATTTTTGAACTGCGCACTTGAAATTTTGAAAAAATGGAAAAGCAACAAAGCATTTTTAATTTTTCCAGTTTGGTTTTTCATTTTTAGATTTTTTGACTTTTAATCCAGAAAAATCGACTTTTTCTGATTTGCAACTCAAAAGAATATATTTTTTGGACTTGCAATTCCGTTGGTTTAAGTTTGGCTTGTAAATCTCTCAATACACCCCTGATACATTTTCATAGTAAATAATTAAAATATTTTTTTTAATTTTGACATAAAACGTTATATTTATTGTAATCGCAGCAAGTATTAAAATGATATTTAGGCAACTAGTTGCATATTGTTGTAAATTATGAAAGTAGTTTGGAACATTTTTTATTTTACTAGTTCTAAAAAGAAAACAAATAAAAATAAATCTTTTTTGTTTTAACATCAATAATTAACATAAAATTTGGTTAAACTTACAACCTAGTAATAATATTGTTTTAGTCCTTATGTTCCATTTTAAATCAGCACAAAATAATTAAAACAATACACGACAAAATAAATCATTTTTTTTTAAACTAAAAAACTTTAGTAATCCATATAAACACACTACAACTCGTTGAGAATAATTAATAAGTATTATGTATTATTTCTCAATAAAATAATAAATATGCAACTAACAATACCTACAATGAAATAGTAATATTGGTTACCTAGATGTCAGTAATGTTTTACCAAAACACAATTTTTATAAATAATCCTGTAAAAATTAGAAAAATATTCACTCATTACATGAAATAAGTCAATCGGTAACTGGTTTCATAAATAGCTATTAAACATTATGAATACTTTTTAGCGTATATTGTGCAAGTTTAAGGTAGAATACAAAGTTGGAATGTATTATTAATTTATTGCCAATTTGTTGCTAATTTATTGATAATCTACATAAAGTCAATTTATTTTTGAATCATTTCTCGTTAATTGTTGATTTACTGCTGATTTGTTTTTAATTTATTGCTAATTTATTTCTAATTTATTGCTAATTTATTGCTAATTTATAGCTAATTTATTGCTAATTTATTGCTAATTTATTGCTAATTTATTGCTAATTTATTGCTAATTTATTGCTAATTTATTGCTAATTTATTGCTAATTTATTGCTAATTTATTGCTAATTTATTGTTAATTTGTTGCTAATTTATTGCTAATTTATTGCTAATTTATTGTTAATTTATTGTTAATTTATTGCTAATTTATTGCTAATTTATTACTAATTTATTACTAATTTATTGCTAATTTATCGCTAATTTATTTCTAATTTATTGTTAATTTATTGCTAATTTGTTGTTTATTTATTGCTATTTTTTTTTGCTAGTTTATTGCTAGTTTATTGCTAATTTATTGTTAATTTATTGCTAATTTATTGCTATTTTTTGCTAATTTATTTTTAATTTATTTATAATTTATTTATAATTTATTGCTAATTTATTGCTAATTTATTGATAATTTATTGCTAATTTATTGCTAATTTATTGCTAATTTATTGATAATTTATTGCTAATTTATTGCTAATTTATTGCTACTTTATTGCTAATTTATTGCTAATTTATTGCTAATTTATTGCTAATTTATTGCTAATTTATTGCTAATTTATTGCTAATTTATTGCTACTTTATTGCTAATTTATTGCTAATTTATTGCTAATTTATTGCTAATTTATTGCTAATTTATTGCTAATTTATTGCTAATTTATTGCTAATTTATTGCTAATTTATTGCTAATTTATTGCTAATTTATTGCTAATTTATTGCTTATCTATTGTTAATTTATTGCTAATTTATTGCTAATTTATTGCTTATCTATTGCTAATTTATTACTAATTTATTGCTGATTTATTGATGGTTTATTGCTGCTTTATTACTAATATACTGCTAATATATTTATTAATAATAACAATATTTAATCCCTCAACAAGTTCGCTTCGTGGGCAATGTATTTTTTGTTTGGTTATTTATTCAATATTTAATATCTAGAATTAATAAACTATAAAAATAAATTGTATTATTTTTAAAATTAAATTGAAACATTCTTTTTATTGTATTATAGATAAATAATAGTACATTATATACCTAGGGTGAGAAGTGAGCTTTCTTAGCCGAGGTATATATAGAATTTTTTTACTACTAACATTAATATATTAGCAATTTTAATTTTGACATAAGTAATTTCCTAACAATTTGTTAAATATTTCAAAATATCAAGCAGAGTGGAACGTGTTTCTAATCAGAGTGGCTTTATTTATGTAAAAATTTGGCATGTGTCAAATTTTGATATGATTCTAGGAAATATCCGATTTCATTTTTGATATTTTAGTGACATGGATTTATTGGTATTAATTAATAATTTTTAAAGCCTATTGCCGGTGTTGAATTTCCTATATATATATGTTTGTGCTTTTGGTTAAAATTACGTTAACAAGTGTTTCTGTTAATTTCGTTAAGAATATAGAATTTTTCTCATTATTTACCTATGGTGAGAAATATTACTTCTCGTTAGGGGAATGAAGTGAATAATAGCAATTTCTCAGGTTAGTAGTAAAAAAACATTATTATTATTATTATTAATAAGTAGACTTAATAAGTTAATAATAATTATTCAAGTAAATATTTTGCATTAATTCCATGCGTACTAATTATTTATTGTTATTTACGAGGTAAATTAATAAAAGTATAATTATTTTAAACAAACAATTTTAAAAACAGCAAAATTAATATGATTAATAAAATAAAATATTGGTTTTAACCAGAATATTAACATAAATATCTAGGTGAACATTTATTGTATAAGCATAATTAGAATTCGAGAGACGCTAAAATGGTGGTTTCCACCTTATCGCGACTGAGGCCCACAAGGGTAAACTCGTAGCGTAACAAAAACGAGAAATGATTTAACTTGGAACGAAATACCGAAAGCCGATAGTAGTATTAGCACGTTGAATTTTTTGGTTTGTGAAGCATTGGCATTACTTAGGTTAAACCATGTGATGATTTTCACAAGCCTTGATTTTTAAAACCATTCTATATCGCCTTTTGATTAGGGTTTAAAAACTTGTTCGAGCAATTTATCCAATAATAATTGGTCTCTTTACCTCTTAAGCCTGCTCATGTAAAATATTTGGGCTTCTTACTTCGCCTATTTATATTCTATTAATAAAGGACAAAAGGATGAGTATTGCAACTATGTTAAAAGAAATAATTTGGCTTTCAGTTCAGAATTATGTTCAGTACATGACTGATTTATTTATAAAATAAAAATGACATAGTAACACCGCATCAGATCTATTAGAAAAAATTTAATATAATTCGCAATATCACAACTATAATACAAGAAACCAATTTTTATTTCATTTACGGCAAGCCATCAATAAAAGTTCCCAAAATACAATTTTTATTAAAGGTTTAAAAAATGTAATAGACTGCCTACAGAAATTAAACAAAAAACAATAAATGTATTCAAAAGTAACCTCAAACAATACTTGATAAATAAACAGGACGGATATACTTTCTTGTGATATTACTCTTTAAACCTGCCCTTTTTAAGTATTTCCCTTAATTTATTGTTATTTTACCCCTCGTTTTATCTGCATTTATTATAGATTATTTGTTTTGAGATCATGTACTTTATTTTAAAAAATGACCTACTTAATGTTATATAAATACCACTTACTATATTTAAATTATTAATAGTTTTGCAAAGATAGGTTAGAGCAACTTATAGACACAAAACTATTTTTGTGTTAAAGTAGATCCATAGAGAGCAATGTAATTTACAAAGGCCTTCTTTCAACATACAAATAAATGACAACTTTATAATTAAAGTGAAAAACACAACAAAATACCCCGGTATCATAATTGATCCAAATTTGAAATGGGCGTTATATCCTACCTCTCTGTTATATAATAGAAAAGTGCTTTGTATAAGAACATTAAATTATCTTTCTTGCTGTACCTTTATTTATGGAAAGCCTGAATTGAATATTTACTATTTGCAATAAATATCAAAAAAAAAGTATACATTTTTAAATAATTTAACATTTAAGAGCCATTCACACATCACAGTTAACATCTTGATACTTGACAGGCACAGCCAAGCTTTATTTTGATTTTTGCCAAATAAAATAGCCGGTTAATTATTCTATGGGGCTTTGATAGAGAACCAGTAAATTTGATGAAGGTGTTTTTGTGGCTAGGGGCGAAATAGTTGTACGCTTAATAGCACCACTATAAAAAGTCATTTTTAAGAAACTGCTTATATATTTTTTATAAATTGGCGACTAATTTAGAATGAAAATAGCCTCCAAAATGGCTATACGGTTGCAAGTATGAAGGTCGCAACCCGCTATAGAAATTTAACCTTTACTATCAACAGCTGTTGTTTGACAGGTCGTTAGAGAATGTTTGCAATTTATGGAATGTGAAGAATGTTAGGAATTTTGACTTTAGAAATAATTGAAATTCCTAAAATTGTCACTTAAAGAATGCATAGGCGGATTTTAAGAAAGTTGTTATTAAAGTAGTTAGGATGAACCGAAAATTCTGAAAATCAATAGGGTTCTAAGTTAAAAGTAATTATTTATGAAAATCAAAACCGCAAGTCAATCAGAACTTTTGTGCTAGAGTTATCGTGCTGGCATACATACATACATACATACATACATACAGACGACCAGACGAAAATTTTTTTTTTGGATTATGGATTCAGAATGAAAAGAAACATAAAAAATTTTAAGAAATGGGGGTCAGAAAATTTTTTCGTCTGCACAAATTCAATACTGAGGCCCCATAGGAAGGGTCTCAGTAATTTTAAAATAATTTGATACTTTGTGCGGTGTAGGTTATGTTACATTTTCAAAAAATGGTAAATTATAGGTTCACCAGATTTTCCAATCCAAAATGTTATTTTTTTTATGTGTTATGTTATAATAAGAAAATTTTACTTATGTGTATTATTAAATTTTAGTCATTTGTGCAATCTTAGTTTAAATGTTAGTATTTGTTGTCAAACATATAGTATTTTATCATATAATAGGTGTCAAATGTTAAGGTGGGTGTTTAATTGCTTTTAATTTTAGTTCTAAATGAATTAGAAAGCTATAAAAGATAAAGAGCTAAGATTTGATAGACATGTTTTAAATAAATCAGAGCAGTTGCTGACGCTAATATCAATAATACAACTTTAAAAACAATCAAAATAAAAATTTAAAACAATTATATAAAAATAAAATATTATTTTTTACGAAGACAATCAAATAATCTATTAAAAACCAATTACAATTAAGTTGAAACCAATTCTGAAATCGATGTATTAACGAAGAAAATTGAGAAATAAAACATAAGCCGAAATTTATAATTATATACACGGAAATACCATTGTCTACCTTCTTTACCGATGATTTTAGTTCCAGACACATCGAAAAACAAGCTAGTCGACTTGTTTCCAACGGAAGATGAAATCTGTACCTATTTGAGAGTACCTGTAATTAAAATAATGGCAAGCATTGTCAAATCACTCTGCACTTTGTATGTATTTGTGACTACATCGTATTTTTAAATTTTCTTTTTTTATTTCACGGAGCTATAAAGTCATTTGGTATAATTTTTTTAACTGTTCGAGAAAACTTAGAATTAATATTAATTAGGATTGGGATTTGTATTTAAAGGGACTACCTTTTTTAGTCTAAAATATAATTTGTTTCATTTAAAAAATATTAATGATGTCATAGTTTCGTGAAATAGATAACACACTGCATAAATGGCTTAAATGGCATAAATGGAGCTATTAAGTCATTTGGTTTAATTTTCTTAAAAATTGCTTAAGAAAAAATTGAATTATTATTAATTAGGATTTGCATTTAGAGGGACTAACTTTTTTATTATAAAATATCATTTGTTGCATTTAAAAAATTATTACTGACGTCATAGTTTCGTGAAATAAATAACTGCATAAATGGCTTTAAAAGAGGAATTTACTTACAACCTGTCAAACAATAGCTGCTAGTGAGCAAGGCTCTTATACCTAAGGGCATTGCGACATAGTCTTCTATCTTGGACGCTATTTTTACTCGAAATAGTAGTCGCATAGCCTGTTAATTTATGAAAAATCTATAAATACTTTTTTTAATAATATTGAAATTGTGTTTAATATAAAATATTTAAATTTAATAATATTTAAATTTAATCCCCTATTCATTATTTTACGTATTTATTGTATGTTGCAACCTTCTAACCTTCTACCACCGACAAGTTCTTTTGTTTTGAATGCTTAGATCAGTATTTAAAAGCCTGTGTCAGGGAATGCCGACAAAGGGGCATAGACGAAGGCATAGACGAAGGTTCGCTGGCCTCTGCCATAATGAACATTTAATCCGGATAGGTGCCCTAACGAACGTTTTGATCGAATAACAAATGCATGTATATTAACGACGGCCAAAGAATGTTTGGCGAATGCCGTTCATTGGCCTTTGTTGGCGTGGCCTGTACGCAGCTCTATGAAATAAAGCTTCTGGCAAATAATATTTACGTGTAGGTTAAATCTGTGGTGTTCCTCTGGAGCTACTTTACCAAAATTTGATTTAGTTAAAAAAATCAGCAAAGTTTAGATTATTTTGACAATTTTTTTTATGTTAAAAAAAAAACTAAATTAAATTTTGGAGAAAAGGTTTTAGCGTACCACACATTTAACTCAACAAGTACATAGGTATTTTTGATTAAAATTTATGATTTATTTGTAAGTGTGAACAAAATAAAAAGAAATGCTATTATTTATCGATTCTAGACTAAAATAACACATTTTTACGTATAATCAATCTCAATATCTTAAAAATATATTGACAATTACTTTGTCTGATTTGTCACTAATATAAAATTTAAAAAATAATAGTAGCTAGGTGGCCAAAATATGAACTGTCATTAGTAGAATCAAATTTTTTGCAGTGTTCACACTAGATAGAACGGATTTGAAATATATTCGGTAAATTAAACGCAATGACATACTTTTTTGTTTTGTAGTCTTTGCGTAGATAAGCTAATACACATGTATGTGTTTAAAAAAAATATTCATACTAATTTTTTACAGAAATAACAGTATATATAATATGTAACTACATATCAGTCTAATAAAGAAATTAAACGTTCTATTATTCTATAATGTATATCGGATCTGTGACGTAGGTGTCTAACGCGCTTGCATTCATTTGCGAGCAATTTCGTGGTTCAGATACACACCGGAATTGAATCCTACAGAAGACCATGTGAATTTATGTAATAATAGTATTTTAATAGTGTATAAATAAATATAAGTGATATTAGTTTTGTTAATTTCACTCAAATTAAATCAATATTTCATCATTTTTTTCACTTTTTAAATTTTTGGTAAAAACTTAAAACGCACCAATTCCCCTTTTTCTCTTGCACACTATAGCTGTGCCTGATGATGAAATGAACTAACTTCGAAACAGGTCGCCGTTCAAATATAAATTTCTCTGTGAAAAATAAATGACCTGTTTTCTTTCTTTTTCCCACCTTTAATCCATGAACTCACACGTTTGTATTTATATTGTGTTTCCCACCTGTTAAATGGTTAATACTGTTAGGTGGTGTATTAAATAAATAAATAAAATAAACTATTAGATCACAAAATGTTTACTATCAGTAATAAATTATATAGTACTGAGTAGCTACCTAGCACCTGACACTATTTTATTTTTTTAATTTAATTTATATACCATATACTTAACCTGGAAAGCGATTTATCTTGAAAATTACGAAGTATTTTACAAGATCAACATCTAGTTTTTTAACATTTTTTCCGTTATCTCCAATACTAGACCTCTACAGATTTTTAGGGTGCGTAGGCTATACATTTCTTTGGCATGGTCTTTGAATATCGGCTTCACTTACACACTCAATCAATCTGCTTTTTGTCGAAAGAGTTTCCAAATCGGCTGAGTTTTTGCTTGCTTTTAGGATGAGGTAAGCATAGGGTTTAATAGAAAATGGGGATGCGAATCGATAAAAATGTTATATAAATGTTTTTGAGGAAGCAATAAATATTTAGCAAATCATGTTTAGATTTAACTACTCTATCAAAGGAAAGATAGCTAAGGTAATTATTGGTTTTTTAATTAACATTGAAATATTTTTATATTAATACCAAATTTAATAACAAAGTTTTGTTACTGCAGTTTAAATAAAATCAACACCTTTAAAAATAAAACATATGATTAAAAAACAGTTTTTTATTATTATTAAAGAAATTTGACATTTTACATTTAACGCTATCGTTAATTGAGACGTTGAATCTTCATGTTCCTGAAGCACAAAGAAATTCATCACATTGATAATATTGTTACGTAACATCTTGTAGCGTGCTGCGGTCGTCATAATTAAAGGTAATAGTAAATGAAGAAGATTAGAATAGTCCAGAAATGTCTCGAAATGTCATTCCTTGTCAAAGGAAGTTCCAGATTGTTCGAGAAGGTTTTAGAAGGTCGAATCAAGCTATATAAGTCGACGACCTGACGTCAGAGGGGAGTTTTATGATAGACGTTAAACGTTAATGTTATCAGTTGGAGTTATTGTATCAATTGAATTGAGTTATTGTAAAAGATAAGTTAAAATAATTTGTGATACCAAAAACCAGCGTAACAGCGATACAAAGTAAAAGTTCATGGTAAATACTATATCCATTGAATACGAAGCAGGTATGGATATTTCAGGCCCACCAGCATGGTTTTTGAAGATATAAGAGGAGAGACTAAGGCGAGAAGAGGAAAAGAAAAGGCGTAGGAAGGAAGAGGAGGAGGAAAAAGAAAGGCGGAGGAAGGAAGAAGAGAAAGAAAAGGAAAAGCGTAGGAAGAAAGAAGAGTAGGAAAAGGAAAGGTGTAGGAAAGAAGAAGAGGGAGAAAAGGAAAGGCATAGGAAGGACGAGAAAAAAGAGAAGGAGGAAAGGTGTAGGAAAGCAGATGTAGAAATTATAAATGATTTGATACAAATTCAGGAAAATTTTAAGCAAGAGGCAGGTCAGCTGAATAGTCGAGTAGATGTCTTGGCCCAGCAATAAGAGAATCTAAAAACTAATTAAGAACAACAACAAGAGAATATAAGAGCTAATTTGGAACAACAACCAAATAATCTAAAAACTAATTAAGAACAACAAAAAGAGAATTTAAAAGCTAATTTGGAGCAACAACAAGAAAAGGCTAGAGCAGACTTAAAAACGTGAATTAGAGCTGAAAAAAGTTAGAGAAAATAATTCGTGGCCAAGCTTCCGTAAGCAACATTGAAACTGAAAACACTACCTCGCCCTCATCTATAACCGAACCAAGCCATTTCCAAAACCCTGTTTCGCAAAGCCATACTAGCAAGACCATTAAACCACCCACGTTTGACGATTAGACAACATGGGAAACATATCGACTCCAATTTGAAGCTGCAGCTAGAGCCAATGGCTGGACCGAGAAATAGGTGGCGGCTTCATTGATAGTATCGCTGCGAGGACAGGCAGCAACCGTTTTACAGTTACTTCCCCAAGAAGAACCCAGTTATTCATCTATCGTCTACGCTTTGGAGACAAGATATGGCCAACAGCATTTACAACGGGTATTTTAAAGCCAGCTAAAGGTTCGTAGTCAGGAACATAATGAAAGTCTACAGAAATTCGAGGTCGACATAAGAAGGTTGACTCATCTAGCCTATCGACAGGTGCCGAAAGATTTATAAGAACAAATCGGAGTACAGGCATTCATTGATAGACTACACGATGTGAAAATGCAGCAAGCCCTTCGCCTATAACATCACAAAATGCTGAGGAAGAAACTAATTGCAGCCCAGGAATATACAGCGGTAAAACTCCTATCCAGATCTTCTCGCGCAAAAGTGAGGGAAATTAAATCTCAAGAAAGTGAGAAGGCCAATACTAATGCTATTCCACAAATCTTAAATATCCTACGAAATATGCAACGAAACAGCCAAATTGGAAGCAGGAGATGCTTCAATTGCGGAGGAATCGGGCATTTTCAAAGAACCTGTAGAAGCATGGTTCATTCTATAAATCGAGAATCAGCGAATGAGACCGGGAAATCATATAGATCAATCTTTTCAAGCCCATCACTAAGACCAATAGGAATTAATTACACCAGCTATGCGTCCCGAAAAAGCCAATCACACACACCGAGCCGGCTTTCTAACAATAAGCAGAAAGTAGAGCATCGAAGAGGTCTCCATAGCAGACATTCTCTTCAGGCAACCCCGTTTAGACGAACAATGCTGGTATGGTTACAGGCTCGAATAACGAGAAGAACCGGTTGATTAAGTTAGTCTTCGGGCAACCACTATCAAAACAGGACGACGAAGAAGAAATCACCCTTAAAAGTCTGAGACAGGGACAGAAGAAAGATAATTACTTAAAGGTTGTCCGAGAATAGCTCAAAAATAAAGTCACACCTACTTGGCAAGAGATAGCCAAATACAGTAGAACCATAAAAGGCTACTGGACCCAGTGGGATTCCATGTATCTTCACGATGGCCTATTGCACCGGAAGTGGGAGAGCCCCGATGGAGTACATGTAGTCCGCCAAGTGATACTGCCGAGGTCATAGGTGAGAATTGTATTGGAGAAACTTCATAGCAGTCGTTCAGGAGGACACTTTGATACTAAAAGGACACTGGCACGAGTTCAGGAAAGATTTTATTGGGTCAATTTCCGACGGGATGTAGCGGATTGGTGTAAAAAATGTGATGTATGCAATGGCAGGACAAAGGTCCATGGATTCGCTCGGGAACGACTGAAAGCCCACACCGATAAAGTAGAAGCTAGAATCGACAGACGTGACACAAATACACATTTTGAGAGGGACGACAAGGTATGGCTGTGCAATCTCAAGCATCGAGGAAGGATTTGTCAAAAATAGCAACGGAACTGGGAAGGCCCCTACTCCGTCCTTAAGGAAAACCAACGATCTAATCTGCCGCATTCAACTGTCAACGGGAAGTAAATCCAACATAGTTCACAGTGGAAAGATAGCTCTATACCGAGGTCCAGATCCTCCCCAGTGGCTCCAGCCAGGTACCAGTAATCAAGTTATTCGGGACGAATAACTATAGAAGAGGGAGTAATGTTACGCAGCAGAGTAAGCGAAGAAGATAGAGTAGTCCATAAATCTCTTGAAATGTCATTCCTTGTCAAACAAAGGTCCAGATTATTCCAGAAGGTTCTAGAAGGTCGAGGCAAGCTATATAAGTCGACGACCGGACGTCAGAGGGGAGTTTTATGATAGACGTTAAACGTTAATGTTATCAGTTGGAGTTATTGTATCAGTTGAATTTAAGTTATTGTAAAAGTTGAGTTAAAATAAATTGTGATACCAAAAAACAGCGCATCAATATTGATTTTTAAGAATCATTTTATACCGCTTTTTGATATGAAATTAATTTAATTAGGAGTGATGAATTAGTGTCTCGGTAGAGGTGAGATCAGTGCGTTTGGCTGCCAAGCAGAGGCCCGGGTTTAAATCTGGGCTGGATACTAATTATTAAATATTTTTTTATGTTCTATTTTATCAATTAGTAAAAGTCATAAATTATTTTTAAATTATTTATATTTTCCTAATAACCATAAAATAAATATTTTTGTTAGCGGGCTGAAAAAATATACTGTGTAAAACTAGAGTAGATTGTCCATATTGCACAACGCCGTTAGCGGTGTGTTCAATCGTTATATTCACTATTGTTGCAGAAGCTTCTATTAATTGATATTTACTTAGGTGTAATGCAACAGAGATCATACCATACTCTTCGGATACTTAATACAAATGCAAAAATCAAAAAAAATCCAATCAAATTAATTTTTATCATCCATTTAGCTTTCAAATAAAGTGTCACACTTTACAGATGAAGAGAATGACTTATGACATTTAAAGATATGATAGAATGTTGTATCTCTTAAAACAAAAATCAATGTGTTTTTCAGTTTAAAAAATTTTCCTCAAAATATTCTGAAATATAGATACTAACACCCTTCATTAGATACCCCCGAGGATAGTACATAAAATAAAACAAATGGTGATAGCCAAGTTTTATCGTTAACACCAATCTCTAATAATTTAACGAGTAACATTTTTTTGTATTTTTATATTGGCAACACAGCGTTAGGATATAAAAATAATATGTCACATAATATACAACGTACAGTCTAACTAATTTGCTTAGTCAAGTCCAATTTAAAAAGATGTAAACAAAAAAATACAAACTTTAAGTAACGATATACTAATTAAAACTTTAAGACTTCTTCAATAAAATATTAAGTTTTTTAAATACTTAACTACTATACAGTTAAGTAAATCTCTAGTCTATGACAAAATGTAACGACTTTGTTGAAATTAGTACACATAATCAGCTAATTAGCTAATTAACTCAGCTAATTTAAAATAAAAGCTTCCCAACAAATGACTACATAAAAGATTCTCAAAAATAAAATCTTCTCTCTATCGCAATATGGACACCAGCCAACTCATTCCGACGTATCCACTTTCATTTTAATTTTATTTTATTGAAACTAAAGTAGATCCCTTTTAAATGGAATTGCGTAAAAAAATCTCAATAAAACTCAAACGCGATTTTTTATCTCACTAAATGATACATCAAAGGCCATTTTTTGCGTTGAAATTAAAGTTGGCAGGTATTAGTACGCCAGATTAAAAACCATTACCTATACTCTTATAAAAAAAAGCTAAAGGTAAATTTGGTATATTAGTTATCATTATTACTAAAATAAAATACGTTTTATACTTATAATAACCAAACAAAGAGTAATAAGCAATTGTCTAAATTCAGATATTTAAAGCCATGCCGAAAATTTTATATCGACGGTGTTTTAGTAAAAGGGCAAAAAAATCAATTTGTACAATAACGGCTTTATTAAATTTCCAGGTAAATTATAGTTATCTACGCACTAAACATGTATTGTTAGAAATTACAGTTCTATTAGGAAATAAAAAAAAATCTATTGCGAATGTATTTGCGTCAATAGTGAGTGCCAAAAAGTTAAAAATGTTGTGGGAAAAATGTCAGATTAACTCCATTATATATAATCAAAAATTGAATTTTCAATAAAAATTTATTATAAGTTAATCCTGTTAATAATGGAAATTTATCCATCTAGATTGCATATGGAGGGGACAAGCTGAGTTATTCCCTCAGTATTAAGTGAGAGCTAGAGCACATGTTTTTGTTGAGTACAACTTTACTCTATTTTAAGGTTTCATAACATAAAATAAGGATTAATTTATATTTTTAAATTTCAGGGTAATTTTATACCTATGTTATGTTGGGAATGGGGTGTTAATAAACTGCGACCCAAAAGATCTATTGTATAGCCCCTTCTGTCGCTAATACAGCAAGAAGATGTCTTAATGCCTATAAGGATTCTTCCAATCCTATTTTCTCAAAGATGTGCAGGATTTGGAGTGGCTTCAAGTAAGGTAAATCTCATCATCCATAAGCAGTTTGCATGAACGTGACTACAGCGAGCTATATACAGAGTTGGAGAACGATGTAATAATAGGAATGCCTTCAGATGAAAAGCTCCCAAAGTATAGCTTTCAAAAGCAATATAAAGAAAGTATACCAGACAGGGAAGCTTAGACGGGAGGACCTCCTATTCGTGCAGAATTCACCTGGTATACAGATGGCTCCAAAACTCATGAAGGTTTAGGAGCAGGTATATACAGTACCAAGCGTTGGTAAACATGTGACAGTATTCCAGGCAGAAATAGCAGCAATACATCACTGCGCAAAAAAAGTATTATGACAGAAGGTAAATGGAAAAACCATTTTTATATTCTCAGACAGTCAAGCGACGTTACAGACACCATGCAGGTACACTTAAAGCTTGTGTGGGACTGTTTAAAAGCCCTAACAGAGCTGAGTAGTCAAAACAGACTAACCTTAGCCTGGGTACCAGGCCTCAGAGAACATGCGGGCAATGAAGAGGCTGATTAACTAGCCCAAGAAGGAGCCTGAAATGCTCTTATTGGCCCAGAACCCTTCTGTGGTGTAACAAAAACAACTATCAGAACATGCACAAAGCAGTGGATGTTTAAAAAATCTCAGAAGTGGTGGAAAAACTCTTCAGGGCAAAGACAGGGCAAAGACAGGCTAAAGAGTTTTAAAAAGTACCATCACCTAAACTCACCTAGCATTTACTAAGTCTTAATAGGAAAAATACTAGAGTACTAATAGGTCTATTAACAGGGTATTGTAGGCTTAACAAACATATGTATATTATCGGTCTGACAGAAGAGACCTTGTGCCGATTCTGTCAGAAAAAAGAGAAAACGGCAGTACACGTATTATGCTACTACAAAGGTCCAGCAAGGCTGGAGAAGAAAAACCAAGGGTAACTAGCTATACCAGAACTACTTCCCAGTCTATGATGTCTAATACAAAAGACCGAATTAGACAAGGTACTCTAAATAAAGATTTATGGATATCCACAATAGATCTGAAAATTTCGAGGTGGGGGAGGCCACTGTCCCTAATTACATCTATTGTAACGAAATAATAAAAAAAAGAAGGAAATTAATTTTTTTTGTGAAAAATAAATTAACATCAAAAATTAAAGAAACATAAAAAAGGGGAAGAAAAGAAAATATATAGAAATTTTACGAGGAAGAAATTTAACAGAGAAATATTTTAATTTTAACTGAACAAAAAAAATGCAAAAAAAAATTGATCTGTAAGCTCACAACTAGCTCAAAGGGAGTATGTTCTCACTGCTTTGGATTCATAGAGGAATTTTGCTACTAGTAACTAGCACGAAAAGGACGGCAACAAGAAATAAGGACACCAGGTATTTTAGAGACAGAAAATACCAACTGTACCTTCTGTAAACCTGAAAAATTTAATAATGTGCACAACAATTGTGGTTCAATTGATAAATAATAAAAAAAATTAAATAAATAGTATGTTATTCCTTTTATCCTAAGATACAAACAAGCTCTCTTTCTCTCTCTCTCTCTCTCTCTCTCTCTCTCTCTCTCTAAGTTAAAAAAATATTACGGAACTTCCCTTCTCAACTTCCACGACGTCGGCTGGGCGGTCTCTCTGGAAGCAAGCAGGGCCTGGTGTTAGGCCGGTGTTTTAAGATCCATTGTGGTGCTGTTCTGCAGCTGGTGATGTTGTTCTTTTTTTCCTGCAGAAAGAAAGGGATCCTTTTCGTCTTTAAAATTTAAAATCTTTCTTCAAAAAAAAAAAAAAAAACTTGAGTGATTCTGTCTTCGAAATCTTTTTCAGAGTGCACTAAATCTTTTCTTTCCAGAGTGTTAATGTGGGCCTAGGTGGATCTAGGTGGACCTAGTGGGCCTTGTTCTCGTTAGGCCTAGTTAATTCGATGGCATTCAAAACAGAAAAGCTAAGATATCTGGTATCTGAAACCAATTTTGGTAGAGAATTTAGGTATCCCCCAGTAGTTCGGTCAAATCGATCGTGTACCTGTCCGAATTCTTTATTTAAAATATTTAGATTCAAAATTAATTTTTGAGTATTCTGTTACGAGAGGACGGTAAACTTTATCATAACACTATCTACTACTGATACCGCAGAACGGCTCAGGTCCCACAAAGGGCGTTTAAGAGACTATCTGCAATCTCATTACCCTGTACCCAGTTATGTCCCGGGACTCAAGTGAGAGTAACTCAATTTTTCTCACCTACCTTATTCAATTTTTCTAAGCATCTCGATACCATTTTTAGGCTAATTACGTAAAAGCTTAGCATTTTGATGGCTGCTTGACTATCGGACTTAATAATAATCTCTTGTCTCTTGATATTTAACATGATACAATTTTCGAATTTCCGCCTGAAAGATGCTCGAGTATTTTCTCAAGTTTTCGGAGTGCTTGGTTCTGGGGCCATACACTTCTATTCCAATTGTTTTTATGCTTTTGGAACCATCCATATACCACTAAATAGCATGTCTTGGGGTTGCAAGGGCGATGGAATCTAGGCTCCATTCTTTATTGCAGCCCAGCTCTGTGGTTTTGAAGTTTAAGTTTTTCACAAAACTGTACATCTTATTAATTTTATCCGGGGGCATATCCCAAGTATCGTTAGTCCTGAAGCTAGTATACTTTCGTCTTATTACTCCGTTTCTAATCAATGCGGCTGTAGGACAGATTCTCATTGCACCGGTAATGCAAACACAGACTAGCCTTTGTACCTTTTAAATATTAGCTTGTGAAGTAGCTAAACTAGTTCTGTTACTCCAGGCTGTAGCCCCGTAAGTGATGATTGGTCTTACTATTGCAGCAAATATCCATCGCAGTGTGTTCGGGTTACATACCATCGTTTACCCGCAATGTTTCTACATACAATTCGGGCTTTTGTGGCCTTATTAACTACTTCCTTCTCATGTGTGTTTCAGAAAAGTTTGTTGTCCAGAGTTGGGCCTAGATATTTGACCTAATTTTTTCATTCTATATCGATCCCGTCCAATTTATGTCAATCTGCATAGAAGTTCGTCTACGCTTATGCTGAAACACACATATAGCAGCATAAGGAAAACAAGAAATTGGTTGCAAATAATGTAAACTTAATAATAAGTGATAAACCATTTGAACGACCCTTGAAACGAAGATAAAAAATAAATAAATAAAAGTAGAGTAAGAAATTTAAGTTCTAAAGAGAAAAAAATGTATTTTATTAATATTTGATAAGAGAAATTGTTCAATAAGACATACCTATGTACACTTTTTGTTTTGTTTCTATAGAAAACACTGGACACCCAACAAAATATGGTCCATTTTCCAAGAATGGGAAAGACTACCCACTATTCATTTTACTTATAATTGTTATTTAATATTTTGATCTCATTATCATATATGTATTACAGTATAATAAATAATTAAAATTTTTCAAATATTTTATTATGATGTAAATATTAGTTTTTTTTAGAGTAATTAATGCCAAAACAATATAAATATATAATAAATTATATTTTAATGAACCTAGGTTGGCTTAACGCTCTTCTTTTTTTATTTTTTATTATTTACTTTCTTATTCAGTCTCTAACTGGCAAGTCAATCAGCCAGTGTAGTTTTAAAAAAATCCGTTTCATACTAATTCACAGCACTATACGTTTCCAAAAATTAACACGGGATCCGACTATCTTCTTTATTAGTTTATCTATGACCCTATCTGTCTCTAAAGTTCCTGTAGATAACAACTGAGCCATCTATCTGGATGTGGTGTTATCTACTTCAGTATATGCAGGTGCTCTTTTGACAGATTCTTGTGGCGTGCTCTTTCTATATCTAGGAAGGCACACGCGATCGTCTATTTGTTTGACCGTCCATCCTGAATTACGTCAGTCAGCTGTACATACAAGAGCAGATTCTGTAAATCTTTCTGCTTGGTACGCGTGCTGGCTTTGGTGAAGTGGCACCCTCTCCAATACTTCCGTTTTGATATAATTATCAACAGCCTTCGCCATTGTTTTTATTGCAAAGGATGGTCGAAGGATTTAGGATGTGTGGTATCCTTTTTCCCTACTTTTGGAATAAAGGTGACTCTGGCCCTTCTTCATGTTTCTGGTATATATCCCAGTTCCTTCGGGATAGCTGGATTATGTGTGGTAGTAATTCTTCCTGTGCTCTCTAAAGCAGTGTTGGAAATAATCCATCCACACTTCGAGACTTAAACGGTTCAAAAGTGTTTACGGCCCACTTCAACCGATTTTTGCTGCATCAGTGTTTGGCCACTGCAGCGGCCTCTCTTGGGGGTCTGCTTACCTTAGTTGTGTCCCTTATTCGAAAAGGTGTGCTGCCAGGAAATTGAGTTTCGAGTAAGAGGTGAGCTATTTTCTCTCCATGTAGCTTCTATTTGGTTTCTTAAATGCCATAACTAAATCAACTAAAATACGCCTCTCAAATAACAATACGTATTCGTCCATTCTTCTTGAACAAAACAAGCACTTTCGCTCTTTTACTTTTTCGTAACTTGCTAATTGAGACAATGCGCAAGAACGTTTGTTTCGTATTCGTTCTATATAAAAATAATTACTAATTTACTAAAAAGCTTAAATTATTTAAATATGTCAGCTTGTTTGCAGTATAGTTATAAAAGTAAAAATCTTAAAAAAAAGAAAATTATTATTATTTCAGTTAATAAATTAATATTAAAGCGATCAAAAATATTAGTTAAATTGGTATTAAAAGATACCCAAGGAAATGCTGATTACGATAATTTTTATATAAACCATGTTGATTTCGATCCTATGACTATACAGCATTTAGTCCACAAGTATTACATAATCTTGATATTAATTTTTTAAATGAACATGGGATGGTGTTTCTAACAGCTCAGAATACAGATCTGTCTTAGAATAAAAATATAAAGCCAATAAACGAAATTCCTACCAATTACCAAAAATCTGATCTTAGTATTGATGATCCATTTAGAATACTAACTCAATACGTATTCCTAAAATAACACAGCAATTATCTGAAATTGTCACTAATAAACAATTAGATATGATTATACCAATTTTTTATTTCGGAAATAATTGATATAGAATTGAAAACAAAAGAGTCCATTAAGCTTCCTCTAGTGACTAAAATTAGCAGGGTAGCTTCTAGAGCAATAAGCTCAAACAACTAGAAAGAGCATCAGTACCAAAAATACAGTTACTTTAATTTTGGTTTCGGGAATGGTTTCGGGGAACAACGCTGTGGATGAAGGATAATAGAAAAAGCTGGAACCAAAATCTTAGCTCATAGAACCACGACTATTTCGGAGTATTACAAATAATACTACCAAAGCAATTATCTCAGTTAGAACAATAAGTTTATTAATATTTATCACCCGTTGCTTACTTGTATTTGTAACTAAAGTCAGCATCACCTTGTAAAGTAAAGAAGTAATGCAATTAAAAAAGAAAAATTAATTTTTGTAAGATAAGTAGACATTTCATATTTATATTTTATTTATTTTATCAAACAAAAGAAGCGTCTTAATGTTTTCTTTTTAGGACTTTTTATACAAAAAACCCCTTTCAATATTGTAACACAGTACAACTTATGTTACCAAAAACTTCTTAAGAAGTTTCCAAGAAAAGGAATTATTATAAAAGTTTTGAAGTTGGTGAGGAAAAAGGGCTCTGACAAATCAGCGATTTTAAATAAGGAAGTTTACTTTTATATGTAACAGCTACTATAGGACAATATTCGATATAGGAACCTTTGTGACAATTTTTTTTTCTTACATCGATACTTCTATTTATTAAGAATGGGTCGTAGTATAACTGAAAATTCTCTAGATCAAATTAATACGAATAAAAGAAATAGTTTTTAGGATTGTGTTTTAAATATTGAAGTCCCAAAAAGAACTAATTATACAAAAAGTTTTTCAAAATTTAATTTAATAAATTTTGAGGAAGATTTAAATGCTTTAAACTGTGACCAACTTTACAAACAGCTTTCCATTGATAAAAAAAATCAAAGCCATGTACAATTTAAACACTTACTACTTGATAAGCACGTACCTCTAAAAATCGTTTAAACCTTGGATTGCTAAAAACATAAAATTTATGATTCAATTGAGAAACAAAGCACTTATCAAATGTAAATCAACCAAGAATATTTCCCATTGGAACTATTACAAACAATTAAGAAATTTTATAAATAATTTAATTAAAACAGAAAAAAGGTTATTTAGAACATAAACTTCGAAACTCTGACTCTAAAACTAAATGGAAAATCTTCCATAATATATTAACAAGCAACACTGAGGAAATCAATTTTTATTTTCATATAGATGCAAATCAAATTAATAACCATTTTTTAAATATTTCCAACGTAGTTAGTACTGCAAATCAACAATTAGCTCAGTTTTATAATAATAATAATAATAATAATAATAATTAATAATAATAATAAGACACAAAATGGCGTTTTGCATTTTTTATTCCAGGAAGTAAATGAATTTCTGATTTCAAAAATTATTGATATAAAAACAAAAGCATGTGGCTCAGATCGAATTAATATAAAATTTGTATAATTAATGTATTCCATAACACATATAATTAACTACTGTTTAATAAAATCAGTTTTTCCTGAATTATGTACTGCCAATCCCAAAAAGCAACCTTTAGAAAGTGTATTATCATTCTACCAACTATTTCCAAAGTTTTAGAAAGAATTGTTGAGCAACAAATACGTGACCATTTAAACAAATATGACATACTTCCACACACATAATCAGGATTTAGACCAAGACATAGTTTCGGTACAGAATTATCTAATATCTTAAAACAACGAGATGAAGGTAAAATTGGAGTCTTAGTTTTTATTAGATTACAGCAAGGCATTCGACATGATCAATCATGACTTATTATTAACAATTTTAAATTTCATAGGATTCGAGAAATCAACTATAACTTTGTTTAGAAATTATTTAACAGGAAAGTGCCAAAGAGTAGTATTTAATGATATCAAATCAGATGCTGGAATTCCTGAACGAGAGTTACCCTAATCGTTGGATAGGAAGAGCGGGATCGAAAGCCTGGCCTCCCAGATCACCAGATATAAATACTCTGGATTTTTTCTGTGGGGTCACTTAAAAACACTGGTCCAAAATGAGCAAGATCTAAGAAACAGGATATTAGAATCGTGTGCCATTATTAATCAGACACCAGGTATAACGTATGTCTCAAAAGTACACCCTATCTATATGCATTGAGTTAGTCGAGCGACACCAACGTCTTTTGGCATTAAACAAAACCTCGTAACGTAAACATTTCCAGTTTTAAAAATTGGACTTCAAATATTAATAGTTATTTATGGTACTAGTGTGTTATGTTGAAAATAAGTCACGCGAAATTGGAGGAACCAGCGCTCTACACTGGTCACTGCCTGAGAAGGTCTTTGGTAACTCTTTTGGCCAATGCAGGGGTTAACATGACTACTTTGAAGCGTAACGGAGGATGGAAGTCCTCGACGATAACAGAAGGATACCCAGAAGAATCGGTGCATAACAAAATACAAATTGCAGAAAAAATACAAGATTCTAATGTATCGGTGTCTTCCAGCACTATCAGCAGCTGTACCGATATGGGAGCGTCTGGTTCCAATGAACCAACGAATTTTACAATGACTTTATACTCGAATAAACCGTTAGCATTTTCCTTTAATTTCAATATCAATGTGAATTCTGCTTGTAATAGTAATAAATAAATAGAATACTACTTTAAATATGAACGTTATAATCCATAACTCATTAGTGAGTTATATAATTCATAACTCACTAGTGATTTATTTATTATAACACACTAGTATGTTATTTGATAGTTTACTTGTCTAAACTGACGTCAATAATGACAGTCACAACTATCATGTGTTGGATAAAGATAATAGTTATTTCATAAACATTTTAAACTAGCAAACTATAAGTGTTTTTAATATTTATCCATAACAATAATGTAATATATTTTATTCTATTCATTACTAGCTACTTAAAGTTCTTTTAGACCCAATAAAATGTTTAATCTTGAGAACGAAAGAACGTGAATGTCTTCAGTGACCTAATTAGTACAGCAACTAAGGCAAAGGCAGGATATTAGTCTTCGATCCCCTTAGGGCTGAACGAAGGTGAGTTATGTTTAAAAGCATATTGAATAAGATTGTGATTTTTTAAATCAACGACGTTTGAGCGTTTATAAATGTAATTAATACAAATTAAATTAGAAATATAATCAACAATTTTTTCCACATTTGGAACCTCCTAAACAAGTAGGTACATCTAATATTAATAACATTGATTTTTTCGCTAGGATTATTTACATTTATGTATGTTTCGATGTATCTTTGTTGCTTTTTCTTTCCTTATTTGGTTGAGTTGTCCTCTTAAAAGTCTCAAATAGTTTAATTACTCGTATCTGCACCTAATTTTATATTTTATGCTTGCTTTCTTAATAGCAGAACATTTTTGAATAAAATTTCGAAGATAAATAACATAAATTTTAGACCAAATTCATTAAAAATATAGTGTGTGAGTATAGTAACGTATTTCATCTTTCTTGTGCTTTGAAAAACACAATTAAGCGCAAAAGGAACAAATATATAATCTTTTATTAGAAAATAATCAATCAATTAAATATAAATACTAAATAAACAGTCAACTGAGCCAACAAAAAATATAGATAAGTATAGGTCATTTGCTGGGAGTGACCTCAATAAAAACTTCCCAACACAAATCAAGCAAAAACCATCAACATCAATAAATAGTTTAGGTGTGAATGAATCTCGAGTGGTGTTGCCAAATCGATCGATCTATTAATCATAAAATAAATTAATTGATTAATTTAACACAAGTTAATATAAATAATAAATATAATGAAAATGCTTAGATATATTTATTTCTGTGACATAAAAAATGTTAAAAAACTGTTGGCCAAAATAAAACATCTAAAGATTTTGGTATATTAAAAAAAATTGCCCTATTTATACGATATTAAGAGCCACGTTACAACAACTGAGATGCATGATCATATAAAAAATGAAGAAACATTTAAAGATGCAGATATAAGTGTTGCAGAAAATCAGAATAAATGCTTGTTTGGTATAGACTATAAATATATTTTGTAAAAATGGTATAATATATCGAAACCTTTTTACCAGACTATCGTAAGTGCCATTTGAACAAATGTCGTTTACGTTAGTCTGGCAAAAAGGTATCGATATATCCTTAATTATATATCAAGTTACTCTTTGAAAGATGAGTTCGAGTGCTCAGGTAATAAAGTTATTTTTCTAATATGAAAATTTTAATTGTATAATTATAAAGACCTAGTGGGGGATCGCTCAGTATATTTTTTGATAAGTTGCAAGATTTATTGACAAAAAGAATGTATTATTTTTATAGCAGAAGGTTTCAATATCGAACAGAAGAATGATAATAACTTAAAAGAACTATTAACTATAACAAATTTTATTAATAAAATGAATAAGACTCAAAGCCAATTTCACATAAATACCAACGACCGTTTTATATCAGAAAACAACTACTTCTTTGCTAATACCGCAATAGGTATTAAATTATATCCGAAGGAAAGACAGCAGAGAGAAATTAAAATTCAACACTCTCTACCTTTGATTTTGCTTACTAAGGAGAACATCTTTCTTGGACCGGTTTCGTCCTTATTAGGACTCTTCAGCAAGTAATGGATAGGTTCTCAATTCCAGTCTCTAATGGTATTAAAAAATGCTACACATTTCACCAGTATGCATTAAAGTTATTTATGAAGAGAATAAGAATTCAAGTAGTGAAATGGTGTCGCCATCTGTTCTTAGTAAGCAAAATCAAAGTGCGCTGTAGTACCCAGATAGAAAACTAGGTGGAACCAAAAAGACCTGGCGGGCAATTTTTAAAAACGAAAATAAATCAAACTCAAATGTGATAGACGTAAAATAAAACGAATAAAACTCAAAGACAATATCACATAAATACCAACGACCGTTTCCCTTCAGAAAATTGAGAACCTATCTATTTCTTGCTGAAGAGTCCTAATAAGGACGCAACCGATCCAAGAATGATGTTCTCCTTACTAAGCAAAATAAAAGGTAGATAGTGTTGAAATTTAATTTCTATCTCTGCTGTCTTTCCTTCGGATATAATTCAATACCTGTTGCGGTATTAGCCAAAGGAGTAGTTGTTTTCTGAAGGGAAACGGTCGTTGGTATTTATGTAATATTGGCTTTGAGTTTTATTCATTTTATTTTACATCCATCACATTTGAGTTTGATTTATTTTCGTTTCTTAACTTTATTAATGTTTACAAAATTATTAAAGAATACTCATTTTTAACTAGTATTGACAATATTTTTTTACAAATTATGAGGGCGTATACCAATTAACGCCAATCAAGTGTAGTAATTGATATTCAGACATCAGATCATATATATTATGTTTTAACTTAAAAATTGATAAACCAATTAATTTTATTTATTTTTTTATTAAAAAGATAAATCGGTATCATGGTATCGAAACAGGTAGCTCTAAAAGTGATTAATCTCAAGATTTTGATGTCTGAATACTAATTTTTAACAATTTTTTGATTAATATATAATTTAAAATTTCAATAGAGTTTAAATCATTATTACAATGGAACATGAACAGTTATTTTAATAATCTAACCATGCTACAAATTATCATCTCTGAACATTTCCCATGCCTATGCTATTCCTATGCCTACAAGAAACTCATTTTAAAGATAATCGTTACCATTTACCTAACATATCAGTGTTTTCATGAAAACAGAGTCCACAGACAACAAACAGTGGAGGTGTAACCAAAATATTTTATGTTCTTAACACTCAAAAGCAAGTCATATTTCAATAACATCCAATCTTGAAGCAGTAGCAGCAAAAATAGTAGGCCTATATCTAATCCATATTTGTAACATCCATCTACCAGACGAGCCAGTAGAATTTATTGACGTTTGTAAACTTATCAATCAAATACCTCCACCTAAGAACTTTTCTGGGCGATTTTATTGGGAATAATACTATGTGGGGTTCTAAAACAAATGACAAACGCGGACGCATTATAACAAATATTATAGATCATTATAATGTTTGTCTATTAAACGATGGAGCCAAAAATTCGTATCAATTCAGCAACAGGCAACACGTTTGCTATATATTTAAGCTTTTATGATCCAACAGTGTCTCTGTCGGTTCCTTGGAAGGTTTTTCCACACTTGTACAATAGCGATAATTACCGAATTAAAATAAATAACATAAATATCAGAAGTAATAACATATATCCACTACCTAGATGGAAGTTAAAATCTGCAAACTGGAACAACTTTACCGAAGCTGTCAATAATTCAATGAAACCATGTACTTTAAGTAATGATATTAATACAACTGTCAGCAGCTTCGACAAAATCATAATCGATACAGAAAATACTATTATTGGCAAAACCACTACAATTACTAGTCGTAGTGCAGTTCCATGGTGAAGTAAGTGTTGTGAAACCGCTACTAAAGCAAGCCTTCTTTCAATAGATATAAAAAATATAGAACTTTAAAAAATATATCAGAATTTAAAAAATTAATAGCTCTTTTTGTTATAGATTTTGACACGTTGGAGCGCTAATTTCTAATAGCTCGGCGTTACTTTGCAATAAAACATTAATTTCAAAACACTTATAAGAAATTTTGACTAGCTCATAGAAATTTATCACCAAACATTACTTACCTTTAGTCAATTAAAAAAAAAAAAATTGCACATTGACTTTATAGTTTTTTTAGTCGTGACTTCGGCTTTTCTAATAGACACTTTTGGGAAAATAGTTTTCTAGAATTTGTTTATTTATGTAAATGAAATGATTAAGTATGAATTAATATTTTACAAATTAAAATAAATACATGGATTAAATTACAAATGATTTTACTATGCTTACTATGCTTACCTAAAAGAAACTTGGAAAGGTCTTTATAATATACCAGTTACTTTTTTAAAATACTTCCCTTTAAATGCTAAACAACATCTATTGAAAATATAGACTAACATATAATCTTAACATGTCTTTCCAAAATAATGGTGCGAAGCAATTATAATTCCCAAATCTTCTGCAGATTTTTACAGACCCATCTCTATTACTTGCTGAATATGCAAGCTTCTTAAAAAAATAATTAACAAGCGACTGATTTGGATCCTCTAGAGTAGAAACGAACTTATTCGAGAACAAAACAGTTTTAGACAAAATAGGTCAACGATAGACAATAATTTAGAACTTCAAAGTTTTATCTACGAAGCTTTTACACTAGACCAGAAATGTATTCCTATTTTTATTGATGTAAATAGGGCGTTCGGTACCACATAGATACATTAAATATTAAATACCTTGTCTGAACTCAATATTCAAGGACATTGTCTAGCATGTATTAAAAGCTTTCTAAATAATAGAAGTTTTAGAGTAAAAGCAAACGGGTGTTTCTGAGAAAACAAGCCCCAAAACAATGGCACGCCACAAGCATTGGGTATAAGTACATTACTTTTACTTTTCGTTCTCAACGGAATTCTGCAGAATCTGAGAAAACAGCTAAAAGCCCCACTATTTGCAGATGGCCTTGTAGTTTTTTTTTGAAAAGCAATGCTTTTTACAGAACTTCCTTGCGCACCTCCAGGGATAGTGTGATAATGCTGGATATAGATTTTCCACTAAAAAAGTCGAACTCATTGGTCCCTCATTTACCTTGCATGGACGTATTCTGGAAATTTTACTAACAACAGCATTTCTTGGAATGTGCTTTGATAGTAAGTTAAACTCGAGATAGTACTAATAACTTAGTAGTCTAGTATCAAAGTCGTCTTAATATACTAGAAGCCGCAGCTAATAAAAAGTGGGGAGCTGCTGATGGCCCAACTCTGATGCTATTATATAAAACTTTAATCAGGTCACGTATTGATTATGGTGCAACTTCATACTATTCCTCTAACAGATTTAGATTAAACTAGTTAGAAACTTTGCAAAACTCAGCTTTTCGAATTATCTTGGGTGCCTTTAGAACCACACCTGTAAATAGCATGGAATGGGAACTAAAAGAACCTTTATTAAGTCTAGAAAAAAAGATTTAAAGTATCAATTATGCAGCCACAATGCTTGCTATACCAATAAATCAAACTTTTACAATATACTCATACAAATAGATCAGAAGACGTTTTCAAAAAAGTAAGTAAGTAAGTAAGAGCACCGAAGCCTTTTTATGAAAGAGTCAGAAGATACTTTGATGGAATCTAGTTTTTACTACCAGAAATAGAAATATGCTATATGAAATACATCACAGAACCCTGGCTTATTTCCATACGTATTACCAATAGCGACTTATTTAAATATGATGAGCATAACACCAATTCGACGATAATAAAATTCATATTACAGGAACTATGTTGAATATGAGCATATATAATACACAGATGATTCTAAAAATTCTATAAGCGTTGGAGCAGCTGCATCTTATCTGCAGGATTATACGCTATATATCGAGCTCTTATCCACATCAATAAAAGGCAATCGCAAACTCACAACAAATTTATAATTCTCTCAGACTCACTTAATTTCTTATACTCAATCCAGCAACTGTACTCCAAGCACCCAATTGTCTAAGACATTAAAACCGAAATCTTCATAGCCAACGACAGAGACAAGAAAATTGTCCCAATCTGGAAGCCTTCGCACATAGGCATTAGTGGTAACGAAGTACCTAACCAGTAGGCTCAGTAAGAGCCGAGACTCTTAAAGAGTTCAAAAGGTGTTATGTGCGGATTTGAATCAGCTGTTAATACATTAGTAGCAATCTCAGTGGAATCAGTGCAAGTCAAAATTAAGTGAAATCAAACCCACATATTAGATGTGGTTGTGCTATCCCAACAAAGGAAAGAAGCGAGTGATAATATCGCGTTTGCGCCTCAGCCACACAACACTGACGCCCGAGTATCATACGAAAGGTGAACTAATTTCGATTTTAGAGGTCCGTAAAAAGATGATATCACATCTTGACTGAATGCGTGCACTTTACTGTCCAGAAAACAGACTGCAACCTAGCCAACAATTTATTAAATATACTGAATAAAATTAAATGTAATCATGTTTTTAAATACATAAAAGACGTTAATATTTGTATCCAAATTTAATAAAATTGTTATATGCATAGACCGCTGTTGTTAATAACCTTTTAAGGTTTATGCAACTTTTTTTTTAAATAAAAATAAAAGAACTAATACCTTTGACAGTTTTTTTTAATGTTTATGAAATTATTAAAAAATGTACACTTATTACGCAAATTTTTATGCAGTATTGACAATATTTTTACAAATTATGAGGGGGTGTACCAATCAATACCAATCAAGTGTAATAATTTTATTTATGAGGGACTTTCTACTGATGACGATATTTTTAATTTTGTTGATAAATCAAAAAATTTAAATTGGGAGTATGGTTGCAGTGCGCCATACCATAAGATGTAAAATTACTGATTTTGTAATAAAATATAAGGCTTCTGTTACCGATGATGTATTTTCAAAATGAATATGAATAACAACTTAAAACTATAAAAAAAACCAAGAAAGTAAAATATATGCAACTAGTTTTGCTAGTGAACGCCACAAATATTTCCCCTGCCTTGGTCAGTTGTAATTGTGTGAGGTACGACAAAACGACAAATGTATCGATTAAATGAACATTTGGCAACTGTTTCCTCGGCGACATTCGAAATTGGGTAAGCTTCAGGCTATCTTGTGAATATTTTCTAAATATTCTCAATAAGATTGAGATCCGGGCTTAGAGAAGGACAATTGATTTTGTGAATACCAACCTCTTCAAGGTACTGTGTTACCATCCTTGCCGTGTGTGGTCGCGCGTTATCCTGCATTAGCATAAAACCATTGCCAACAAAATCAGCATAGGGCATTACATGCTATTCTAGGATCTCTGTTGTGTATCGTGGTGATGTTAATGCGCCTCTGTCAATAATAACGAGATTCGTGTGTCTTTAAAAGAAATTTCTGTTCAAAACATTATTGAGCCACTCCCAAAAGCAACTCGAGGTGATCGAGTACAGGTAGCATAACTTTATTTAGCTCTTCTGTAAACCTTATTTCGGCCATCTTTTTCATATATGCACATTCTCCACTCATTTGTAAACAGAAGTTTTTTCGAATCGTCCACTGCTCAGTTCACATGTTCGCGAACAAAAGCAGTTTTCCGTATTTTGTATGCAGCAGTAAGCAAAGATCCTGTAACTAAACTGCAAGCTGTAAAACCACTTTCTCTTAACCTTTGACGAAAAGTAGAAGTGCTGACTGCCGTTCCATGAGCTTGTTGGAGACTGCTTTGGAGCATTCTAGCGGTTTAGGTTCGATCTCGTAAAGCAGCAATGGTGAGAAAGCGATCGTTCCTGGCTGTTGTTATTTTTTAGCACCCTTACCAGGTCTCCGGTGATAAGAGCCTTTTGCAAGAAACCGTTGGTGTGTTCTTTGTACAGTTAAACGACTGACATTTAATTGTCTCGGCACATACTGTTCCATTTTCCAGTACTCTTACAATCTGAATAGCACTTCAATAATTTTTATCCATTATTAAGGAATACACTTTACTCTACAAAGACCAGTGCAGTACAAAAATACCTTTAATACTCTTTAGAACACAACACAAGTTTATAAAGTTCTCAAAACAGTAACTTTCATGAAACTTAATTGACGGGTAAAAAAGTATTCTGAAAAATTTTTTGGTTAACTCGATTTCAAAAATTTGTTTATGATCTTTACAGGGTTGGCATGACTTCGCTAGTTTGCGTACCCATTTTAATTAATTAAAAAATAAGAAACTTAACAAGAAAGATAATTTCGTAAATTTTTTGGTGGGCTGTTTTCTCTGACGCGCAGTGTATTTTGCTAACAGTACCATCAGTAAAAAGAGTTTTATATTATTTGGAAATATATTCTAAAAAGTGTAGAACAGCATCATCTCTATAAAGTGCTTTATCGGCCCCAGGAACAATATATATGCTGCCACTGTTCTAAGCGTTTAGGATCCTATAAAAAACATTTACAATGTTAAAATTGGAGTTCAACAAAAAAATAAACTAGTAATTAAATTTTTGTTATGTACCAGATTTGTCCAAAAAATGTACCAGATTGCATAAAAATATACTAAATTCTATAAATATACCCAAATTTTTCTAATTGTGATGATGCGGTTCATTGAAAAGCAAAAATAAACGAATACAAACAAGAAAAACCCTCCAACAATCTAGTTTATACGTCAAATGGAAACATTCGCTGAAAAAAAGGAAAGTACTAGATTTTGCTTCGAGTCTACTAGAGTATCAGATTCTTAGAGAATGTACTAAATCTAGTATAATTATACTAGACTGGTAACACTGTTGGCAACATTGTAATAGTTTTTAAAAGCATTCTACCCTGTATTTAATTAAAACTATTTATCTAAGATTAAAACTCTATAAAAAACTAACTTTTTTTTTCTATTAAGTTAAATTTAATATATAATTATTGTTGTTTATAAGTGAGGATCTGTGACTGTAAAATTGTATTTTATAGAAACTTGTAATAAAATAAACTACACTCCGTGAGACGTGTTGTGACAAGTTTACAATAAATATTATATTATATTTAAACATAAATACATTATTTTACCTATATTAGAAGCTTTAAAAAGACATTGAATTAATTTCTTCTTGTGTTTTCTCTACTTTTACTTGTGATTTATGTCCTGTTTTACAATGTGGAACGAACTAAATCTTGCTTTAATGTTTTTTGTCACTCATGTTACTTGTACTCAGGTACTTTTTTCACAATATTTTGATTCTTTTCACCAATTTTTTAAAAAAATCGCTTTATATTACATTGACTTATATCGAAAATGAACGTCATTGACGTTCGAACTGCCAACTACAGTCAATTTAGCGAACTTTATAAAAAGAAGGACAAAAATTTGAAATTTGATCATTGCCGAATCGCCTCCATATATCTAGTCTTCATAGTAAATATATTCCAATTATTGAAATTTCCTTTGATTTGGGAATATCACGTTGAAGTCACCATTTATAGTGGCAGTGCGCCATACCAAATGATTTAAAATTATTGCTTCTGTAATAAAATATAAGGCTTCTGTTAGCGATGATGTATTTTCAAAATGGATACAGAAACATAATCAAAATATTTTTTTAGCAGACTTCAAAAACATAAAAACAAAATCGATTAGACATAGACACACTTTTAACCCTCTCAAACTACAGTTAAAATCCCGAAACATAATATATTATAAACAAAGAATAAGGTAACAAAGCATATGTGGAAAATCTGCAAAGAAATTACTGAGAAATTAAAAAATCAAGATTGTAAAATTAAATGTTATCGTGTAGAAATCAATAATAACCATAATAAATATTAAAATATCAATGTTTAAAATTACCTTTCACTTGTGTTTAACGAGCTCGCGTTCATTTACAAGCAATTTTGTAATTCGAATCTTAGAAGATCATGTAAATTTATTATTTTATATATTTAAATCCCTAAGGTAATAATTTAAAAATAGATACACTTTTAATCGATATGTGGTTAAGCATTGCTATATAATAAAAAATTTAGATCTTAAATACAGGGTGTTCCAAATAAGAGTGATTGATTTTAAATGTAAATGCACACCCTGTACATTTTGATGGCATTCAAAAGAGAGATTTATCTACTTTTTAAAAATGTATAGTTTGATATCTTTTGTTTTCTTAACAACACAGATTTTCGAGTTTTTAAGTAACACTGCTGTTTACTTTATTTAAAAAATGACATTAAATAAAATTAACAAAAATAATTTGTTCAGTAATAAAACACAACAAAAATTTAATATAGATTACGAAACAATTATTAATAATGAAGAATGTATAAGATACAACAAATGCTGCATGTGCCTATGTATACCCTCCTCTTCAATACACATGCGTAATTGAAATTTAACACACACAAAATTAACCGAACATTAACATTTGGTCTATCTCTTTCAAATTCATTAAAAATACATACATCTGTCTATTTCATAGGAGAGTAAAACACTCGTAGGCAGATTTATTTAAACATAATTTGATACATAGTAAAATAAATCAACTCTTGCTATGGCAAGTTGACAACAAAATCAACAAATTTGACAATTCATAAAAACAGAAGTAATTTACTGTCATTTACAAAATAATTTATTCAGTAACTGAAAAAGCTCAAACTGTGTTAATTTATGCAGAAAATAAATCTATCTCTCAAACAAGGAGAATATTATTAAAAAGTGGCATGTAAAATTTAGCGAAACTGGTTGCATTGCGCACCTAAAAAAAAAACAAGAAACGCTGATGCTCTTTTTGAAAAGTTGTTGTCTATTAATGAAGTGCTGCAAGCTAACAGTTACAGAATTTCGATTAGAAAGATTGCTGGAATTTTAGACATTTCCAAAAGTGACGTGCAGAAGTGTCTAAAAATTTTAAAACTGACTCCATATAAAATTCAGACCTAACAAAAATTGTACCCGTCAGGCTAAGGGTGTGCGAGACTTTACTAGATTTATTTAGGAATAAACCTAATACGTTATTAATCATGTCTGATGAAGCAACTTTTTACATTAGTGGAATGTGTAACAAACAAAATTGCAGAATATAGGGTTCTGGAAACCTCACTTCTTTTAATGAAATTGAAAGAGATGGTCCAAAAAATTGGTGTGGGTTGTCCCCTAGAAAAATCTATGGTCCTTTTTTCTTTACGGAACTAACTGGGACAGGTACAAATTACAGGGATATGTTGGAACAGATTTTTTATCCTCAATTAGTTCAAGATGGAATTAGAGACATCGTTTACTTTCAACAAGATGGCGCACCACCTCATTTTTCAATGATAGCACGAGATTCGTTAAATAATTTTTTTAATCAAAAGTGGATAGGTCGAGCTGGACTGATTGAGTGGTCACCGCGATATCCTGATCTAACTGTCCCAGATTTTTTTCTCTGAAGATATGTGAAGGATAAATGCTACAGTCCTAAGTCTAACAACTTAAAAGAACTAAAAGATAACATTAGGAACATTAACGAAAATATTCCGCCAGATATGTTAGAAAAATCGTTTGAAAATGTAAAATTTCGCTTGCGTATGTGCATTGAACAAGAGGGTAAACACATAAACCATTTATTGTAACTTTTACATCATCATTATAAATGTTTGTTTTCTAATTTTTAATAAATTTTTGTTGTTTCGTTACTGAATAAATTCTTTTTGCTAATTTTATTTAATGTCAGTTTTTAAATAAAGAAAACAGCAGTGTTACTTAAAAACTTGAAAATCTGTGTTGTTCAGAAAACAAAAGATATTAAACTATACATTTTTAAAAAGTAGATGAATCTCTTTTTTGAATGCTATCAAAATGGTGTCGGCTCATTTCCGCCCGGCTCATCTCCGCCCTCAACCTTTTTCGGCTCATCTTCGCCCACGGTTATGGTCAACCAAAATACCCGGCTCATTTCCGCCCAGATTTGCAGCCCCTTACTAATTACGGCATTTTAGATTAGTAGGTACATACAAGGTGGCGCAAAATAAAGTCCCCTATTTGTTTTTTATATAAAAATAAGATTAATTAAAAAACATATTATAAATGAAATAGTATATTACATTACGAGTGTGGAAAGTGACATTTTTCACACGAGTGGGAAATATTGTCGCACGAGGCGCAAGCCGAGTGCGACTATCACACGAGTGTGGAAAATCACTTTTCACACAAGTGATGTACAATATTTTTCCTACGACCACAAAATAATGTCATCAAAAAAAATGTAAAACCAAGGTTATTATTACTATAATAAGTAAAATGTATTTAAAAAAAATAATCAACAATAATCGTATTTATTCAATTTTCATATTTTCTAAACAAAAAAAAACTAAAAAAAAAATAAAAAAAAAACAAACAAAAAATTCTGCTCCGCCAGGATTTGAACCATAGACTGAACGCGGTCGAAAAATGGCAAAGTTGATAAGTTCGATGTCCTAACCACCTGAGCTAATAGCCCTTGTGTCAATTGAATGATCTAATCGGTTATGTATTTAACCAGAATAAAGAGCAAACATTATTTTAAAATTATTTTAATAATAATTGTTAAATATAAATATCTAGGATCTAATTTACAACAATTTCAATAATTTAACAATCATATCGATTTTAGTAGGTATTAATATGTTTGACATTTTGTGGCAACTACTGCGGAAAGTAACATATTCTCACTCGGGTGGAAAGTAAATTCTTATTCATACGCGTGTGATATAGGGCACTTTCCATAGGACTATATAGTGTGATATGTGTCACTTTCCTAAGTGGTCGTAGGAAAAATATTTATTTAAACTCTAAAAATTTGTTTTGTTGCACACTAAAATAATATCGACCAAATGGCCACCCTGAGCATTAATGCAATAATGAGCTCTTTTTAAAGCATTTTTCATAACTTTCTCCAACATTTCAGGTGGTATTATGTCAATTTCTTTCCGGATGTTGTCTTTTATTGCTTCTAGTATTTAAGGATTATTTAGAAATACCCTATCTTTGCGATAATCCCATAACCAAAAGTCTGGAACAGTTAAATCGGGAGACCTTGGCGGATATGCAATATCGGCATTTTTCGAGATAAGGCGTCCAGGAAAAATTCTGATAATTGACGAATTATTTTAATAAAAAAAATTTACGATTTCGGCACGTTCTCGAGGCGTATATCGATTCATAATGAATTTCCCAAGTATCTACTTTGCAACTGACAGAAAAACTCAAACAGATGTCAACTACAAACGAAACCATGACAACATTCCATAGGGTACTTGATTTTGCGCAACCTTGTATTTACAATATTTACATACATACACATTCGAGTAGTATATATGTAATCGAGTTTTTGTATATAGGATAAATGATAATATGAAAAATTATAAATCAATATATTAATATAAATTGTTTTACGTATTATTTTAATTTTATATTTAGAAAAATAAGTTTTTTCTTAAAGTTGAAGGTAGTAGCCATGTGTGAGTTATATGTTCACAAAATAGGTAAATAAAACAAGGGTGGTCCTTAAGAGTAAAAATCTCTTGTGAGATCTTAAGGACCACCCTTGTTTTATTTACCTCTTTTTTGAAGTTTTTTCTTATTTAGTAAAGAAAAATATTTCTTTTGTGGTAATAATTTTTTTTTAGTGTTTGTATCGAAAAAATATTAAACATAAATAAACTTATTAATTACTAGAATACAATTCAGAAATTTTCATGTGTATTTATGTTGCTGCTACAACAAATATTACAAATAAATTAAATTAAAAATTAAAGGGAGCTCTCCTAAAGGATTTTCTGTTGTACTGGCATGTTTAAAAGTTACATTTTTATTTATTTTTATTTATTTTTATTTATTTTTATTTATTTTTATTTATTTTTATTTATTTTTATTTATTTTTATTTATTTTTATTTATTTTTATTTATTTTTATTTATTTTTATTTATTTTTATTTATTTTTATTTATTTTTATTTATTTTTATTTATTTTTATTTATTTTTATTTATTTTTATTTATTTTTATTTATTTTTATTTATTTTTATTTATTTTTTTTTATTTATATTTATTTTTATTTATTTTTATTTATTTTTATTTATTTTTATTTATTTTTATTTATTTTTATTTATTTTTATTTATTTTTATTTATTTTTATTTATTTTTATTTATTTTTATTTATTTTTATTTATTTTTATTTATTTTTATTTATTTTTATTTATTTTTATTTATTTCTATTTATTTTTATTTATTTTTATTTATTTTTATTTATTTTTATTTATTTTTATTTATTTTTATTTATTTTTATTTATTTTTATTTATTTTTATTTATTTTTATTTATTTTTATTTATTTTTATTTATTTTTATTTATTTTTATTTATTTTTATTTATTTTTATTTATTTTTATTTATTTTTATTTATTTTTTTTTTATTTTTATTTATTTTTATTTATTTTTATTTATTTTTATTTATTTTTATTTATTTTTATATATTTTTATTTATTTTTATTTATTTTTATTTATTTTTATTTATTTTTATTTATTTTTATTTATTTTTATTTATTTTTATTTATTTTTATTTATTAAGATTAAAATATCACGTAAAAAATTTATATTAATATATTGATTTATTATTTTTCATATTATCATTTATCCTATATACAAAAACTTGCATTACCTATATACTACTTGAATGTGTATGTATGTAAATATTGTAAATATGTACCTACTATTCTAAAATACCGTAATTAGTAAGGGGCTGCAAATCTGGGCGGGAATGAGCCGGGTATTTTGGTTGACCATAACCGTGGGCAGAGATGAGCCGAGAAAGGTTGCGAGCGGAGATGAGCCGGACGGAGATGAGTCTATATCATCAAAATATACAGGTTGTTTCATTTAAAATAATACATTTTTTTCCATTCAAGTTGACCAACATTAATGAATCACCCTGTATTAATGTGATAAAATGTGAACAAACTTAAAAAAAAAACTTTTGAATAAACGAAATCAATTAGTGAAAACCCTCATCTCTTTAGAGCAATTAATAAGCTGTGCATTTACATTTAAAATCGATCACTCTTATTTGGGACACCTTGTATTATCCGTACACATCGAATAAGCTCAGCTGAGAAATCGTCTTTTTATATGAAAATACATATTTTTAACAAACTATAAAAAATTGTATAAAAGACGAAAAATAGACGTAGTTAAAAACGACATTTAAAATAACTTGAACAAATAATTGAATTCAAACCAAATAAAAAAAAATTACCGAAAGTAAAGTAAAATGTCAGCACTCTCATTAAATCGAATGCCTATCTTCTATTTTACCATTTTAAGTTGATGGAATTCTATAAAACCAACCACTTCAAATGCATTTCTAAAGTCATTTCAAATCAACCGAGCTTAACCAGATTCCGCTAGGAGCTTAAGAGCAGACAAGGATTTCTAGTAAGAGGGAACACGTGGTACAACAGGAAGCCAGATAGGATCGTATCTTTGTTGTAATGAATCGATTTATCTGGATCACATGTTGCTGGAGATTACGAGTTTCTATTGAATTCGTCAACAGTAATTTACTGAAAAGGATTTCAGTAATATTTAATTTGAATGTTTTATTCGATTTTAGATTTTATTTTAAATACTTCATGGAAAAAATTACTTATTTTTTGCATATTCAACAAATAGCTATTTGTGCGCAAGTTTTTTTCTACGATCATATTATTTTAAAAACAAGATATACAAACTGAAAATTGGTCGTAAGTAGTGTATAATGTGTTGCCTATATCTGAGTTAATCATGAAAAAAGAGTTTATATTTAATGTCAATGTTAACATGGATAATGAAATAATAAAACAATACACTACGTACAAATAACTTGAAAATCATTGATTAAAAAGAAATATTATTATATTATAGTGTAGAACAGCAAAATGGAATAAATACAGTAACAAATAAATGGAGATGTGTTTAATCAGTTCATTGGACGTTGGAATAAAGCTTAAGTTTAAAATTTGGTAATTTTCTGTGTATCGGTTTATGAGTTATGGTGGACACGCACACACAGACACAAACATCATACCGAAAATAGTCAAAACACAAAATGTGCAAAATTCTGATTTTTGAGAAAATTGTTAAACTAAAAGTTGTTTGCGATATCGATATCTATAATTTTTGTTTTTACATGATTTTTCTAAAATGGACCGTAATGGAAAAATTTGGCATATTTCTGTCTTTATTGGTGTAATGGTAAAAATAAAATTAATAGTCTTTTATTTTAAATTATGTTAAACAAAAAAACAGAGAAATATAAATGACAGAATTTGACAGAAGTATTTGTTCTCGTATATTCAGAAATAAAAACGTATGAGACGCTACACATATGATGTTATTTTAATAAATGAAACTTAGTAAAAATGACGATACTGTGCTGTACTGTACCATATACACCTGACATTTTCTAGTCCATTTAAATTAAACGACCCAACGCCCACTAAAGTTTCCAGTGCCCTCTTGGGCCTATCTTGTATACGCCTTGTAGCAAATTGACCACGTTACAGGTCACGTACCAATATCATTATGGATAACTGCCTTAACCAATTATCTATAAAGTCCACGTTTCTGGAAGCGATAATTGCAGTTAAGCCTTAAATTGATTTGTTTTATTGTGTACATTGCTGTTATTGAATCATCATCATCTAATGAGCCAACTGTTATGTTTGTTAAACATTTCACTGAATTATATAGTACATTAACACAGACAATAACATTAATTAATATAGATGATGGTTTGCCAAATTAGGCAAAATAATGGATCTAGGTTAATTGATCGAAATAAATTGTTTACAATCAATAATTATTCAAAATCAATTATTCGAAAAATAAATTTTTCGAAAGTCAATCAAGTTTTTATTTAAAAGATAATATTTGTTTAAATGTTTTTATTTGAAGTAAATCTTATTTTAAATTCCACAAAATTTATTTCTATTCAAAATCTTCATTGTTATCGTCTAGACCATTTAGTTTAATAATTTTTTAATTAAAAAACCGACTTCAAAATCGTGCAGAGGCCCTTAAAAATTGACAATTTTTATTTTCTCATAAATCATCAGATCCCGACCAATTCTATATGGAACTACCTCTGAGGTATCCGCTTTATAACACACAAATAATCGTAGAAATCGAACAAGGTGGGAAAGCATTATCGCTAACCATACATAAAAAAAGAAGATTCTGAGGATTTTCTCATGGACCCAATTAATGGATTTTGACCAAATTTAGTTGGAACCATCCCTGAGGTACTCCCTTACTAGCAAAAAAAGAATCATATAAATCGGACAAGGTGGTGAAGAATTATCACTAAACATACATGAAAAATGAAGAGTTTGAGGATTTTCTCATGGACTCAATTATTAGATTTTGACTAAATTAATGTGGGACCACCCCTGAAGTAACCCATTTCTAAAAAAAAGAGAATAATTGAAATTGGACACCTTGTTAAAGAA
Source organism: Psylliodes chrysocephalus (assembly GCA_927349885.1). Classification (NCBI taxonomy): domain Eukaryota; kingdom Metazoa; phylum Arthropoda; class Insecta; order Coleoptera; family Chrysomelidae; genus Psylliodes; species Psylliodes chrysocephalus. The sequence goes on from OV651817.1 coordinate 56,279,421, forward strand.
TTATGGCTGAACATACATAAAAAAAATATATATTACGACGAATTGAGAACCTTCTTTGAAGTCGGTTAAAAAGCAATTAATAGAATTAAAATATGTTGTGTCATAATTACTATAACTATTTCTAGAAATTTAGGTCAATATTAATGCCTTAATAAGGGTATTATGAAAAGCACGTATTAATGTCTGTTTAAATTTCTATAAATAAAATATACCTACATAATATATTACTACTATAACTATTTACAGTAATCAATTCAATATTAATACTCAAATAAGGGTATTATGAAAAGCAAATACTAATAAAGTCTGTTTAAATTACTAAAAATAAAATTCAAACCAGCCGTTTTGAAGTAGTTTCGCTTTGTGGCCCAACTTCAAGCACACGGGATATAGCAGTCACTAAATATATACCTGATATTCAAAACATAAGGACTATCTACAATGAATTCAGTGTATGCCTGGAAGTATAGAATAGATAAAAAATAAATAGATAACAAAAACAATACTACGACTACAAAACAACACAACATAACGAAATCCTAAAACCAGTAGTCAATAAAAATCAAATACGTAAAAGGTGGCAGCTTAACAGTAGAGTTGAGGACAGGGTTAGGCTCATGGATATCGCGAAACACAATAATTCAGTCATAAATGAACTCCGAAACATTAATTGGCAAAAAAAAATATATCCGAAATTTTTCCGAAAAACTGTGAAAATTAGTGAAGAGGTATAAAAAACCCGATTAGCTACTTTCCACATTTATCAAAGGACAACAAACATACAGTATAGACAACAAGAAAGCCTTCATTGAGCACTTTTGGTTGAATTTCCGTAATAATTCCATCAACAGTGAGCGTCAAAACGTCATTAAAGGCATTGGGTACGTTCACCAGACGTCATCAGTGCTAAACGGCTGGGCATTAATATCCGACAGCAGATGGAAATTGGCTGAACGCTCCGTTGACCGTTGAGTCCCTGTCTGTCACATAACTGTCAGATTAGACTGTTAAACATAACCTTATATTGTTTGCAATTATTGGCTGATGCTGATCCTCGTCAGAAAACACCAAACTGTAGGTTGACAAATTTTCTGTATTAGTTTTCATATTATGTACGTTTTAAAAATCAAGAAAGCACGCACAACAATAAACTGTCATCTCACTGTGCATGTCTAAGCATATGTTGAGTCGGCTCAGCGCAAATTCATCGCGCTGGGTGAAATTTGCAGCAGATGACATTTAGCGTAAAGTTATCGTGCCTCTCGAACGCGATCGCTTACTCAACTACTCAACTGTTGCCGTCTGGTGAATGCACCCATTGTCAGAGACCTAGGAGAGTATGATCTGGTCCATGTACTCCAATCCCTTTAATCTCTTCTAAAGAACGTTTTAAAAAGCTCCGGGACCCGATGACATTAGTAACGTTTTAATCAAAAACAACCCTAAAAAGGAAGCCACTCTATTATATAATAAACGCAATATTCAGGTTACAAAATTCCCCAGTAGCCTGAAGATTGCAAATACTATACCAATTTTGGAAGCGAAAAAAAAATCCTAGTAGAATTGACAGCTACCGACCCATCTCGCTGTTAAATATAATATCTAAAATAGTAAACCCAATTATATTAAACAAAAGAACAATTTTACCACTTATACTTCAGGAACAATACGGTTTAAGAAGCGTACACAGCTGCGTGGCCCAGGTCATTAGAATCATGTATAGCGCCAAAGAGGCGTGTAATAATGACCTATAAACGGTGCTCGTGGCACTTGATAGCGAAAAAGCTTTTGATACTCTGTGGACCTGAGGGTTAATTCACAAAATGCTTGCGAATGATTTTCTCGTTCACATTGTCAAAATAATTTAGTCATACATTACAGACAGACAATTTAATGTAAAGATTAACAACAGAACGACAGGACCTTACACTGTGCAAGCAAGAGTACTCCAGGGCCTCAGTACCATCGCCCCACTTGTACACCATTATGACCCATGACTTGCAAATGGGTGATAATGGAGTACAAACGGCACTGTATGTCGACGACGTCTCTCTATTCAAAAGTAATAGATCCATGAAAACAGCAGTAAGGGAATTGGATAGTCATATATGCCGCGTTTAGATATCCACATCGGATGCATCGGATATGTGAATTTTTTATCACCTGATCGAGATTTAGATCTGATAGTAGATGTAATAAATAAACGCTTAAGACTTTATTGGTCACGTGATAAAATGACAATGACAAGTTAGAAGTTTATACTTTTTAAATTTATTTTTTGAGACTACAAATCAACCTTAATTTGAAATCTAAACAAAAATTAAACAAATTAATCACTTTTATATTCATGATAGAATAAACAAAGGATAAATTGACAAACTAAGCTTCACAAAACACTTACTTTTTGGCATAGAACGAACATCTCATTCACATCTCATTTCAAATTAAGATGTAAAAAATGTAATCTGGACAGGTACATCTCGGATAAACAAACGCAGATGTTGATGTAGTAGATGTGTCCGATGTAGATAAACAAACGCTCGAGATGTAAAAAATCGGATGTGGATTTTTAAACGCGGCAATAAACGAATTAATAATTCCCTATTTAGTTAAAAACAAACTGAAAATGAATGCAGCCAAAACTGAAAGTATCTTGATTACTAAACGCAGGACACAGCCCATTTAAACACCGCTTACAAGATAAAATCAGCAATTCTCCACAGGCAACAAGTTGAAATACTTTGGTTTTAGCTAGATAGAGGGTTAATATTTGACTTACATACTAAAGAAAGAGTGACTAAATATCACATGGCAATAAAAACGCTATACCCATTATTAAACAGAAGAAGCAAAGTCACGCTGTCAAATAAGCTATTAACTTTCAGAAACATCCTAAGGCCCATCTTGACAAATGGCTGTCCGGTTTTCTACTCATTGGCAAATAGTCATTATAATAAATTGCAAATCGTCCAGAACATATCTACGGCTAGCGCTGGGCTAGGAATATCGGACATGTACCCCAGACACATCCCTTTCATCAAAGACTTCATACTCGAGACAGCCGAAATTTTTTTCCTGTGTTGTATTCCCGATGATGTAAGAGATGATAGCTTGAACAGATATCGGGGGTACAACGTGCGAATACTCAAGACTCGACATTTACAGACAAAGATGATAACAACCTCCATAGCAGCGACAAACTAAATAACATCTCACTTCAGCTAGATATTTACAACATCTAGTCGGACAGTGGACTGCGCGATGGGTTGGCCGCTAGAGCATCAAGCGCAAACTCATTACATTTGCGGTTAATGCACTGGCACAGGGTCCATCGCTCATCCTGCAAGTAAGCTGTAGTATTAATCAAGGGCTATTCATGACCAACGTACACACAAAGGCAACCCTGTCTTTTTACCTTTTTAGGGGACTAACCCATAACTTAAAACTCCACAAACGCTTTCCCATTCCCAATATTAAAACCAGTCCTAATTGCTCAATGATACCATATCGATAAGGAGTGAGAGCTGTTATATTTCCCAGTTTTAAATCGGAGATAAGTTTAATAGGTGAACATGTTCACTATGGTCCAGTAAGCCCATACGAAGTATTCCAGGCTCGAAAAGGGCGATTTATTTTATATAACTGTGATATGTATATAATTATTTCGTAAACTTGTAAATAAATTTATTCTAATCTAAATGTTTCGCTTTGTTATTGTATTTATAAAATGGACTTTGTTTTCAGTAAAAAGTAAATCGTAAGCTGCTAATTAATGGTTTAATATTCGTCAAAGATAGACAAGTCGACAGCGAAACCTATTACAAAACAGAAAGAAACATATAGAGCACGAGCACTAGCACGAAATGATTTTCAAGAAGGGCACGGATAACACAACCACAGTGGAGACGCTGCCCTTCTTGAAGTCACACAATTTTTGAACAAAGTATGAAACTGTGCGAAAACTACACAAGATACAATACATAATTTATTCTTACTCAAAAGCAATGAGTAGTTGTTCAGCAGGACGTTTTCCAGATATCACCAACATAAGAAGGACCATTCGAAATATCAGGCAAAAAAAAACAATGGCGCATTTGCAATTCCCCAATCCAGCGAGATAATATTCCAGACGCTTACCAACAAACCACCAATGAAAAAATATTTCTTCAATTCAACTCTGGAAATATCAGGCAAAAAAAACAATGGCGCATTTGCAATTCCCCAATCCAGCGAGATAATATTCCAGACGCTTACCAACAAACCACCAATGGAAAAATATTTCTTTAATTCAACTCTGGAGCCACCGATTCCAGAATTTTTTTGGAACACAAAGGTCTCTGTATTCTGGAAAAATTAGGTCACTGGTTTATGGAAGAAAATTTTAAAACCGTACCCCATATGTTTGCACAATTGTACATCATCCACAGGTGAAAAAAAATTACGCCATTATACTACTGTATGCACTTCTTCCTAATAAAAACAGAAAAGATATATACAAAAATTATGTTGTTTGGCACCAATGCCATTGGCCTGGTGAAAAATCGATACTTGGTCTCGCGGTGGCGCACCATGACTCGCGTCTGACTGATTCAAGCCTTTTCTATCAACGATCGCTGCCAACGTAAGACGAGAATTTGTTAAAAGCGTTAAATTTTTCGATGTAGTGAATTAAAAGTAATTTTCGTTAGTGCAGATAATAAGGGTTTTGCCACATTAGAATATCTGGTAAGAATAATTTGTTTTAATAAGAAGATGTGTATTTCTTTTTGGTAGAAAATGCTGACACGTGTGATTACAAAATGGATGCCGGCTTAATATTTTTCTGTAATTAAGTTTTTTTATACAGGCAGCTTAGGGGTCGAGAAATTTGTTCAACAATGTTATAAGAATAATTCATATTCAAATTTCGCTATATATTTTAGCTTATTTTGCTAGTATGTTTAATTTCTGATGTAGTTTTTTTCTCATATTTTTTTTCTTATTTATCAATTCTTTTTTATCAAGAATATCAGACATTTTGAAATTATAATGGATATGTTCCCAATGATTTGCTGAAATTGATTTTGTTTTTTTTTATTGTCAATTAAATTATAACATTTCTGTTTTGATTATTGTTAAATACTAAATTGAGTTATTTCTGTTTTAATTATTGTTAAAGGCTAAATTGATTTATTTTTGTAAAACTTTGATTTGAATTTAAACTGGGATTTATTAGATTACAATCTGTCTGAGTTCTGTAACAAAAAAAGGTTTCACGGTCTACATTGTTTGAAATTCTTTTAGCATTAAGTGGAAGTTCCTATAATTAACTAACTAGGACCTATGAGACCTTGTGAGAAATGAGATATATCAGACTCGGAATCAGATGGCAGATGAACTAAATTGAAGATCAGGATAAGAAAAATTCACCGTTATACTACATCAGTAGCTACGAGAGATATCTTCGCTTCGCAGAACTTAAAGAAGTACCTATTCTTTGAATAAAAGAAATCTGAACAATCTAAAGACATTATATTCAAATGTATTCAAACTGACATTGTATTATATTGTATATAGGAAGGTTCATCTTTTAATTTCCACCTATTCAACTTTACAGACTTGACTAAGAGACCATATATATTTCTTACTGAGGTATTTTTCTGCTTTTTCAGAAAAGCAGATGGCGTCCAATTTTTTTTTTTGTTATTTTGTACTTTACCTATTAATATTTATTTTGTCTTCTCGTGAAGGTAAATTAGATCCGTGAACTGACCTAATTTGCTCTCTCAATAAGAAATACATCCTGGCAAAGAATCTACGCCCCTGAGTGTAACATCAAAATATTAAAAAAAATAAGTTTAACTAAAAAATTACCGGTGCACTTGGATGACAACGAATCAACTTAATTTGATTTTTAATATAATTATCTGGGTTATCCGATGTACTAAATGATTCTAATCTATCGTAAAATCCATCTTATTTAATAAGCATGGCTATATCTAGACGGTTGTTTGATTCATCTCTAGAAGATCTAGACAGTTTCGAGTTTAAGTTAGAATACCAAATTTCACGAGATCATTTACGTTGCAGAATTACGAATAAGGATCCCGAATCCCTTTGTGGAAGATATACCATACGATAACCCAGCTTATAATCCTTATCTTCCCTTCATTTACCTAAAGATAAGTGCTATTTAATAAATGATCTTAAATTTGAATTAAGTAAAACTATGTGAATCAGAATTTGATATCTACCTTATCTAAAGCATGGTTAAATATTATTTATTAGTGGTTAGTTATTTTCTATATTTTTATCACTAATTTAGAGTCAAGTATAGTAAGCTTTAAATATAGTGGTGCCCAACTTCTTTTTCAAAGTTATTCAAGTTATTTATTATATTAACCTAACCCACGCCCAATTAATTGAGCTCAAACACATTAAACAAGTACATAGAATAACTAGACATCACGTTACAAAAATAGCGCCACAACTGGGTTAAATAGCTTTTAACTTTAAAATAGTGTCCTTATAACTTATCGTTCTAATTCCCATAGGTATTTCAGAGAGATTAACTAAACTAACTGCATGTCTTGTATTTTTACTAATACTTTCTTAACTTTTATTTTAACCTTTTTATAAATCTGCATACCGTATCGTCAAGTTTTATATAATATCTGCATTTTGTACTAGGTCTAGTGTTTATTTATACATATTTACACATATTTATTTACACATATTTTTAAATATTTTGCTAATGATATATCTACATATTCATTATACACTGATGAAAGTGTATAGTTTATGGATTTTTACCTAAAAATGATTTTTGTGCCTATCGAGTAAATTTTTTTTAAAAATGTTTCGTGTGTTGATAACGACTTATCTGAGGATGATGATAATGAAGTCATATCTAACGTTAATAATGATACTTCTGACAGAGAATTATATCTCCTTCCTTGATTTCCATACCGTTCATTTTAATAAGTTAAAATATTATTTATTTTTTGTGTTTAATGTCAGGCCAGAATGGTAAAAATTAGTATCTGGCTCTTTAATATTCTGCTATTACCTACACGACCAAGAAATACCGCCTCTAGTCAATTGTTTCCTTTTACACCATTGAAATATTTAATGTCAGGCCAGAATAGTGAAAATTGGTATCTGGCTTTTAACTACTCTGCTATTACCTATACGGCCAAGTAATACCCCCTGTAGTCAATTTTTTCCTTATACCTCATTGGAATATTTACTGTCAGGCCAGAATAATAAAAATTAACATCTAGCTTTTTACTATTCTGCTATTACCTACACTACCAAATAATACCGCCTGTAGTCACTTTTTTCCTTTTACACCATTGGAATATTTATGAGTCAGACCAGACATTACCTTTTAACTTATAACTCTCTGCTACTGCTTATTTTGTAAAGCAATATTGTCTGTAATAGCTACCTTAATTTTTGGTAATATGTATTCAGTTACTAATAGTATTTACTATTTGACTGAAACAGTTATTAGGAATTTTTTTCTCTTGATTGGTAGTAAATTTATATATTGTTATTAAATCTGAGTAATATTTTAATTTGTTTGAACATTACCTTTCCTTAAATTTAGTATTAAAATACCTAAGTTGACTTTGAACTATATTATCAAATTAAATTATTCAAATTAAAATAAAAAAAAAAAATTATCCGGACGTAGTGGGGTGTAACGGTTGGAACCCTGTAACTGTTGGAACCGTTATTTCGACACAATCACCTCTTAAGTGTCATTTGTCGTTTTTTTCTTTCTTTATTCGTCTTGCGAGAATTTTTTTTTAACTTGGATGACAAAGAATCAACTTGATTTGATTTTTAATATAATTATCTGGGTTATCCGATGTAATTTATGATTTTAGTCTATCGTAAAATCCGTCTGGTTTTATAAGCATGGCTATATCTAGACGGTTTTGAATTTCTTTCAAGATGTTTTTCGGTTTTTATACCTAGAAGTTTGTTCTGGTTTTGGTACAATCTGAATAGCGTTGTTTGATTCATCTCTAGAAGATCTAGACAGTTTCGAGTTTAAGTTAGAATACCAAATTTCACGAGATCATTCACGTTGCAGAATTATGAATAGGGATCTCGAATCCCTTTATGGAAGATATACCATACGATAACCCAGTTTATAATTCTAATATTGCCTTCATTTACCTAAAGATAAGTGCTATTTAATAAATCATTTTAAATTTGAATTTAGTAAAACTATGTAAATTAGAATTTGATATCTACCTTATCTAAAGCATTGTTTAAATATTATTTGTTAGTGGTTAGTGATTTTCTATATTTTTATCACTAATTTAGAGTCAAGTATAGTAAGCTTTAAATGTAGTGGTGCCCAACTTTTTTTTAAAGTTATTCAAGTTATTTAATAACCTAACCCGCGCCCAATCAAGTACATAGAATAACTAGAGATCACGTTACAAGCTAGAACAGTGTAACTATAATATAAAATTTATAATTCGTTTAAAAACATAATGAAATTATCATCCTGTATAATCTAGAAGAATTTTAAAATATAGAGTTTAATACTCCCTATCTTTCCGTAATTGTTTTTTAAATCTAAAATAACGTTGGAGAAATTGGACTTTTTCATACTAATGGAGTACCCAAAATTCATTCTTATTGCATTTACGCTTTGAGTTTACAGCGAGTTGTTTAGATACTACTAAATTATTAAATATTTTAAATAGTTTGGTGTTAAATATAATATAAAGGGATAAGCTGTTCCACTTTTTTTTGTTAAAAACTTCTGCTTTGTACCAAATTAAAAGTTTTAAATTTTAAGCCTAAACTGATTTACTAAAAGGTGATTATTTAGTGTAATAAATTTTAACTAAATTTCCATACTTATTTTATAAAATACTCTTGACGGTTAGAAAATGTAATACTTTGTTTATTAAATATTGTATAAGGCAGATAAAAGTTTAACAATACTTTTGTAGTTCTCTCACTTTTATCTATCGTAGTTATGGCGTGATTTAAAGCCCACTTGTACTGAAGCTCTAGGCTTAAAGTACCCCTCATAGTTTCTACCATATCACGTTATTATTTTTGATGAATTCAGAATATGTCTAAAGGGCGCTTTCTCCTCCCTTACTTTAGGTTCCGGATACCAAGTACATTCCCGTTCCAATTTAAGGTTCCGGCAATGGCATAGTATGTGAATCGAGGTTTTGTCTTTATCTTCAAGTATTTTACATAGAGAGTCGTCAGATATGCCTGGGAGATTTAAGTTGTCTTTTAAGGCCGCAGTGTCCCGTAAAGAGTCCTACAACGGCCTTTAGTTTGCATCTGATAAGGTTTAACAGTTGATTTTTTTGCTCTTGGATGGACTCTTTATGAATGTTTTAGACTATCAAGTCGAAAAAGTTACAAACAGAGCCTATGGTGTTCTCTATTTTCTGTTCCGTTAGCATCCATTTAATATGCTTGTTCTGGTCCAATTATAATTTTCTCAGTTCCCTTCCTAGCTAGGAGGTCTGTTTTTTGTTTATCAGCACTCCCTTATGTCACGGTTACTATTTAAGAGTGACCTTGTTATGTTCTAGCAGGGTCTGGAGCGACTGTTGGCAATCAAATAATAATTTAGTGTGTACTTCTGTAACAACCAACTAGCCTAAAGACAATTTATAACCACTGATAGGTTTTTAGCTACTGTTTTTATTATACCATTAATGAATTAAAGCAGCACTGTCATCAGCTAATGGGTCCCGGAGTCCAGAAGAAACATCCATTCACCGGTGGCAAACAAAAATAGTAAAAAATAAAATAAAAGAATAAAATAACCCCTTGGACTTATTTTGGACTTAATAATAACTAAAATAGCACTGGAGACTCTAGCTAAAAAATAGTATACAATGCTCGGGGCGAAAATATAAAATTGACATTTATATGTAAATAAATTAATTACTTTAAACAAAATACTTTAAAAGTAAGTTAAATATATTTAGCTATAGCTCACAAATCACAGCATAAAACTTTACTTTGCAGATTACGGTGTTTCGAGACTTAGAGTGTCTCGCCTTTCGGCAAGAGTTTTAAGACCTCATTTCTCACTTGTGTCATTTTTTCTGTCTAGTCACTCTATTTTAATTCAAAATTTACGTGACAGTTGTACTCGTTAGAAAGCCAACGTTTCACCTTGAATTCTCTAGTTCAATTTAATTCATTGACTAGATTAATAACTAAATGTTAGCTTTATTTTAATATATGTGTTTCATTTTGAATATTAATTTAAAGCATCAAAAAATACTTTTTAGAATTTTTGGTAATTTCTTTATATTTTCAAATAATAATGTAAATTATCACACTTTTACCCTTTTTAGTGTTTTAAGGTCTCGCTGTCTGACTGTCCATCATAATAAAGACCTTCTTATCTTTATCTGAGAGAGCCATTTAGTATAACTGGTGCAGATATTTTTTGCTGTTACTTTAACCTGAAAGACTGTTGTCAGTTACCCCAGGTTCAAATTAATGGTCTTCCCCAAAATCCAGCACATGTGCTGTGCTGTGCTGTTTTTCATCTTCGAACCGTTTGTATACCAGATTAATTCGTTTTGCATTTCCCTGTTTTCCCAGTTTTTGGCCTTTTCTGGTATTTGATTATCTAAAGGTTTCCTAAAGTCCTAAATAATAGGTGTTTTATCCGATAGTATTGTTCATACTGGATTTTGTTTTGGTTTCTCTTATATCATTGCATGTTGTCCTTTTCTCGAAATTTTCCATTCAAATCCATAAGCCTGTATGCCACCGCCATAGCTTCCTTCTCCATTACAAGTTGTAATGAAGAAAGACCAAGCAGTAGCGCCACTGCTGCAGTGAGCTGCAGTAGGCGTAGTTCTAAATGCTCATCTTATTATTAGACAGGCCAATCTTTGTATCTTATCTAATTTTCTGCTAGCTCTTATGCTTTTAGCCTTGTACCACCATATAACTAATGAGAAAGTTATAACGGGTACTACAACCATGGCATAACGTCAGTATATCATACTTGGTTTAAACCATGTATTCTCTGCCATCCGTCTAGAAGCCCACAGTATTCTTACAGGTTTTTCTGTTGTTTTTTCTATATGGCTGCAGAAGCTAAGCCTAAATTTTCTCTTTCCTTGAAGATTCCGTTTTCTTGTGAATGCAACAACAGAGGTTTTCGTCGGGTTTGTGCACTATCCCTCTTTTAGGCACCATCTTTCGAAGATATTTAGAGCCTGCTGCACCCCTTGAGAAACAACGGCCCCAAATTTACCGTTTACTACAATGCCTATTGCGTTTGCAAATGCTTGTGAGTATAGGTATTATCTCTTTAACTTCCATAAGAGGTGATCAACTACAAAGGTTTACATGAGTGGAGATAAGACTCCTCCTTGAGGGCATCCCTTGTTAACTGAGACTTCTCTTGTTGTGTTAAAGAGATAAGTGGTACTTCATACATAGGAGTTTTTACGCGAAGCTAACCAAAGTGAACATTTTATTAGTTTTAAAAATGTAATTTTGTAATAATTTTTAAAAACCGACAATTTTTTAGGTTTTTTTTTTGTTATGAGAAAATTTAATTCTATTTCGTACATCATGACACAATAAATTCTACATGATCTAATGGCGTAATTTGGTTTAAAATTCGAAATAAACATCCTGACCGTCTGTCGTCCTTACCTCAGGTCTTTACATGTGCGGGGAACTAAAGAAATTTGCAGGGATTATTACGCTACTATTGGCTCATAAACATGATTAAATTAAACATAATTTTTTACTGGCCCTCAAAAGATAAAATTTAAAACTTAAATGATGATATCATCATAAGAAAAATATCAGTCATAGTCATAAATTATGAAAGGTTTTATTGTCATTATCACAATTTTACTTCCACATCATATGTTAAAAACGAATAAACCATTTTACCTGAAAAGCTTTATTATCCACTATTAAATTCGTTTTTATAGCTTGCGTGATTGCAGCTTTCTCGCATTAAACTAACAGTTCAGTAAGTAATGTGGACAGATAGTAATCTAGAGCATTAATATTTTCATTAAAAACCAACTCACTGGTTAGACACACACCTAAACAGACCGAACCCATTCACTTGATTTAGAGCATCGAAAGTTTCGAGAAAGGAAGAATAAATGTAATGCCATTTATTCTAAAAACTTTATGTGGATTAATGCATGTTTAAATTAATTACAACTATCAATGGTTACAGTAAATTTTATTATAGAGGTTAATGTGCAGCTAATAAAATATTACTCGAAGCCATTGTTAAACAGCATACGTTTAAATTTAATCGAAGTAATAAATACTTAATTATCTATTGTTAGAATAAATGTAAATATAATAGAAGTTTGCAGAAAATGTAAATGGAAAGAAAGTTTCGACTGTTATACAAATATGAACCAATATAAGTTAGTTTGAGTTACATAACAAAAAGTTATATTATTATAAACTCACAGATTTTTCTGTTTGGTTAAAGTAATGTTCAGAAATATCAAGCAAACTAGAAAATTTAGCCTACACTACTTAAGAAGAAAATTTACATTACAAACCGAAAGACCTGCGGGGCAACGGTAGTTAAGTAGGTATAAAAATTACAACTTAAGGGTGAAGCCTAATACTACAAAATTACTTCCGAGACTAAACAAAATCCGCATTCATTCATAATTTTAACAATTGCAAATTCTAAACTTTAACGCGGGAAATTGAGACAAAGGAATCGAAAAATTCTACCACGGTTGCCGATGTTGAGCAGTTCTTGAGTGAATCAGAGTTACCTAAATTAGGGAAACCAGAATCGTATTTGTTTTTCTTGGTGCATTGTGAGATATTTTTCTAACGCAGTTCGATTTATTAGAGGGTTTTACAATATTTTTTTATTTTAATTTAATGAATAGCTCTAATTAGATTAAATTATATTTAGAAGTATAGAGTTGTGAAGATGGCAAAATAAAACCATCATACAAATAACGAAAAAATAGACTATTGGTTTGAATAAGGTAATATCAATTAATACAGGGTATTTATTAATTGAGTACCGATACTTAAGGGTGTGAATCCTTGGGTGATTTTAAGAAGAAAAGTTAATATCAACATATGTCGCAAACCTCTTAATTTTTGACTTACAGGGTGTTATAGTTAAAAAAAAATAACTATTTTATCATGTTTCTTATTAGTCTAGATATTTTTATGAAATTTTACCCAAAAAAAAGTGTATCCACTCATGGTGGGTTTCTACCAAATTTCAACAAAATATCAAAAGCAGTTTCAATAAACTTAAAAAAAATTGTTGGTTTTTATTTTCTTGCGTAAAAAGGGTGCGTCGTACGAAAGTACATCTTTAAATTAAATTTGCTCCAAAATAAATAGGGATTTTAAAGATAATTTTGGTTTTCAGAAAAAGCAGTGACGTACCATATTTTTCTTCAAAACTTTTCAGTTCAAACCGGGTACGGACGTCACTGGTAAAATATTTAAAAAGTCTTTTATGACTAAAAGGCAGGATTAAAAGTAAAAGTTTGGTAAGTTGGTACATAATATACTATATTTATATTTTTAATTTTTATTATTACACTGTATGTGGCATGGCTTTTTTGTCTGCCTTTTTTGGATTAACAAAATATTATTTTACTGATTTAAAATAAACTACCAGTAATAGTAATAATTATCTGTACCTAAACATATACAAAGTGAAATCATAAAATAACGCATCAAGAAAGCACCAAATTACTAAACTTTTTTAATCTACGTAACAAATATTAAAAGTAATTTAAAAATAACCGACACAAAAATCATGCAGATGCCATCACCACATCTTAACCAAATTAAAATGAAACCATCTCTGAGGTACCCCCTTACTAACAAAAAAAGAATCAAAGAAATCAGACAAGGTGGTAAAGAATTATCGCTAAACATAAAAAAATGATGAGTTTGAGAATTTTCTTATGGACCCTATTATTGGGTTTTGACCAAGTTTGGGACCACCCCTAGAGTACCCCTTTTTCAGCAAAAAAAAATCATTGAAATCGGACACCGTGTTAAAGAATTATCGCTGAACATGCAGAAAAAATGTACCGACGAATTAAATAAAAACTACTATATGGGGTTGTAACTATTTTTTTAAACTAATTTTATAAGTAAAAATGTGGGTTCGGTTCCTAGAAGAGTACCTAGTTCACTGCGCAGCCAAATTTATATTTATGGTACAGAATTTTTTAAATAAATAAAGTTTTAGGTTTAATTAAACATCAAATTTTATTAGGAATAACATATTCTGAAAAAAGTAACAAGAAAAAGTTTTCTATAGGCAGGCTTTTTGCGAGCGACTATATATATATTTTAGAGGGAAATCCATATTATATTAGAAATATAAATAACATTTTTAGATAATCACATAAATGTGATTTATCTTTTAGAATATTGAATATGTTTATCAAGGTTTAATACCAATCAACAGTATTCGTATAGTTTGACAAAAGTAAAAGATAAACACAAGATTTAAAGAAAGTTAAGACTGAGTAGAAACAGATGAATAAGTATAGGATAAGAGTCAGGCATTGCAAGGAATAGAAAACAGTAAAACAGATGACACAGTAAATATAGATGATAGCAAATGAAATATAAGTTAAATATATATGGTAGCAGAGACAAGAATAGAAGAATAGAAATATTAAATTAAAATGGAGCAAAAGAAAGGAGCACATAACAAAGAAAAATTAAGTACATGTAGAAATTTTAATCCGGCAACGGACAGTTGGTGTCTTGTAAACTCCATATTGATGTTAGAAGATATCAATTCCGCATTTAGGTGCTTACGTGCCTGTGCGGATTAATATACTCCGCTTAGACATCCCTCTAGCAATTCCGTTGTTATTGCGATTCCTACGAGTGTACATCGTTTCAAACCTTAGATAAATAAATAGGTAAATAATATTTGTAACTAGCATCTTCCACCATTACAGTCTGTTCGCTATACTTATGCGGGTTTCGGATTAACAAAATTAGTCATTGACAACCAGTTCCAATAATTTCCAAGAAATTAGGTAAAATTGCCCTTATGGTCAGATTTAAATTAAAATAACATTAGGGTAGGTACTAAATT
This sequence comes from Psylliodes chrysocephalus, assembly GCA_927349885.1. Classification (NCBI taxonomy): domain Eukaryota; kingdom Metazoa; phylum Arthropoda; class Insecta; order Coleoptera; family Chrysomelidae; genus Psylliodes; species Psylliodes chrysocephalus. The sequence continues at coordinate 56,294,521 of OV651817.1, forward strand.
TGTTACAAATATTGCATTTTAGACAATGCATCTTACCATTCTGAAGTATTAAACAAAAGTCCAACGAATTCTTGGACTGTTGATAAAATTAAAGAATGGTTGACAAAAGAACATATACAATTTCCTCAATATATATTAAAATCAGAATTATTACGCTTGGCAAATATACACGCAAAACCAAAAACCTTTGTTGTGGATCAGATTATTGAAAGTTACGGTCATCAAGTTTTACGTCTGCCACCGTATCATTGCCAGTTTAATCCCATCGAATATATATGGGGAATAGCAAAACAATATTATAAAAACCATATTTGGCCTAATGGTTATAGTGACGACGCAGTTCGGGAAACTTGGCGAAAAGCATTTTCAATTGCAACTCCAGAAGTGTGGCGAAACTGTATATCCAAGTGCGAGAAACTAATAGAAGATTGGTGAAAATAAAATAAATGAAATAAGTCCAATCATAATTGGTGATGACAGTGATGATCATGACGATTATGATATTTTAGATGATAATGACTGATTTTCATTAGACTCCATTAACGAAGAAGTTTAATTCTACTCTCAATTATACAAAAGATTCTCCATTATTATTTTTTTAAAAAATTGTACATTATTTTTTATTTCATTTAAATAGTTGATATTTTCCCAAAGAACAGGTCAAACTTTAGGGTACTTACCTGGAAATACTCATACAATTTTTAATTCGAAACCCGCGTAAGTATGTAGCAGTTGATTGGATATTTGCTATTTTGGTTACGCTATTTGATTAGCAAAAAATTGACAGGAATACAGTTGTTATATTATGGTTATTTTGTGCTGGCATCGTACATTTTGAGTTTATTTCGTAATTTAATTGAAAAATTTTTGTGGTTTAATTAGTTTTTGGGTCATTTAATTGCTTTAAACTGCCAACGATGTGTGTTTTGGCTTGAAAAAGTATCTCAAGTTCAGTATAATGTTTTATAGACAAGTAAACAAAATCCATTACCGTGGCATTCCACTTACTTTAGGGGTAACATAATTCAAAATAAGGCAGGTTTGAATAACAATTTATTTTAAAGTTTAAAATAAAATACTGTTGGGTACTAATTAACAGTTCTGCTCCTAAAGTGGCGCTGGGAAACAGTTACAAAGCCTACACAGAACACGAGGCTAATAACCGTAGCAGTTGATGCCGATGACACAAAAAAAACATCGAACGTCGAATTTCGAATTATTGTATTATGCCTGTGTTTAATAACTTTAAATTAAGATTATATTGTTATGCACACTGTACATTTAAGAAGGCTTTAGTGACATTCCGTTTAGTTATAAATACTTAGTATTGCTTTATTTTAATGACTTAAAATCTATTTTTAGAGCACCATAGTTATTTTAAAGTAAAATATATTGTTTCATTCTGTATTACATGAAATTCTACCAACAAAACTAAAGGCTGAGAAATCTTAAATTTTTTGTAAACCTTCGTAAAGTATTAAGTTTGAAAATTTTTAAATGTACCTACGCGTTATTCTATAATAAATCTATATTAATTTGCTGCTTTTTGTTTTAATAAATATCTAGTAGTTTTTAGATAGGATAATTTCCCACCTTTTTTCTTAAACGACTCTGTAGAGTTCTCCCAAATTTAAAGCTCTCATTATTGTCAAGACACACGAAGTATTCCCAGTGGCACGCAAGTAATAATTTTAAATTAGAAAATCCATAAAACATTTTTGCTTTTGCGAGAGGTCCGGTTTGCTCTTAAGTTTAAAAAAAAAACGAAAGTTTTTCTCTTTATTAATAAAAATATTGCATTAATATATGTATCACTTTATCCACAACTGGTATCTATAAATCAAATCTAAACTGGCAAGTGTCTGATAACGTTCCGATGTCAGACCACTGCTAGTTAACATTCGAAATAAGCTTGATGTTGCCGACCTCCTCGCTATCTCGGAACCCTAGAAAGAAGGACAGGGTAACCAATGCCCACCTTCTTAAAGAGGAGGAGGCCGAAACACCAAACAATAACAATGCTTTGGAGAAGTAAACGAATACTATCCAAAGCACAATGAACAATGCCTATAAGAAATCCTGTCCCCTGAGGCTGGTCCAACACGGTCAGACGACTACCGCATGGTGATGTCACGAGTTGGATCACCTCAGGAAGGTGGCCAGGAAATCCTTTAAGACTTGAACAACAAAACTCGAAGATAACTAGATTACAATTCTAAACATAGAGAAAACAAATAATCGTCAAACAAAAAAAAAATCGTCAAACAAAAACAGAGAGATGAATCGAAATCCAACTGCGAAGAAATCGAAAATTTCCCGTAGACAGCGAAGCTTTAAAAAACTCTCTCAAAAGATCCACACATAAAAAGAACTTGGTGGATATGCTTATCTGTGGACAATAGGTAGACCTTTTTTACAAATATAATATAAATATTTAAAAAAAAAAACCTTTATTTTTTTGGCCTTTTAACCTTTTTTATATTAACTATTACATTTTAAATTTAAATTTCCATATATTATTATTATCCACAGTCATCCTCTATTTGTAATTTTTAATTAAATTGTTAACTTATTTTTAATTGTACTTACTCAATGTGAATAATGTAGGAGGTATAATTCCTTAGTTCCACACAAGCTAACTGGCTTCTGGAGATCATATATGATTTTTTAGGGGATTATCCCACGCTCACTATCCCCAACATTGGGTTATGTCAAGAGAACAAACAGAGGTTTGTTCTCTTTTAATTGTTAAATTGTTCAAAATTACCTTATCTTTTACCTTTTGATTGTAAGGTCTTACTTAGATTTTATTTTTACACGCATTTACAGGTTGTATTTTTTCATCCACAATTTTTGTAGATAAGCACTTATCATGGCACCTTGCCGAAAGCGCTTTGTAATTAATTATTAAACATTTTGCACCAAATACAAGTCTTTCCTTTTTATACCTATTTGAGCAATTCTCTTGTTTTTAAGGATTAATTGCCAGGTCTAATATAATTTAAGAACGACCACAATCACTCCGAGACTTTCGAATTGCTTTCGTATTTAAGACCTGCGAAAAACGTTAAAGAAATATTTGAAGCATATTTTAGCGATGTTCTTGGAGTAAAAGAAAATTCAGTAACCGTTGCTTGTGACTCAATGAATCCACCAAAACATGTAGTTAATATTTGGTACCAAAAGTGGAAAACTTCTTATTTGGGACCAATAACAGTCCCGGTATTATTGAAGTAATAAGTGGTTTAAGTAGTTATAATTAACAATAATTATAATATAAATTTCAGGTTCTTCGACAAAAGCATACTACATATAAATAGCAAGGAATAATAGTAGAAATTCAAGAGGAACCATTTGAAATTGTAATAATAACTCCTATAATACAAAGGGCCCACAATTTGCCATTTGCTAAAGATATTGCTTTTATGGACAGCACATCATCTTGCGACTCTGAAAACCACACACTAACGTTCCTTTTGACGTCTTGTCATATAGGAGCAGTGCCACTAGCCGTCATTATAACAAAAGGTCAACTTACAGAGGATTATGTAGCTGGTTGTAGTTAACTTAAACGTATAATGCCAGCAGCATTTTGCTTCCAGCAATATCCGAAAGTAATATTTACTGATGACAGTGAGTCAGAGAGACAAGCTATAGATTTGGTTTGGTCAGATTCAAAAGCTTTGTTATGCCGATTCCACGTATGTCAGTATGTTTGGCGTTAGGTGTGGGATAAACATAACGATGTTATTTAAGAACACCGGCAAATTTTATACAAATTGTTTAAGGACAGCTTAACAGCAGTATCAGAGTCCAGTGCATTTGAAGCTTATTGCTTTTCCATAGGAGATACTGAAACCCTAGAAATTAAAACAGTAGTTTCGCGTTATCCAATGTAGATAACGTATATTTCTAATTATTGGAAAAGACGGGAAGATTGGTCGCTGGCATTTAGAAATCCATTGACTCATAGCCACCAGACTAATAATTTTAGTGAAGTTAACGTCAGGCTTTTCAAAGACATTGTCTTATTAAGAAACAAAGCTTACAATGTAATTTCATTAGTTGATTTCGTCTGCACATGAATGGAGAAATATTATAAAAGTAGACTTCGTGATTATTTCAATAATAGACAAGTAAAAACAACTCTTCTTTTGCGAGGTCAATTACTGAAATGTTCCTGTTTAAAAAAGAAGATAAAATTAAGTTAGATGAAAATTTCTACAAGGTGCCAAGCGAAAGTAATCCAGAAATAATGTTATGTCTATTTCATTCTATGCGTCATTACGAGCAACAGAAATTCCATCAACATCTGCTTTGGATTCTGATTCTGCACCAAATAACAAAAGAAGCATAGATATTAAACTAAAAACAAATTTGCTATCAGTTTCAGAAGAAAATAACGATTTTTTAAAAATAGAATTTCCGAAACTTATAAATTTACTACAGGCTCATCAAAATACATATGGCACTTCTCCAAAGATAATAAATATGTGCATACAACGCTTGAACAAAATTTTGACTCGCACGGTTTGGGATTCTTACTTAGCTACTGCTAGTGGTTATTTCCCTAGAAGATATACATCCAGAGCCACAATTAAAGTACAACCTACAACAATAAGCCAAAGAACGACTTTAATTCAAAGAACAAAACGTTTCACAGGTGGTCGACCGTCGAAAGATTCTTCAAAACGAAGAAAAATCAAACGACCGAGAAATTTGCATATTAATGTCCAAAACGCAACAGGGAATTGATTTGTATTGGCCCACGAGTTATTCATTTTTTGTTCTTGTTAATTTGTTTATGTAGGTACCTTATTCCTATCGTTTAATAAAATGGTGTTAATTAAACATTGCGAGTGATCATTATTTCCATAGAAAATCGCGCTTTTTGCAGCTTTTAGTTCCTTCTTTGATCTCGGCACTCTACACTCATATCCGGCCGTGATCTCGGCACCCACTTAGCCGATACAATACAACCAATCAGAACTTTTTATTTTGGCTGTGGTGCCGAGGTAGATGACGGAATTAAAACATGCCTCCCGTAGACTCGGGCACAAGCCGCCACTGATTTAGTATGAGTATATTAGTGTGAATTTCCAAGCATAATTTAATTTAGAGAATTCTCGTTCCTCCCCTAATTAATACAGTTTTCTACATGAGTGTCGGGTCTAAATGAAAATGAATGGTCTTTTTTTTTATTTCCGAAGCAAATCTGCAATAAAAAAATATTTAATTATAGAACGTCGCTAGTATTTTGACACCCATTAAAGTTCTAATGGTCCAATATATAGTGGAATTAAATTACGAGGAGATAACAAACAAATTACAACCAATTAGGATAAACGAAATTTTATTCTCAGTGTTCGATGCTTTTTTACAACAAATGGCTTAAAATAATTGAACTACACAGTCGTAAATGTGTAAAGGGAACTGAACTGGTCAGCCATAAAGATAATCGATTTGGTTTTGTAACGAATTGTACTCGCAAGCATCACGTTTTTAAAAAAATGAACTTATTTAGTTAATGCCTATTAACATTTAACGAAAAAGAAAAAATGTTATAATCGTGTTTGTAGTTTTATAATAATGGTTTTTGCCCTTTAAAATATAATTTTTATATTTCTTATTTTAAATTCTTGATTTAAAAAGATATTGAATAAAAAAATAGTTCGATCGAAACTAAAATTAAAAATACCCCTGAAACTTATGTAAATAAACAAGAAATTTGTCACTGAATCTGCTCACTGTACAAAGTACAATGACAGATTGTGTGTGACAAAAAATACGACAAAATAAAAATAAATAAAACTTATAACAATACAATAGTAAAAATTAAAAAATATGAAGCAATTAAAATACAAATTATTAATATAAATAAAAGTTATATAAGTACACTCTTTACACTTTGATAACAAGTAAAGTTTATTTCCAATATACCTCGGCATAAGTATCTCATACAACGAACATAACTTCTACATAGACAAAGAACATTTTTAAAATATTCAGATTCTTTAACGTTTATAATATACTTTCCAATTATTTAATTTCTATTTTTTTTTATTTGATTATATTACGGAAAAAAGTTCGCGGTGTTTTTATTATAAATTCTTTTACATATCATTTAAATTTTTTTACTGTTTTTATTTCTCGAAGCTCCGTTGGAATGTTATTAAAGATTTTTGGTCCCAAAAACCGATAGCTATTTTGTCCAATTGATTTATTCGTTCGTGGTAGCAAATAATTGTCTCTATTTCTTGTATCATGTTGATGCAACGGTGTTTGCAGATCATCTTGATTTTGAAATTGATAAGTGAGTGCTGCTTGACAGAATAACTGTCGTAAGTCAAATATCTGGGTTTCTTGATACACATTTTCAGTAGGATATCTTCAATTTTTGTTTAGCATTATTTTTAAAAAACTTTTTTGAATGATCTCGATTTAAGTGCGTTTTAGTGACTCCACCCCAACCTATTATTCCATAGTTGAGATGAGATTCGAAAAGGCTATGATACAAAATTCTCTTCTGTGGTAATTCTAGCATTGGTGATATTTGTATGAATTTAAATAAGACACTACGTAATTTGTTTAGTAAGTATTGAGTATGTTTGTCCCAGCGCAAGTGGCTATCTACTATTATCCCTAAATATTTAGTTTTATTTTCAGGTAGTATATATGTGTCGTTCTCGATAGCGATATTTTGAAATTGAGGAAGACCAGACGCTAGACTGCAAAAAGGTAGGTATACTGTTTTTTTAAAATTTATAGATAGTAATCGGTAGTCAAACCATGTTTTTATTTTGGGGAAATCCTATTTTATAATAAATTAGTATGAAACAAAAAAATCAAATTTATTTCTATGCAACCAATGACTACATTAACCTATTAGTAAAAAGGGTTTCAAAATTTAAAGATTCTTGTATGTCGTATGCTGGTCCTGCCCGTATGAAATGTCTCTAACAGCAAAACATTGGGTAAATTTAGATTTTGGAAGGTGTAGTGCAGTTTTTAATTCTAAAATTTCTAATTTGGTCTTGTAATTTTGCAGTTTTAGGTATTCATTTTGCAAATCAAGCTTTTCTTTGTTCTTGTCATCAGATTTTTTTTCTCCTGTATACGTCTTGATACGCTTTCGTTTCTCTGCAAAATTATTTGACGATCAACACAATAGTTCTGTATGTACAAGTGCACAAAGTGCAACTTTTCTGCACACGACTTGAAAATTGTCGTACGAAACCGAATGTTGAATTTGGCAACACGGAAGTACAAAAAAAGACTTTTTGCATGTGTTTCGTACATTTTATAGTTTTATACGATCACTTTAGCTATAAGTAATGTATTTTAACTGATTTGTTTGCGTAAATCCAAAAACCAAACTTTATTGAACTATATTTACTAAAAAAAGCGGCGCTTTATTGTACTAGTTGCAATAAAATTTTATTGCACTTATCTGTCACTATAGCGTTTTGTCATCATGACAAACATGTAGATACTTTCAAATCGACGCCATTTTTAGTCTACCTAAATAAAATATTTTTTGTTTTTTGCATGAACGTAAAAAAAATATTGTATGCAACTCATACCCAAAGTGTTTATTGTACGTGTTGTCAAACGGCCTGACGGCATCGTTGGACAATTTTTGCGTTTGTTGGATAAATAACTATTGTAGTACCTACTAGTACATCAAAGTGTTTTCTGCACTAAAAACTACTCTGATGCACTAGTCAAAAAAGAGGCACTTTTTGCGCTCGTACAAATCTATTTTATAAACCCACCTATGCAGGAAGTTGAGGGCACGCCAGGGTCTTGCGTTAATAATGTTGGCTGTTCTATTGATATGCTGTCCTGAGGTAGGGGTTCTGCATCGTCCAACGATTCTGGCACCCCAAGACTAACAATTACTGGAGACTCCTTTTCTAATATATCTAGCACCATATTATCAACATCGTTTATTTTTCCATTACCGCCTGTACCCGTTTTTCTGGCATTATCTACTTTCGCCTTAAAATAAAAACTATACAGGATATTTCAGAATAGAGTACCGAAAACTAGGAAACATTTAGACTTTAAATAATTATTAAGAAAAGTTAAATAAAATTTACTGTAAACGTCCCAGTTTTCATTCTACAGGGCGTAATTTTAAGGTGGATAGCTCTTAAGATACTCTCTATACGTCTAGCTAACCTGTACGAGTAGTGGGTAAAATTACAAATTATACGTTCTTACTTACCATCGTAATTTTATTCATATTTTGCTATAGTTTATCTCTTGCATATGTCCACTCTTTATCTAAAGGCATATAACAAGCGCTCTTTGCTAAATTTGCCAATTCTTTCCATTTTAAAACTTTGTCTGATTTTTTCAATTTTTCGAAAAAGGCAACGAACAGAATTTCTTTATTTTCTTTAACGTTTTTTAAAAAATGCATTTTTCTCCCGATTGTTACTTGTTTGCTAGCCATGGCTACTACATACCAATATTATTTTGTTTACAAACGCAGAAAAAAACACGTTAAGACACGTTACAGCTGTCACGTCTCCCGTTGTCAACAAAGTAAAAATTTAAATGATTTAACTCACAGTAAACTTGGGTAGAATCTTCTCACTGATACATTTACAGTATATGAAATTAGATTGTGTTACAATAAAATGGGGTACTTGTAGGTATAAGCGAATTACTAATAAGTTGTAAACTTGTTATTATTGTAAGCATTGTGTTATAGACCCCAGAAAGTCAAGTACAGGTCAGGTTACTCCTCAGGTTAATTCCTGAGGAGTACCTCTGAACTTCTCTACTGTTTTTATTTAGTAACAAACTTAGGTACAGGTCAGTTAAATATCTGAGGAGTACCTCTAAACTTTCATTTGAAGCTATGGTTTTTGTGAATAAAGAAGTTAAGTACAGGTCAGCCAAATATCTGAGGGGTACCTCTCAACTGATTGATTTTAATTTTGTCTCCTTAACACAAATTTAGTGAAATCTTTTTAGATAATAAATAAAGTATAATTATTAACATCGTGCAAACTCCATGTTTTATAAATGTAGTCTGGTGAATGGTATGGGGAATCTGAGGATTCACAATCACAGAAATAATGGGTAAGTTGTACTGTTCTGGATGGGCGGTGGTAGAAAGTAATTTTTTGTTCTTTGTTTTTCCTTTATATTTTGTTGCCTAAATGATATATTCACTGCCAAAAATCTACTATTTTTGTTTTTTAACCACGCGATGGCTGGTGGTAAGCATTTAGTGACTAGTATAGTCAAAAATGCTAAAAGGATACTGCTGAAATCCGAGGAGCATAGCTTTTATTTTAAAATTATTTTAAACATATTAATTAAAAAATGTCGGACGGATATTGTTGATATCCGAAGAGCAGATTGTGTTTTCAATTATTTTAAAGTCTTGAATAAATCTTAAATAAAGTGTTAGAAATAATAAGACATGGGATGTTCTGTCACTAATTTGAAACAATGCAAGGTTTTTTTCTTGTCTCAGAAAGTGACGAGCGGGCGCAGTTTGTTGAATTGGAGAGTTGTGAGAATGAGCCGGAAACTTTATCGAAATAATTGGCATGGGAAGAATTTAGCAGGTAATCTTGTAATTTTGTTATTTTTCTTTGATATATCCTTTCGTTTTGTTTAATATTTTTATAAATTAAAATATTACAAATTAATAACCAGTCTTTATATAAAAAAGAGAATATTTGGATAGCGAAAAATAGATCAGTATGGCCATGTTAGTGGGTGAACACGTTTTTGTGTGATTACTTGCTGTAGTACTGTAGAGAACATCGGCAGTCAAGAGCGGAGTATTCTGCGAACTGATGCGGTAGCGAAGTACCGTCGGCGCTTCTCCAGGAAGAACGATTTGAGTCGCCTTGAGTGTCCACTGTAATCAGCTGTTCTATCGATAATCATGTGGTAACTAAATAATTGTTTGACTTGATAATTAATAACATACTATATTGATTATTTTAATGAATATTTTATAAGCCGTTTCATTCGTTTCGTCTGTTTGTTTTTAAAAACACCAGACGTTACTTGACACTTAGCGACCCATCTATAAACTCCGCTGATAATGCATTTTGTTAGGTGATATAAAATCTTTGTCATTAATATTAAAGGTGAATCACTAACATACTTACAGTTTTTGAAGTAATATCTTTATGGAAGACATACCTGAAACAAAACAAAAAAAAATAATATTTCTTGGTTTGCTTGAAGAATCCAATTTTTTAAATATTTTTTGTATACATTATAAGATGGTATATTTCGTATCTCTTCTGGAACTAAAAATATACATTCTTGGTGTAAGATAATTGCCTGTCTGTTGTCCTACAGATTTTTTAGTACAAGAAAAACAAACAAATGTTTATGCGATGCCAAAACAATTTTTGATGTTTCTATAAATTAAAGAATTTTAACAAAATATAATTTGCTTAAATCAAAAACTTTTAATTCCTTGTACAAGGAATTACTAGAATATTGAATATCTTTGTTGCAGATAATACCAAAAACCAATTTTTGCACCACATGAACATCATTCAGAAAGTTGTCGTGTATTCCTCCCCAGCCTATAATACCATAAACTAATAACGACTGTACTAGAGAGAAATACTTAGTTTTTAGAGCTTTTAAATTTAAAAAATTATTTAATTATCTCAATTTTGGAAATATTTCTCTTATTTTATTAATAAGTTGTTTGGTATGTAAATCCCACCTCATATGCCTATCTATAAGAATTCCAAGATATTTTACTGAAGTAGATTCAGGGATTTTTATATCTAGGCCTACTTTTAAAGATCCCATGAAAGGAAGACCACTAATATAGCCGCTAAACGGTAAGTAGCTTGTTTTTTATAGTTTATTGTAAGTTTACTATATTAAAGCCAATTTGCTATATTTAGAAAGTCACTTTCAACGTTTTGTTTTAGGTTATCTTAAGAAGAAGAAGACGTGTATATGACAGCCATACCATCCTCGAATCTAAGAAGTTAATTTTAAAATAAGAAGGCTATTTATATATACAGAAAAAAGGATCGGGTCTAGCACGGTTCCCTAAGGAACTCCAACAGTTATTGTTTGTAAATCACTTCTAGTATCTCTAACTTGAACGAGCTGCTGCCTATTTATTTAATAAATAACTTTTAAAGGTATTATATGATTTACCTCCAACTCCATACTTTTGCGATTTTTCTAACAATTTCATGTGATAAATAGTGTTGAAGCATTTGAAGAGTTCTAAAAATATACATAAATGGATACTTATTTATCCAAATAGTCATAAATTGTTGATGTTAGTTTACAAATGGCATCCTTAGTAGATCGACCCTGTCCAAAGCCAAATTAACGATCGGATAATATGCGAAACTTGTTTTGAAATTTGCAAAGGCGTAATTTTAAATTTTTTTTAATTATTTTCAAATTAATCTGGGATAGATGCTTTATGCAGGTATCGCAGTGTCGTCTATATGTCAGCACATTTTATTCTTTTTTGTCTTTGATTTTTATAATATGCCATGTATATTGTATATACGAGAGATAACAAGACAACCCTTTTGTGGCCCATCAAAACATGGAACTGCCTTTTGCCCAAGTTTGATTATAGCCTCTGAAAACCAAACTTTTTTCATCTTTATAAGAGTCCAGCGTGTTAGGCACTCAGATAAAATGTTATATAAGTAACTGTCAAGATTTGTTTGGTTGCATCATGTTCCCCTTCCTATACAGTTTTGCTTATATACTTTGACAATTGGTTCCGGTCATCGCATTGGCGAATTTCAAATTAGGTGCCCGAATTGACAATTGTACCATGTCATCCCATTGGCGATTTTTAATTTAAGAGTCGAAATAATTCTTGCTGACCAGTTGTACTCGAGATCCATTAGAGAAAGATAGAAAATTATATACAAAACGTGGCCAAACAGTATCGTCTCTTTAGGTAGTTCAGGGTGCGTAACCTTTGTTTGGATTTTATTGTGTTGTGTACATGTAACTTTTCACATGTAGGTAAAAAGTGCTTAAATATTATTAGATTTTTTAAAACATCGATTCGTTTTTGCCGTTTATACCATATATTAATATGGTGTATACTGTGTATATATATATCCTTTTTAAATCTTAAATTATTATGTTTAGATTTCCTGGATATCCTGAATAAAAAACCGTTGGTTACAGGCCCTAGGAATATCACCAGAGATAGGGATTAATAGTAGAATTTACTCTATACATTTTAGAAAAACTGAATTTACTTTTTCTCCCGATGGTAGAGTATTTTTGAAAAGGGAGCTAAACCTACTAAAACTTCTAGATAGGCATATTAGAGACGGGATATTGGTTCAAAGGCCAATATACTAAGACCAATACGCCTATAGTGCAGGGAAATCAACTGAAACAGCTCTCCATCAACTAATAAAAAGGGTGGAGAACACACTGGAAAACAAGGAGGTAATGCTGGGAGCATTCTTGGATATCGAGGGTGCATTCGACAATACCTCCGTTGAATCGATCATTATATCTCTCAAACACAGAGGAATCGAGGACACATGCGTCTCCTAGATCGATTCTATGTTAAGGGAGAGAACTATACACACAACCCTTATGGGAGAGATAACAGCGGCACAGGTAGCGAGAGGATGTCCACAGGGTGGAGTGCTGTCTCCACTTCTGTGGAACCTTGTAGTGGACGGGCTGCTTAGGGCTCTCAAAGATAAGGGACATAGAACCCTGGGATATGCCGATGATCTAGTGATCATGGCACAGGGAAAATACAACACTATAGTAAGAGATCGAATGCAAGAGGCTCTAAATGTAGTAACAAAATGGACAGAGGCGGGAGGACTAAAAATTAGCCCAAACAAATCTGACATAATTGCATTCACCCGCAGGAGGAAATTGGAGGGACTAGGGCCTCTAAACCTAAGAGGTGCAAGCATCCAGCTTAAGGGGGAGGTAAAATATCTCGGGGTTATGACTGACTCGAGACTTACCTGGAACCAGCATCTAGAAAGAACCACAAGGAGAGCGAAAACCACATTAATGATGGCAAGGCGATCCTTTGAAAAAAAATGGGGGTTAAAACCAGACATGGTATACTGGCTTTATAACATGGTGGTGAGACCGATAATAACATACGCAGCTTCGGTGTGGTGGCCAAAGACACAGCAAAGGAAAGCAATACCGAGGCTAAGCAAGGTACAAAGACTTGCCTGCCTCGGAATAACGGGGGCCATGAAAACAACCCCCACTGCTGCAATGGAAGCACTAGTAGGAGATACAAGGGGAGGCAAGATTAGGTGCTTACAGATTAGGGAATATACTGGGAAATCTTGACATTAGGCCAGGTCACATGAGTATCTCAAGGTTAGTGACAGGAGACGTGCTAGACATGAGAACAGACCACATAACCAAGAGGTACTCTTTTAATACTCCCTTTGAGGTTTTAATACAGGAAAGAGCGGAGATCACCATAAGGGACCCCAATGCCCAACGACAGGAACAAACCTGGTATACAGACGGGTCTAAGACTGCGGAAGGCACTGGGGCAGGAGTATTCTCCAAAAACCCTGATACTAACCAGACAGCCAAGCGGCACTTAAGTCCATATCGAGTCAGAAAGTTACGTCGAGGCTGGTATGGGAATGCATCGAAGAACTAAGAACACTGGCAGACCCAAATAAAGTAAAACTATTTTGGGTACCAGGTCACAAAGGGATCGAAGGCAACGAAAAGGCTGACGAACTTGCAAAAAAAGGGTCAGAAGAAACACCGGAACCAGACACAAACCCAGGAGTACCAAAAAGTACAGTCCGGGGTTTTATAAATGACTAGATTCGGGAACAACATATCAACTATTGGGGAAGCACCCCAAAACAGGCACATGAAAAAGCCTTTATAGGCAGACCATGTACCAAAAGAACTGGAGAACTACTCTTAATGAATAGGAACCAGTTGAAAGTGATAACAAGGTTCATGACTGGGCACGCCCCAGTAAAGGGACACTTGAACAAAATTGGCATGTACAATGGGGAACTCATGTGCCGACTATGTCACAAGAAACCAGAAACGGCCAAACACATACTGTGCGAATGCGAAGTTCTAGATCGCAAAAGACAACCCCAGGTTGATCCAAAAACGTGTAGAACCCACTCACCCAAGGATCTGTACAAACTTGTACAATGTACAAAGGTAACATGGGGTAAAACACACAATAAGCCAATAGGCTTCAGTGTTATTCGGAGACACATAGTCAGACGAGCACAGGGAAAAAAACCTACTTTTAGTAACTGAAAGGAGAATATGATAATGATAATTTATTAGATCCTCAACCTCACCCATCAGAAAAGGTACTCAATTATTTATTTACGTAGCACTTACAGAAAATAATTTCTAAATAGTAAAGTATAACTAACCTAACACAAATAACTTAGTGCGTCAAAAAAATATAAAATTATAATAAGAAAAAGGAAGAACACTACAACACCACGAGTAAAACGTTCACGAGTTGCAAGTCTCTTTTAAGCGCTAAAATATTAACATTAAACGGGTAATTGTCTTTTTACATTCAAAATTGATGTGTGCTTAGTCCGTCGAACAGGAACCAATACTTTGAACTCTCTTAAGTAGTATCTATCGTGCATATTGTAGACAAATTTGTATTATATTTAAATAAAGACTTAAGAAAGGGTATTTTTGTTCATTTTAAACCAACAAATATAAGCCTATACATTTTATAATAATAAACATACCCGAACTAAAACATATTTTAGTATTACTAATGGTAGAATTCTGGGAAATATCCTATACACTACAGAATTTGTAAGATATAGCACACCTATTACTTTACCCAGGAGTAGGAGTAAAGCCTGCTGTCTTCTACATTTGCTTTCTTCTGTGCTCTGTATGCCACAAATCAATCATCTTGTTTAATAACATGTGTTACGGATATTAATTCGGTGCTTAAAAAAACAGGTATTTTATGAAATTATGTTACGCTCTTTTAATTCTATTGATATTACAGGTATAAGTAGGTTGCCAAATAACAGTATTCGAGGACACTTCTCACTAGGCCATTGTAAAGTGTCATGATTGCTTTTGTATTATTCACGTACCTCTAGTATATATGTATCTTGATGAAAACAAGCATTCTGAGGGCTTTGCATATGGTTGTTAAAAGATATTGTGATATTAAAAATAAATCCTAGATCAATAACTATCAAGGAACTATCTACTTATGTAGATGCTGTTAATACTGTAACAGTAGGATTATGGGATCATGTAAAATACATGGTTCTGAACTTACAAACATTTATAGAAAGATTAGATCAGGTAACAAACTTATTAAGGTCAGACTAAGGCAGAGTTATTGTCGCTGTCAGGCCCGTCGCCAGCGGTTGTAGGGGGGCAAATACCCCAGGGCTTGGGCTCGAAAGGGGCCAAGCAGATTTAAAAAAATTGGTTATAATATGTGGGGGGCGGGCCCTTGCCAGTATTTTTCCCCGAGGCCCCACCATGGTTTTCGGCGGCCCTGGTCACAATTCATAAATTTGCAGAGATTTGCGATAGTCACAAACATTCAAAGACAATTTCACAATTGTCGGCCATTAATAAAAAAATCTTCGCACCATAATACCTTACGTCACGTTGTATTGATTAGTAGTACATAAAATAGCAGTATTATATCTTCGATCCATTTAAAGTATCTATCGTGCATATTGTAGACAAATTTGTATTATATTTAAATAAAGACTTAAGAAAGGGTATTTTTGTTCATTTTAAATCAACAAATATAAGCCTATACATTTTATAATAATGAACATACCCAAACTGAAACATATTTTAGTATTACTAATGGTAGAATTCTGAGAAATATCCTATATTAAAATAAATTTATGATACGCCTATGTGATCTAAACAACCTCCCTCTCACCTCGCATATCCTTTGGTTTGTTATTGTTTCGACAAAACAAACCCTGTGCTAAAAGATTATATTTACTTATCAAGATAGTTTACTTATTCATCTGAGGTCAGGCACTATCCAACACGTCTTGCTTATGTCCCGCAGTATGACTCTAATCGATCTATTGGTAAAAAATATATTTATAATCCAAGGAAATTTTTAAAACAAGTGATAAACAGTTGATATCTTACTAGGATAAAATTGCAATAGTGATTATCCAATAGTTTTTTGTCATATTCTTTATGTTATTTGATTCTTTGTTTATCTTTGCCTGACAATCATCATTATCAAATATTTATATGGATTCCAGTTAATATCTTTTTCAACATTATCTAAGCATTTAATTTTGACAAGTTAATCATTTTTGTAAATGGAATCAACGAAATTACTTTCCATCTCTTTCCATCTTTCCATCAAAAAAATGCGAAAATACTGAAATTCTTTACGGTCGGAAAATCTGTAATGACACTAACATCAAACAGTGTTTTGGGAAATGGAAAATCGCTCGGTTGGAGCAAAAGAGACAATCGGAATTAAAATTATTGATTAAATTACGCACAAAATTTATACGTTCACCTGTTAAAAATTTGAGTTTAAATTGAATTTAGTTGTTTTTGGTTAAACTTGGAATGAAGTAGCAACCAGTAGTTGCGTCTCTTTTTAAAATTCAGTAATTTGTCGGTATGAGTTCATCAGAGGGTATAATGAGATAAATCTACATTAAAATCGCTCTCTAATAATAGTGTGTAATTTATGAGTTATACTAATAACGAGTTGTTTCAGTACCAATATACAGGGTGTTTCAGATTTAAACGGACACAGCTTAATGAAAGGTAGAGTACACTTAGTTGAGTTTAAAACATCCGTATACTTAACCTTTAATCTTACTCGTTTCTTAGATATAGGGTGTTCTATGACTTTTTGCCAAAACTAAAATCGGCAATGTTGTTTGAACGGCTAGAGTTATTTTGATAAAATTTTGTACAAAAGTTACACTCTCTTGGATAAATTAAAACCCTAATTTAATTTTAAAAAATTCCAGGACCGGACTCTCTTTTTTTGATATTGCTCTTCTTAGCTAGAATATCGCCCTGTATATCGGATTTTATTAAATCTTACTACACATTTAAATAGTACATGGATCAACAAATAAAATAATGTAATAATATGTAATGGCATGATCTTGATGTTCTTACAATAAATTTTTATAATGGCGACTACATTATTATAAATCAGTATTTACAAAATTAAAATCAAATATTTTACACTGTACTTTTAAAACTCTACACAATATAGGTACCATCTTCATTTATTTTTACCTACTGCATTTTTCAATAAGAAATTGAACATCTACACAGGACCGGACTCACTTTATTTGATAAAGTAACAGAACAAACTAACAGAAACAAATAATTAATTTAAACTAAAGTAAATTTTCAAAATGAACACCGTGAACGTCAATACACCTCTGCGAACGTTTTAACAGGTTTTTCGCTGATTTGTCAATTAATTCCGGTTTATTTCCAATGTTGTTGCATACATTAATATTTTTTTCCAATAGCTGTGCTCGGGTATTCATTTCTTCGTTGTACACCTCTGATTTAAGGTAGCCCCATAAAATATAATCCAGAGGTGTTAGATCTGGAGATCTTGGTGGCCAATTGGCGGGACCGTCTCGACCTATCCAGCGACTTGAACACACATTAAATGTTTGGTGTGGAATTTTTAGAAAATCACTTAATACCCAAGAACAGTTAAATCAGCGTTTCCCAAATAGATGGATAGGTCGAGACGAACCCGTCAATTGGCCACCAAGATCTCCAGATCTAACACTTTTGAATTATTTTTTATGGGACTACCTTAAATCAGAGGTGTACAACGGAGAAATGAATATCCGAGCACAGTTATTGGAAAAAATTAACAATGTATGTAACAACATTAGAAATAAACCGAAAATAATTGACAAATCAGTGAAAAACCTGTTAAAACGTTCGCAGAGGTGTATTGACGTTCACGTTGTTCATTTTGAAAATCTACTTCTGTGTAGATGTTCAATTTCCTAATGGAAAATGCTGTAGTTAAAAACAAATAAAGATAGTACCTAATTTGTGTAGAGTTTTAAAAGTACAGGGTAAAATATTTGATTTTAATTTTGTAAATACTGATTTATAATAATGTAGTCGCCATTATAAAAATTTATTGTAAGAACATCAAGATGGTGCCATTAAATATTATTACATTATTTTCTTTGTTGATTCATGTTCTATTTAAATGTGCAGTAACATTTATTAAAATCCGATATACAAGGTGATATTCTAGCTAAGAAGAGCAATATAAAAAAAGAGAGTCCGGTCCTGGAATTTTTTAAAATTAAATTATGGTTTTCATTAACCTAAGAGAGTGTAACTTGTTTACAAAATTTTATTAAAATAACTTTAGCCGTTCAAACAAAATGGCCGATTTTAGTTTTGGCAAAAAATCATAAAACACCCTATATCTCAAAAACGAGTAATAATAAAGGTTAAGTAAAGGTTAAGTATAGAGGTGTTTTGAACTCAGCTAAGTGTACTCTACCTCCCATTGAGCTGTGTCGGTTTAAATCTGAAACAGCCCGTATAATATCATGTGATAAATATGTTGGTGACTATTACATCCCAGTGGGAACTATATTTTATTATAAAAAAGTATTTAAATCACTATTTAAGTGAGGATCTCCAAACCAAAATTACCTTCTACGCAAAGAATCGTTATCAAGTAGGTATGTGCATTGAGAAAAAGTATGTATTGTACTAAACTGATTTATTTACGAGTCATATTTTTAATGTTACCAAGATTTGTGCTTATTAGCACAATGTTGATCATATACAGTATGTCCGTAAAATATGGAATAAATTTGATATTTCCTAAGCTAAAATCAGTTTCAAATATACTTTGATACAATAGAGAAAAGTTTGCTTTTTTAAAATTATAACCACAGGAGGATATTAGAGCTAACTATTTGTTATGTTCAAAAGGTATTTCTATAGTGAGGGCAGAGTGGTGACCGTTAGTTGGAAGTAGAACGTCGATGGCTTTCTCTACTTTACATGAACTTACATTTAAAAAACTATATCAAGTAAACGACCATTCTCGTTCGGTACTTTATTATATTGGTTAAGATCGTAAAAGTGTTGGAAGATTATCAACGATTGAATCTTTCTTAAAAAATTTACTTTTGCTGAATAGTTGTAGAAAGCGAAGTCTTTAATATTAAAGTCGCCAAAAATTAATAATTTATTATTATATAAATTATTTACAGGAGAAGTCTTATAACAACTTCCGAAGAAAGCCATAATTAAACTTACATCTCTGTTTAATGACTCATTCAAACTAAGATTGTGGAACCCAAACCAGGAAAACTTCCAAACGAAATTTCGTCATATAGGCCAATATCTCTATTGCCTATAATATCGAAACTATTTGAAAAAATACTATTAAAAAGACTGAAAACCATCACTGAAGAAACTAAACTTATTCCAGATTACCAGTTCGGCTTTAGAGAAAACCATTCAACTATAGATAAGGTTCATTGAATCTCAAATGTTGAAATGTTGAAAAAGCATTAGAAAACAAAGAAGTATGCTCAGCCATCTTCCTCGATGTTGCGCAGGCTTTTGAGAAAGTATGGCATGATGGCTTAAAACATAAACTGAATGTGCTACTTCCATAGCCATACTCAGAGATATTAGATTCATACATTTCAGATAGATTATTTAGAGTAGAAGTAGCACAGCGAAGCGTCCTGGGATCCACTTTGTATCTGTTATACACTTGTGACATATCCCAACTAGAACAAGACACAATAGCTACATTTGCAGATGTACTGTCATCCTAGCGATAGGCAAAGATCATGAAGATGCTGCAAATAAACTACAAATATCAGTTAATCAAATAAATAAATGGACCAAAAGATGGCGTATTAAACTAAACGAAACCAAATCTGTTAATATTAATTTTACTAACAAAAATGGTCAAAGAATACCAATTAACATAAATAATGCTCAGGTCTCTTATGCTAACTCGGCAAAATATCTAGATATTACATTAGTTGCAATACTTCGCTGGAAAGTCCATGTTAAAAAGAAAAGACAAGAGTTAGATATAAAATTCAAGAAAATGTACTGGTTACTTGGCAGGCATTCCGGCTTATCTATACATAACAAAATTATATTATATAAACAAGTTCTCAAACCAACTTGGACCTATGGCATTCAGCTCTGGGGTTGTGCCAGCTACAGTAATATTCTAATAATCCAGAGATTCCAGAACAAAGTATTGAGGAACATTGTGGATGCTCCTTGATACATTAGAAACAACGACCTTCATCGAGACCTTCATATGGACACTGTTGACCAGACTATCACCAGATTCGCTAGAAATCACGAACAACGGCTCCACCAACATGTTAACGTTGAGGCGATCCAGCTTATTGACAACACGAACCTGACAAGGAGACTCAAGAGAGTAAAACCTTTTGAGTTAGCCAAGTGATTGTGTTAATAACAAAGCAAAGCATTGTGCGATTTAGTGTTACACTTTAGTTTAGTGTAATCAAGTTATCAGACCCTAAGGTATACTAGCGAGTAGAACTTTAGTTTTTAAGACTGCAACCCTAGTTAAGTAAGGTTATAACAAAATTACTCATTATTCAACTCTTGATCAGATTGTAATATCAATAAACGCCCCTTTTGAAGTGTTTTTTCACAAAAAAAAAATATATAAATTAGTGATGTGAGACCTGCTAATAGGAGTTCAACATCATTAGTAGTAACCTGAGGAGGGATATAAGTATTAATTATAATTAAATCGGAACCTTAAAACTTTAATTTAACTGAAATTATATCGATGAAGGGTAAATCCTGAAAGGTTTCAATATCTTCTAAGTCATTAAAGGACGCCGAGAGTTCTTTTCTTACAGCCTATAAATATCTTCCACCCCTCGTGTTATTGGTTATGTGTTCATAAATTCAGAATTACCGATTGAATCAGCGGGCCATGTTTCAGTGAGAGCTATTATATCATATTGTACCGAGGTAGCAGAACTGATATAAAGATCTTGTGTTTTTGTTCTAATACCTTGCACGTTTTGATAGTAAATAGTAAAAAAAGTTGAATTTGTTGATTTTGAGTCGTTATATACCTGCTGTGATGGCTACATATTGGAAAGGATGTTTGATTTAAATTTAGAAAGTGTTGATTTGTATACGTGACATTCTGTATTAAGTGCAGTATGATTATCGAACAGTCTTTTAGTTGATGTTTTTGAGCGCATATAAGACACATAAAGACAGACGATTTACAAAATCTGGACGAATGATGGTAACCACAACATTTGAAGCATCTCCTCAGATCATAGATGGAACAATAATCATTGCCAAAAAAGAGTTTTCCAAGAACCATTACATTTTTGTAGGTAGATATATCACACTAAATAACTGCCTGATAAAGTTTGTTGTTTTCCTTAGGTGAAAAATAGGAAATAACTGTTAGATCACCAACTATTTAATTTTTATTTTGAATTTTAAGACAGTAAATTAGTTCTGCATCAGATAGTTTTTCAGACATACAAACAATGTTGAACCTAGGATTTAAAACTTAACAGTATAATTATTAGCTAACTTTTTAAATTTATTGGAATCGTCTAAATTCTCACAGCTCATCACGAGTCTGCCATTTCCAGTGTGAACCACTTTTGAAAGATACATATTTACAGAAACGGGATTAATATTTTTTACCATGTCATTTTTTGTTGAAGGAGAGTCTTGTTTGTTTTTCGGCTTAATTAAATATAAAGTATGCTTTTTCAGGACTTCGTTAAATAGTGCTTGAGAACTTACTTTAGATGATGATTTGCATGAATTTAAACTGGTTGAGGGAAGTTTTGGTAAAATATTCTGATTGAGTTCTAGTTTTATTGCCTTTAGAACATTATCTTATAGCAAATATCTCATCAATTTTTTTTTGAATTAGCTCATGAACTTTAACAATAGCTTTATTGATTAGCATTAGTTGGTCACTATTATCTTTTCTTAAGGTTTTTTCGGCTGTATCACATTTTTTCTTACAAACATTACATAAAAAAAGACGTTTTTTACATTTAGAGATCATGGTAAATTCGATATTGGTCAACCCCATACATGAATAATGAAACCATTCCGAACATATTCCTTCACATCCGATTAGACCTTCATTTTTATTAATTTTACATTTATAGCATTTCAAATCATTCTTTGTTCCTCTTCTGGTAATTGGTTCTCAAGTATTACAGGACAATATAAAGTGAACTATAGATATAGAGGTTAGGTTAAGTAGACGAATCTTAATTAAATACAGCACTCAGAGAGTATATGAACAAAAAAAAATACTCACATGGGTTTAATATTACACTGGGACGTAATAATAAAACTTTTAAATAACAGTAAATAACAAAATTTTAAGGTATTACACCGAGAAACTAAAAACGTCAGTCGACCACTGCAGTGGCGTTCTATTTGTTTTGCTAACATCAAGATCACGACTAACTTGACAAATAGAAGTGTGCGAATTTTCTTCAAACGTAAGTAGAATTCGAGAGAAGCTAAAACGGTGGTTCCCACTTAATCGAGACTGAGGCCCACAAGGGTAAACTCAAGGCGTAACAAAAACGAGAAATAATATAACTTGGAACGAAAGACCGAAAGCTGATAGTAGTATTAGGACGTTGAATTTTTTGTTTTGTGATGCATTGGCATTACTTAGGTTAAACCATGTGATGATTTTCACAAGCCTTGATTTTTAAAACCATTCTATATCGCCTTTTGATTAGGATTTAAAAACTTGTTCTGGAAATTTATCCAATAATAATTGGCCCCTTTACCTCTTAGGCCTGCTCATGTTAAATATTTGGGCTCCTTAATTCGCCTATTTATATTTTATTAATAAAGGACAGAAAGATGAGTATTGCAACTATGTTAAAAGAAATAAATTGGCTTTCAGTTCAGAATTATGTTCAGTATATGACTGATATTTATTTATAAAATAAAAATGACATAAATTCATCGCATCAGATCTATTGGAAAAATTCAATATAATTCACAATATCACAACTATAATACAAGAAGCCATCACTAAAAGATCCCAAAATACAATTTCTATTAAAGGTTTAAAAAATTTAATAGACTTCCTTCAGAAATTAAAAAAAAAACAACAATAAATGTATTCAAAACTTTCAAAAGTAACCTCAAACACTACTTGATAAATAAACAGAAGGGATATACTTTCTTGTGATAATACTCTATAAATCTGCCCTTTTTAAGTATTTTCCTTAATTTATTGTTTTTTGACCCCTCGTTTTACCTCGTTTTACTACTTACTATGTTTAAATTATTAATAGTTTTGCGACGATAGGTTATAGCAACTTAAAGCAACAAAACTATTTTTGTGTTAAAGTAGATCCATAGAGAGCAATGTAATTTACAAAGGCCTTCTTTCGACATACAAATAAATGACAACTTTATAATTAAAATGAAAAAAAACGAATATGTAATCCAAAACTGTATGATTAAAATTATCTACAAAAAAACAGCATTATATCCTAACTCTCTTTTATATAATAAAAAAGTGCTTTGTATAAGAATATTATAATATTTGTCTTGCTGTACCTTTATTTATGGAAAGCCTGAATTGAGACACACTATAAATTATTTGCAATAAATATCAAAAGAAGTATACATTTTTAAATAATTTGACAGTTTCGAGCCATTCACACATCACAGTTGACATCTTGATACTTGACAGGCACAGCCAAGCATTATTCTGCTTTTTGCCAAATAAAATGACCGGTTTATTATTCTATGGGGTTCCGAGAGAGAGCCAGTAAATTTGATGGTGTTTTTGTAGCTAAGGGCGAAATAGTAGTACGCTTAAGTTAGCACCACCATAAGAAAGTCATTTTTAAAAAACTGCTTATACATTTTTCATAAATTGGCAGGCTTGGCAACTAATTTCAAATAAAAATAGCCTTCAAAATGGCTATGGTTGCAAGTATAAAGGTCGCAACCCGCCTTAGAAATTTCACCTTTACTATCAACAGCTGTTGTTTGACAGGTCGTTAGAGAATGTTTGCAATTTATGGAATGTTGAGAATGTAAGAAATGTTGACGTTAGAAATAATTGGAATTCCTAAAATTGTCAGATAAGAATTGCATAGGCAGATTTTAAGAAAATTGACATTAAAGTAGTTAGGATAAACAGAAAATTCTGAAAATCAATAGGGTTCTAAGTTAGAAGTAATTATTCAAGAAAACCAAAACAGTAAGTCAATCGAGACTTTCGTTCTAGAGTAATTGTGCCGGCATACATACACACAAATGACCAAAAGAAATTTTTTTTTTTGCATTTTCGTACTTAGAATGATCGAAAACATAAAAAAAAGTTTTAAAAAATGGGGGTAAGAAAATGTTTTCGCCTGCACGAATACAATACTGAGGCCCCATAAGAAGGGCCTCAGTAACATCTAATGTTTTATTAGTTATTTACGTAACAAGTCCCGAAAGTGATATTTTACGGGATGAGTAGGCAGTTTCCAGGGCGAGCCGTAGGCGAGTCCTGGAAGCCTGCGAGTCCCGTAAAATCACTTTTGGGTAGCGTTACGTACAATATTTTTTCTGCAGCCGTTTATTAGATAAAATATTAAAAAATAATAGGGATAGATACTATAAATATTACTTATGAACATTAAATGTACAATTATAATAATTACTTATATTAATAGTATTAGGAATATTAGCAGAAATGGCTGTGTTAAAATTAGCATTAGACGTTGCAGTACTTGTACTAGCTTTCGAGATATTAATTTTTATCATCTTGCCATTTTTGGAATAAATTATAGACCATTTCATACCTCTCTCTTGACTTTACTGGCAACAATTCATAAGTAGCGACTTTAGCAGCTTCACTGATTTCATGTGGAATAATCATTTCCTCGTCACTTTCGTTGTCGATTTCCATTTCTGGATCGGAAAATTGAAAATACAGTGGAACTATCAACAAATTTATTTTGACAAGCGATGTCATAATAAAAATTCCGTAAGTGTCATTGCTAAGGCCGCCTACATAGATATTGAAAATTATTCCGAAAGTAAAAAAATCGTCCCGAAAGTAAAAAAAATCATTCCAAAAATAGCTACTTTCGGTACGATTTGTGTAAAGTTTCACTTTCGATTTAATAAATCATACCGAAAGTTCTATTTTCGGGACGGCTGCAGAAAAAATAATTTACAGAGGGACGACCTGATTTGCGTGCATTTTCAACTGTGTCAGTGTCTCGACATTTCTTTTCAATCTTACTTACTGTTGACTGCCATATAGGACTTTCTGAATATTTGTCATTAAATTAATTACACACTTGCATCTGAGTTCGCGATCTATCTCAATACCCAATCATCATAATATTAAAAAAATTACCGATGACGTCATCACCTTAATGTGTATAATGAAATTTTCTTGTAAAATGTAAAACATTAAAATTAAAAATTGGCGTTTCAAATTTTTTTTGAAAAATTTTTAGTTTAGGAAATATCGAACTTATTCCATAATTTACGGACACACTATATAAAAGTATGATCTCACATATTAAACATAAATAGTTTATCTGTCATCAAATATTCAAATATTAACAGAAAATATTCTTAAATGTTACAAAATCAATATAGTATTTAACTTTAAAACTTATTATTAAATTGTAAATTTTTATCTCTTACAGAGTGTCCGGAAATTGCGGGTCTATATCACATCTACAATAGATTTATGGGCCCAAAATAAGTTGATTTACTTTATTTTACTTATATACCAACTTGCTTCGTTTGGCATCCAGAGGTGAATAAATTTAAATAAAAATATCTGTTTTTCTCTTTGATCTCCAGAATTCAGCCATTTTAAAAGATAAAATTTGGTCCGAAAACTCGACGTTTTATTGCTAATTGAAAGTAACAGAAATTTTGTTTCTATTGCGATTGTAGGCGTCTTCGTAGGGCAACGGATACTTTTCCTTATTTTTTTGACTTTTTGACATTTCTGGCAGTAAAATAGTAGTTTTTACTCATGGTATAAAAAATAAAAGGTAGGATATCAACAGTGTTAAAAATAGGACGGCCACGCGCATGACGTCACGCGTAGAGTTTGTATAGGCGCGAATTTAAAAATACTGACCAAGTGTGAGCTACTTACAGAAATTTGATTAATATTAAGGATAATATTTTAGAAATAACATGAAATATCTATGGATATTATTATGGGATAGTTAAGGAAAGAACTATGAAGGAACAAAAATGCAAATACATACATAAAAGAAATATTTTTTTGAACAGTTTCTTTCCTTTTTTTTTAATGATTTATTTTTTTTATATAAATTCGACTTCTAAAAAATAGTTTTTATAACCAGGATAATGAAATAAAGTGTATCTTTGCAACTCGAAACTGGGGATCCTGGTAACAATTTCGCATCTGGGTATGCCGGAAATTTTTACCTGATTAGGATTTGCAACTGGTTACTCATTTACCTGCATTATATTACTCAATTGAATAAAAATAAATTTTAAAAAAATATTTTTTTTATATAACGTCGGTACAATGCCAAAACAACGAATGTGCAAATTTTGAATTTTTCACCCAAGTCCTTTATCAGACGTTTAAACTTTAAAAGTGATCAATGCCAAAGTCAGGAATGTATGTCAAGAGTCTAACCCCCTTCTACAATCGATGTCTATTTTCAGTATGTAAGAATTTAGCAGTTGCTTCAATTCCTGAGACTCAAAAGGCAACACTCTCAAAACTGAAAATAGAATATAATGCAAAACATAAAAAAAATGTACCAAATACAAATAACTGCTACATAAAATATGGTAGGTTCATATACAAAATTAAAGGAAAATGTCGCTGCATTTTTCCTGGACCTAGTCGCTGACAGTTTTGTAATTCATTCATCAAGTACAAGTCGATTTTTGTTTTGTTTTTGGTGACCTTTACAATTTCACTTTTGTTTATATTGCGAAATTTTTAGCTTCCAGTTTAGAAGTCCCAAGTTGTGAATGAACCAATGTAATTCAGACTGGTTCATTCACAACTTCACATTATGTAAAGATCTGGTTTGAGGTCCCTTTTATAATTGAAAGATTGAAAGTGCTTGGAATACGTATGAAAATTTATCTGTAGGGCCACAAGCCACTGCAAGGGAGGGAAGGAGGGTAGAATTGCCTATTTAGCATATTTTTTTTAATAAAACGCTCATTGATTTTAAGAATTTTAATCTAGGGAACGGCATGCTCCCCTGGGCCTGCGCTAAAGCCGCCCTTGGGCCACTCCTCACTTCTGACTAAGCTCTTACTGTCGAGGAAAGTGAAAAATTATAATATCTTTCTTGAATTGTTTCCTTTAATCGTTACTGTTACATCCGTACAGCAATTTTTCAATGTTTTTCACTAAAACCACTCACAGAGAACAAAGTTTACAATATAATATAATACAAATACGTGCTTAATATTTTATAAATTACTATAAAACACTCACAAACTACTGCAACATGCGTCTGTCATATGATATTTATTTCGCGCCAACTCTACTAACTCTACGCATGACGTCAGCGCCGCCATGACACCATGCGCGATATCCCCCCCTGGTTTTTACTCAAAAAAGTCCTCTTGTCAACGTCACCATAATGCACCTTTTTCGAAAATAAATAGAAATATTAGTAATATAAAAAGTTTAAATTAATTTTATTAAGAATACATCATGGCGACATCGAACAAGAGTAAATTTTCAGGTAAAAACTCCATAAAGTTTTATTTTATTGCCAATAATGTCAAAAAATATAAATTAAAGAAAATAGTGAAAATATCCGTTGCTTCCAACCCCCTCTTCTAATAAGACTCTTATGATCACAATAGAAAATTTGTTCCTGTTGCTTTTAATTAGCTATATAATACTCAAATCTAAAAGGATGGATTACACTGTGTAACGGTTGGAACCGTTTTCGTTATTTGATTAGATTAGATTAGGAGTTGGACGTTATTTGTCCTTGTCCACCGCGACCTTTTCAGATCTTTTGTGGGACTCCGTTTGTTTTAGAGTATGTCGTCTAGCCTGGTCTTTTTAAATTAGACTTAGTAGCGTTGACAGTGGCTCCCGCATGTAGTTGCATGCAATTGGCTTTTTTTCGCCCAATGTTAGAAACTTCATTCCAGCCAAGCCTTCACATTCATTATTTGACCCAGACATTATAACGGTCGGAACCGTTTTCGTTATTTTGAAACCACCATCTCTACACAAACGTCATTTGTCGTTTTATGCCTTGTGTCAAAACTCAGGTTGTCATTTTCGATTTACCTTTGTCTTCAAGCAAGTTGAATTATTGAATTTTAATTATCTTTTATCTAGTACATCCGATGTACTAATTATCTTTAATATTTATAATGACCGTCTGATTTTAGAAAGCCTAGCTGTATATAGATGGTCCTATAGAAGTTGTATATAGATGATTTCAGTAGAAGTGCAGTAGAAATTATATCGATGGTTTTATAGAAGTTTATCGAAAAAGATTGTTAGGAAGAACGTTCCAGCTGCATGTGTAGAAATATTAAAACTTAGAAGTTTGGTTCCAGCTACAGAGGTTGTTTCAAGTATTTCAAGAGGTTTAGTTTGAGCCATCCAAAGAAGTGTATGAGATTTAACTTTACCTAAGAAGAATTATCAGTTGGTGATATCCAAGCTTATCATACGAATCCCCTGTATCTGCTACCTGTTATACCACAGATAAGTTATAATAAATCATTTAAGTTTGAATAATTAAGTCTCTGTGAATTAGAATTTGTCGATACCTTATTTAATTATATCATAAAGGTTAGTGATTTTCTATATTTTCATCATTAATCGCTTGTCAAGTTTAGAAAGTTTAAATATAGTGGCGTCCAACATTTTTTTCAAAGTGATACGAGTTGTTTAATAACCTGACCCACTCCCCAAGTAATAAGAGCTTAAAACACTATAAAAATAGATAAAATAACAAGATCATATTACAACTGCTCCAAAAACATACCGAATAATTGTCTAACACCGTTTGCCATGAATACATTGGAAAGATACACAAGGAATGTGGTAATTACAACAACACCGCTACACCCAAATTAACATAATTATACCCTAGGTAGATCTATTCATATAGCCCTTTACCCAGTTGCTGGCTGGGTAGAGAGATCTCTGGATAATAAGGAATTCGCCTTAAGTGTTTTCACAGACATAGAAGCTGCTTTTGACAAAACTACTTTCCCCAAGATAATACACTCACTAACTAACAGGAATGTTTTGCAGATGGTTATTAGGTAGATACATACCATACTCTCAACGCAAACAGTAAGCAGAAGTGTAGAATATGTGAATATAAGGGACCTTGAATGCGAGGGTAAGTTTACAGGGACAATTTACTCTCTACCAATATAAATAAAATCTGTTTATATTCACAAGGAAAATGATAAAAGTTTAAATAAAACCTAGAGTTCCTAAACATAGAAGTAAATTTTGTAACAGAGGTGAAGTACTTAGATATCAGTTTTGACAGCAGAAAGCAGAGTAAAAAAATACATTGCTTATAAACAATACCGCTGTACTGTGGAACGCATCTGCGGTTTCTTCCTTAGAGTCATCACATGGACTTACATAATCGCCATGACACCTATGCCAATATACGGTGCAATTGCCTGGGAAAATTTTTTAAAGCTATCAAAGTCATTCTGAGTACCATTCATCCTAATATTTACATTAAGGATGTTGCTGAAATAATGACACGCCTTCCGTACAGTTGGAGTAGAACCTAATGTAAGATCTGGTGAGGAAATATGTCGTTTTTAGCAGGAGGCGCTTGATATGCTGCCATTGCTTTAAGTGATCATGGAATCGATATCACCGAGATATATCTTCTACACGCCATAAAAAATTAAAACAAACAAATACAAAAGCCGGAATTCATACGATTCATATCTACACCGACGGTTCTAAAACAAAACAAGGCTCAGGATGTGGAAAATATTTTAGATCCTTAAACCTAAACATAAAATGGGCTGTGAGAAATAATGTCAATGTATTTCAAACGGAGCAGCAAAATAAATCACCAGAAACATTATTACTAGAAGAAACATGCTCTTCTATACAGAGTGTAGACAAGCGCTACTCACCCTTAAGAGACCACGAATTTATTTAGGGTTAGAACTAGAATGTCGCGAAGCTTTGGCCAAAATATCCATTAATAATGTTGTCACCTTAAGATATATCAAAGGTCACACCACATTAAAACGTAACCGTCGTACTAATTCGCTAGCTAAGAAAGTAGTCAACAAAATACTTTTTGGTCCTGGCCCTTCTATTGAACTGATAACATCGGTAGTAACAGACCTAATTAATGAACATTTTCTTGTTAAATTCAAGGAACGATGAGATGAAACACGAAACTGCAGAATTGCCAGGGAGCTTTTAAGTTATCCTGACAACATTACAGCAAACCAATACTTGAATATTAGAATATGCGCATAAACACTGGTCATTGCCAAGTACGGAAGCATCTCCATATCATAAGGCAGTCAGAATCCGCACTCTGTAGGGGGTGCAAACAAGAAGATGAGATCATCAACGCTCTCATTTATTAGAAGAATTGTGTTCGGCTAGTATTGGTTAACACCGGCCGATATAAGAGAAGTACCTCTCGCTGACGTTGTTAACTAGGTACATTAAATTTGTAGGCTAGTTCACGAGCTAGAAGATGCTATCATCTTAGTAGGACGCACAATAAACCTAGAGAGGCCTAAGTGCAGTATGGTAACCGACCTTTCACAAGTTACAAATACAGATACTCATGACACTGTCATACAAGATTTGTTTGTATGTTGTTAATCTCATTTATTTGTTTAAATATGTAATATTTTTAGGATCATCTGTAAACTTGATTAACCTTATGTCTTTATATTATCAGAGATCTATAAAAAAAATAAATTTATAGTGTTACTTTCTGACTTCTTCGTTTAACTAAAGCACCCTCAAGGTATATCAGTGAATTTTGCGTAGGCATAGCTTTCAAAGATTGGAGATTGGAAGCGAAAATATCTTTCTTGTTCACGAGTCCCATTAAAGACAAAACCGATACAAAAATAACATTTTATTTAGTAAGGAAAATCAAAACTAAAAAATAATGTTTTTTTTTGTTGTCTTAATTTTGATACAATAATTCAATGAGTGTTGTGTTATCACTCAAAGAAGCAGTTGCTGTCCAGTTGCGAATGGACGCTTGAGTTACTTTGTGACGCACAGTTTTAATTTTTTTTATTTATTTAACGCCTTGGGCACATTGCAGTTTAAAATTATTTTACTTCTTAAATTTAGTTTTAATTTAAAATTTTTGGTAAGACCGTTATTTAAAAGGAAAACCAAATAGAAATTTAGAAAATATTTATATATGTATTGTAAATCGAGCTGAGATTTACTTATACTTGTTTATTCCCATATATATTTTTTTGCTTGGGTTATGGTGAGAGTATTACCTGTTAATGCATTTTCTTTACGCAATTCCCTTTAATTTGATTTCGACTTTTTGTGATTTAGATGTAAATTTGTTTTACTTGACCAATTCATGATTTATGCAAGGTAATTTCGTTATCGCACGGTTCAATTTAACCTTACAACAGATAAATCCATTTCTGATGTAATTTGGTTCATACGTCGGGTCCATATCGCACATAATTATCAAAATTTGAATTGAAACGTCACGAGGGAGTTTATTTATCAAAGGCACTGAAATGTTTCATAAAATACAGTCCTGTTTTGTAATTTACAGCGTTAACAACCGTTTAGATCACTGGCGTTTATAAATGAAAAACTAATTATTCGAAAAGTTACCAATGCCACGCCCAATTTCACAAATTGGGATAAAGTGTGTCATTTTGAATGATCAAAAATATAAACTATAATATGACACTTAATTTAAAATATAGTAAATTTATTTTGTAGTTTCATATTTAATCGGTGTTTTATATTGTCACGTTATGCGTGTTTTAATAAAAATTATGTTACGATTCAAGTGTTTTAAATAATTATGGGACTATCTATGTCCCGGGGGTTAAATAACAAAATATACCACTCTGGGCCAACATAACGTAAGAACTCTATATTCGCTTAAACTTGGCAACTGTATGAGGGTTCTACTCTTGATGTTAGAACCTAACACGTCTCTGTAAAAAGGCTGAAGGAAATACAATGTTTTCTTAAAACAAATATAATATTATTATTAAAATAGGATACAAAATAGGTCATAGCTCGACACACAAATATTGGCTCAATGTAAATAACAAGTACACAAAAATGTAAACTTACCAACTCCACTAATATTTGGGGCACATGTCACAACTCTTGCCTGACTATTAATACTGCTATTTAAAATACAAAAATATACATTTAATTTAAACTATAGAGATCCTGAGCTAGAGCTGCTACTGGGAATCTCCTACAAGGGGGGCCTCCTATGGGGCGGATCCTTCCTTGTGGAATTATTAAAACATGTTAAATAATAATTAAATTATTAACCTTGCACATGATTGCGATTCAAAACAAATTGTCGACATACTTAAACAAAGTATTATGTACAGGATGTTATTTAAATAATTAATTAAAATTAGGAAAAATATGAGTTTATACAAAGTGTGACAGTGTAATGCCGTTTGCTAATTTTTAATAGGTTTAATCTAGAATACATATTCAAACATGGCTGACTCTGCATAGTAAGGGGTCACTTCTTTTTAATTCATGATAATATCTACTGTTGTCATTTCTAATGTTAGACCAGAAATATAGACAAATTGCAGATTGAATTAATACTTTAAACATTGTTATATTATATTCAGTGATATAAAGTCAACCGTCATCATCTGAAAATTTAAATTTTTGATATTACGTACTTTTTGTTCAGTAAAAAGCTTATGTTATGCTCAAACACATGTTCTGCATAAAAAGTTGGTAGTTGATAACCCCCTTGTGCACTAATATTATAATATACAGGGTGTCTGTAAAAGGTCTTTATAAAAACATACCACATATTCCTTAGACCAAAATAAGTCGATTTAAGTAAAATTACCTTAGTACAAAGTTGCTTCGTTTGGGCTCCAGAGGGCCTTGAAGTTACAATTTTTAAATCGTTTTTCCCATATAAATTTAAAACGACATATGCGATTTTGCTGAAATTTAATATATTGGTAGAGTTTTATGTATAAAAAAAAAAATGGTTCTAAAATTTTGTCCGATAATAATACATAGGCGTAGAACTTGATTTTTTAAATAATTGCACCTTTAAAAATTCTACGCCAATAGAAGAAAAGGAGTTTAAGTATGAAATTTAGATTGCGCAATTAATTTACTTTAAAAAAGGTACCTACTCTTGATAAGACTCGATTACTCTCATGGTTTTGACGAAATTTGCATTTTAGTAATTTTAGAACATAAACAATCATTATTAAAATACAAACTTTGTCAAAATCATGAGAGTAAATCGAGTGTTATCAAGGGTACTTTTTTGTAGTAAATGAGTACCCAATCCAAATTTCATACTCAAACCCCTTTTTTGCCAATGACGTAGAATTTTTAAAGGTGCAATTATTTAAAAAATCAAGTTCTACGCCTATGTATTATTATCGGACAAAATTTTATACGATGAAAAACATAAAAATGTACTTTTTTCATATCTTCTTCAACACCTCTAATCGAGACTTTTAACAAAAATACTCGATTCTTGCCAAGTACGATTTTTTGAGGAATATTAATTATTTGTCTGCAATACGTATACAAAAACATTTATTGTTGGTTTCCATAGTTTCATCTAAATAAAAATATTGTCAAGTTTTAACACCTAATCTCTTGTTAACGATTGAACGTGTTCTATCTGACTCAATAATTAAAAAAAACAAATGCGTGGTTTATTAATATGGCTGTACAATATAACAATGCAGAATATACCGATATGTTACTGACATTAGGATTTTGTGAAGAAAATGCTCGAGAGAGTGTCAGGGTGTACTCTGAAAGGTTTCCAAATCGTCGTGTACCTAGCCACCCAACTTTTGCTGCTGTTGAGAGACGTCTTCGGGAGACCGGTTCCTTTGCTCCCAACACTGTTGATAATGGAAGAGAACATTTTGTAAGAATTCTTGAAGTTGAAGAAGATATTTTAGAACGTGTTGAAGAAGATCCAGAATTAAGCACCAGACGAATACGAATTGGAAGGGAACTAGGAGTAAGTAAAGATGTCTTTCATAAAGTGCTTAGAGAACAATTGCTATATCCATACCATAAGAAGCCAGTACAAGAATTATTAGTCCATGATCCTCAAATTCGTTTGGATTTTTGTCGATTTGTTAATATGCAAAGATAAACAGATCCAAACTTTGTCAAGAAGGTTCTCTTTACCGATGAAGCGGGTTTTACAAGAAAAGGTATAACTAATACCCATAATGAACATGTTTATGCCGTTGAAAATCCGCATGCAATAAAGGTAAACCATTTTCAGCACGAATTCAAAATTAATGTGTGGGCTGGAATAATTGGTAATTTCATTGTTGGTCCTGTCATACTTCCACGAAGATTAACTGGAGAAAATTATTTGGATTTTTTACAAAATACGTTGCCAGAATTGTTAGAAAATTTACCTCTCCAACTTCGGAGAGATATGTGGTTTATGCAAGATGGAGCTCCACCACATTTTTCTTTAAACGTTAGAAACCACTTGAATGAACAATATCCACACAAATGGATAGGCAGAGGTAATGACGCACCTGTAAACTGGCCACCACGTTCTCCAGACCTAACGCCGATGGATTACTTTTTATGGGGACATCTGAAATCCACAGTTTACAGGGAACCTGTAGAAAATGAGGAACAACTCTGGCAACGTATTCAAGATGCAATAAACAATCTTAGAGGTGATGAAGAAGTTATGGAAAAGATACATTTTAATTTTCTTCGACGTATAAATCTTTGTATGCGTGAAAATGGTGAACATTTTGAACAATTTTTGTAAAATCTCTATTTTGATTATGTTGTAAATAAATATTTTTCTGATACCTATACACTCTAAATTATTAAAACAGAAATTTAGCGAAAACCATGAGAGTAATCGAGTCTTATCAAAAGTACCTTTTTTAAAGTAAATGAGTTGCGCAATCTAAATTTCATACTCAAACTCCTTTTCTTCCATTGGCGTAGAATTTTTAAAGGTGCAATTATTTAAAAAATCAAGTTCTATTATCGAACAAAATGTTAATACCATTCTTACTTTCCTATCTGTATACAGATATAAGGAAAGTATAGGAATCATGATTTTTTTCGACCTCGAGTTTTCGACGGATTTTTACGATGATATGTGTGTGTGTGTGTGTGTGTGTGTGTGTGTGTGTGTGTGTGTGTGTGTGTGTGTGTGTGTGTGTGTGTGTGTGTGTGTGTGTGTGTGTGTGTGTGTGTGTGTGTGTGTGTGTGTGTGTGTGTGTGTGTGTGTGTGTGTGTGTGTGTGTGTGTGTGTGTGTGTGTGTGTGTGTGTGTGTGTGTGTGTGTGTGTGTGTGTGTGTGTGTGTGTGTGTGTGTGTGTGTGTGTGTGTGTGTGTGTGTGTGTGTGTGTGTGTGTGTGTGTGTGTGTGTGTGTGTGTGTGTGTGTGTGTGTGTGTGTGTGTGTGTGTGTGTGTGTGTGTGTGTGTGTGTGTGTGTGTGTGTGTGTGTGTGTGTGTGTGTGTGTGTGTGTGTGTGTGTGTGTGTGTGTGTGTGTGTGTGTGTGTGTGTGTGTGTGTGTGTGTGTGTGTGTGTGTGTGTGTGTGTGTGTGTGTGTGTGTGTGTGTGTGTGTGTGTGTGTGTGTGTGTGTGTGTGTGTGTGTGTGTGTGTGTGTGTGTGTGTGTGTGTGTGTGTGTGTGTGTGTGTGTGTGTGTGTGTGTGTGTGTGTGTGTGTGTGTGTGTGTGTGTGTGTGTGTGTGTGTGTGTGTGTGTGTGTGTGTGTGTGTGTGTGTGTGTGTGTGTGTGTGTGTGTGTGTGTGTGTGTGTGTGTGTGTGTGTGTGTGTGTGTGTGTGTGTGTGTGTGTGTGTGTGTGTGTGTGTGTGTGTGTGTGTGTGTGTGTGTGTGTGTGTGTGTGTGTGTGTGTGTGTGTGTGTGTGTGTGTGTGTGTGTGTGTGTGTGTGTGTGTGTGTGTGTGTGTGTGTGTGTGTGTGTGTGTGTGTGTGTGTGTGTGTGTGTGTGTGTGTGTGTGTGTGTGTGTGTGTGTGTGTGTGTGTGTGTGTGTGTGTGTGTGTGTGTGTGTGTGTGTGTGTGTGTGTGTGTGTGTGTGTGTGTGTGTGTGTGTGTGTGTGTGTGTGTGTGTGTGTGTGTGTGTGTGTGTGTGTGTGTGTGTGTGTGTGTGTGTGTGTGTGTGTGTGTGTGTGTGTGTGTGTGTGTGTGTGTGTGTGTGTGTGTGTGTGTGTGTGTGTGTGTGTGTGTGTGTGTGTGTGTGTGTGTGTGTGTGTGTGTGTGTGTGTGTGTGTGTGTGTGTGTGTGTGTGTGTGTGTGTGTGTGTGTGTGTGTGTATGTGTGTGTGTGTGTGTGTGTATGTGTGTATGTGTGTATGTGTGTATGTGTGTATGTGTGTATGTGTGTATGTGTGTATGTGTGTATGTGTGTATGTGTGTATGTGTGTATGTGTGTATGTGTGTA
The DNA here is from genome assembly GCA_927349885.1 of Psylliodes chrysocephalus. Lineage (NCBI taxonomy): Eukaryota > Metazoa > Arthropoda > Insecta > Coleoptera > Chrysomelidae > Psylliodes > Psylliodes chrysocephalus. The sequence goes on from OV651817.1 coordinate 56,331,247, forward strand.
TGTGTGTATGTGTGTATGTGTGTATGTGTGTATGTGTGTATGTGTGTATGTGTGTATGTGTGTATGTGTGTATGTGTGTATGTGTGTATGTGTGTATGTGTGTATGTGTGTATGTGTGTATGTGTGTATGTGTGTATGTGTGTATGTGTGTATGTGTGTATGTGTGTATGTGTGTATGTGTGTATGTGTGTATGTGTGTATGTGTGTATGTGTGTATGTGTGTATGTGTGTATGTGTGTATGTGTGTATGTGTGTATGTGTGTATGTGTGTATGTGTGTATGTGTGTATGTGTGTATGTGTGTATGTGTGTATGTGTGTATGTGTGTATGTGTGTATGTGTGTATGTGTGTATGTGTGTATGTGTGTATGTGTGTATGTGTGTATGTGTGTATGTGTGTATGTGTGTATGTGTGTATGTGTGTATGTGTGTATGTGTGTATGTGTGTATGTGTGTATGTGTGTATGTGTGTATGTGTGTATGTGTGTATGTGTGTATGTGTGTATGTGTGTATGTGTGTATGTGTGTATGTGTGTATGTGTGTATGTGTGTATGTGTGTATGTGTGTATGTGTGTATGTGTGTATGTGTGTATGTGTGTATGTGTGTATGTGTGTATGTGTGTATGTGTGTATGTGTGTATGTGTGTATGTGTGTATGTGTGTATGTGTGTATGTGTGTATGTGTGTATGTGTGTATGTGTGTATGTGTGTATGTGTGTATGTGTGTATGTGTGTATGTGTGTATGTGTGTGTGTATGTGTGTATGTGTGTATGTGTGTATGTGTGTATGTGTGTATGTGTGTATGTGTGTATGTGTGTATGTGTGTATGTGTGTATGTGTGTATGTGTGTATGTGTGTATGTGTGTATGTGTGTATGTGTGTATGTGTGTATGTGTGTATGTGTGTATGTGTGTATGTGTGTATGTATGTGTGTGTGTGTGTGTGTGTGTGTGTGTGTGTGTGTGTGTGTGTGTGTGTGTGTGTTGTGTGTTGTGTGTTGTTGTGTTGTTGTGTTGTTGTGTGTTGTGTGTTGTGTGTTGTGTGTTGTGTGTTGTGTGTTGTGTGTGTGTTTTGTGTTTTGTGTGTGTGTTTTGTGTGTATGTGTGTTTATGTGTTTGTGTGTGTGTGTGTGTGTGTGTGTGTATGTGTGTGTGTGTGTGTGTGTGTGTGTGTGTGTGTGTGTGTGTGTGTGTGTGTGTGTGTGTGTGTGTGTGTGTGTGTGTGTGTGTGTGTGTGTGTGTGTGTGTGTGTGTGTGTGTCTGTATGTCGCATAACTCATTAACCGATACACAGAAAAACACCAAATTTTAAACTTAAGCTTTATTCCAGCGTTTAATGAACTGATTAGATTTTGGAACATCTGGGGGGGGGGTACTTTATAGGTGGTCATTTTTATATTTTATGGAATATATCTGTTATTTACGTTTGAAGAAGAAAATTCTTTAATTAAAGGTTACTTCTAATATAATTATCTATAATTTTTTTCATACAAAATTTTCCTAAAATGGTCCGTATTCGAGAAATTTGACAAAATGTAAAAAAAATATTTTTTTACAAAAATTGTTTTAATAAAAGTTGTTTGTAATATAATTCTCTATAATTTTTATTCCATACTTAACTTTTTTAAAATAGACCGTATTCGAGATATTTGAGAAAATGTGTAAATTTCGAATTTTGAAGAAAACTCAAAAACGGATAAAGAAAAAAACATTAAATTTTAAACTTAAGTTCTATTTAGGCTGACGTGAACTGATTAGATTTTGGACAAAGGCGGAACATCTGGGGGTACTTTATAAGTGGCCTTTTTTATATTTCATGGAATATATCTGTTATTTACGTTTGGAGAAGAAAATTCTTTTTATAAAAGTTACCTCTAATATTATTATCTATAATTTTTGTTTTATACATAATTTTCCTAAAATGGTCCGTATTGGAGAAATTTGACAAAATGTAACAAAATATTTTTTTATAAAAATTGTTTTAATAAAAGTTGTTAATAATATAATTCTCTATAATTTTTATTTTATACATAATTTCTCTAAAATGGAGTGTATTCGAGATATTTGTGAAAATGTGTAAATTTCGAATTTTCAAGAAAACTCAAAAACGGATAAAGAAAAAACATTAAATTTTAAACTTAAGTTCTATTTAGGCTGACGTGAACTGATTAGATTTTGGATAAAGGCGGAACATCTGGGGGGTACTTTATGGGAGGCCGTTTTTATATTTTATGGAATCTATCTGTTATTTATGTTTGGAGAAGAAAATTGTTTAAATAAAAGTTACTTCTAATATTATTATCTATAATTTTTGCTTTTTGTCAAAATTTCCTGAAATGGTCTGTATTCGAGAAATTTGACAAAATGTGCAAAATTCTGATTTTTATGAAAATTGTTGAACTAAAAGTTGTTTGCGATATCGATTTTTATAATTTTTGTGTATACATGATTTTTCTAAAATGGACCGTAATGGAAAAGTGCTAAATTTAAATTTTTCAGTATTTTCGTTTTCAATGAATATCTATAGAAAAATGTTCCAAGGTAGATGTATGTGGACAATGTATATATTTAGTTTATCCTCTAAACATTTATAGAGATGCTGCAATAGGTTGTACAAAATAACCGTAGAAAGCCTATAATAACTAGATAGGATAGTCATGTGTTGGACACATCTGATTTTTTTGCCACATAAAACTCTACCAATATACCAAATTTCAGCAAAATCGCATATGCCGTTTTAAATTTATATGGGAAAAACGATTTAAAAATTGTAACTTCAAGGCCATCTGGAGCCCAAACGAAGCAACTTTGTACCCTGTATACCTGCGAAAAATTTGATTTTACAAAAAAAATTAGAAAAACTTGTGAGACGGCATGCGTTGCATTTAGCGTTAACTGGTCAATTAGCGATAGGTATATTTATTGGTATTCCATTTTGGGAACATATTCCATATTTGGCTATTTTCCTTTACTTGTTAGCTACGCAATTATGACCAATTCGGAGTAACTAACCTGTATTTTTACATAACCTATTTTAACAGCGGCATTCGTTTAATTTAGTTTAAACATTTTTCTTTTTTAATATTCACATTTATTTCAAAAACCCTGTGTTATAGTCATAAAGAGTTACTTAGACCTGAAGGTGCATATTAATATTTTTTGATACCTGGTAAATGCGCAAGCCTTTGGCAATATTATCAAATATTCTTTAAAAAATTTAAACGTGTTAAAGGAAATTACGATAATACAAGAAACATTAATAAATTACAATACAGTCAATAAGGTTATATAAAAAAAGCAATGAAAGAACGAGCATTGTTTCATAATTAAGGATTGATTTTATACCTCCTGGAACAACTATTTTTTTATTAATTTGACCAGTTTAACGATTCCTGATTTATAGTAGGTTACAATTTTAATGATGTAGGAATAGAAACCCGATAGTTTTCATTATTCCACACTAGAATTTTCAAAGGTTTGGGTAATTTGACTGGCCTTGTAATTCAGCAGTAACTTTGTTAAAATAGAAGCATTTTGAACACAAGTATAATGCTATAGCATCGCACTAATTTAATACTTGATTAATTAATATTTTATCGAAGTTTAGGGCAAAACTTTGATTGATCTTGTTTGGAAACTTTGTGCGCTGATCAAACCCGTATTTCAAAAAACTAAGCTAATTTATTAATTAATTATTTTTTTAATTTTCTAAAATAAACGAACTTACCACGTTCAATACAGAAAATAAAATAAAAATAAACCTAAATATCGTTACCCTGATAAGATTTTGTTACCATCTATTAGTTATATGTGTTAGATGTAAAGAAATACAAGTAACAATATAATAATGTATTTGTTAAAAAGTAACAGTTTTTCTTATCCCCTGTAAAATTTTACAAAACTGGAGATAGGCATTTTTCCTATTCACGCGACGATATATTATTAGTAGTTTGTGCAATAAGTGCGATATGGATAATCCACTCAAGTACAGTACATTTTTTCTACGACCCACTAACAAAAATCTACAAATTTAAAAATTAGTTTAGGTTAAGACAAAATAACTTATTTTAAAATTATTGATGACTTTTACTATTCTATAAAATAAAATGAACCTAAAAAAAGATTTAATTTTATTATGAAATTTGTTTTTAAATAGCGATATTGTATTAATTTAGAATATTTTTATAATAAATTATTAAATATGGTACAATTGGTATAGTATTTATTCGCTATATTGAAGTTTAACCGACTGTTTTGGCTCTGACGTTATTAAGTATATATGTGAACTGCATAATTTGGCAACATTGTTTTTCTTTTGATTCGATTGGAGCGATTATTTTTCGTAAAAGGCTTAAAAGTAAAATGCTGTGAAAAGGTGGATATGTTCCCAAAATTTTAGAAATATAATAATTTTTCTGATTAATCCCAGTTTGTTTTGTGTTCTGGTCATCAAATTGTGTAGGGGAGACCGTTTGGTTATCTCACGGGTTGGTTGTCACAGCGGCCATAACAAAAAACTAAGTAAACGAGTAAGTTCATTGACAGGCCTTAAAGACTCGCGGTAGCAATACCTTTCTTGGAACTTCACTTCAGTCCGCTCTGAACTGTCGTGACGGAGACACGTGCGTTTGTTTTTTTTTTTTTTCGCATAGTAGAAGTAATTTTTTGTGCATCTGTACCGTAAGTAAACCTAAATTTTGGATATTAATATAATTTTTTATATATGCTTTATATATTATTTTTTAAATAAATATTGATTTGAACTTATTTAGGAAGGATATTTTGTGAAACGTAGTTTAGGTCCGGTTGTCTCACATTGCCGGGAGCCGGGTGTCACGTGTGACAACCAATCCCATGGATATATATGAATGGAGCTTCCTTTTGTTGTCTTTTTGAGTTTGAGCTACGTTAACGTTTATTTGTTCCAGGGCTAACCATAACAACGCCACGGCAGCATAAAAGAAAATCTAACAGAGGCCTTGTTCCACCAGCACTGATGCTGCGTGCTGCCAGAGCAGTAAAAAATCATAACAAACCCATAAGGTCTGTCGCGAGGGATTTTGGAATTAACTATCGAATCTTAACAAGGTATTCTAAAAATTTATTACCGAAGAGATAAGCAATATAGCCACATCAACACCATCTACAAAAGTGGGCTACCAAAGGAATCGACAGTTCTTTAACGATGAGCAGAAAAAAGAATTGGAAAAATATTCACTTCTGGCTTTAAGAATTTAATTTGGGTTGTCTCCTAAGGAGATTCGGAAAATGGCTTTCGAGCTTGCTGTTTCCAATAACATCAAAGTTCCAAAGTCTTGGGAATCGAATAAGCTAGCTGGCTCCGATTGGTTTACGTCATATTTGCAGAGACCCCCCTCTTTGTCCATTAGAACCCCTGAGGCTAGCAATCAGCAATCTGGCTCGAGCCATCAGTTTTAACCCACATAATGTCGGAAGTTTTTTTGATAACCTTGAATCCGTAATTAAACGATATAACTTCCAACCACACAACATATGGAACATGGACGAAACTGGGGTGACTACGGTGCAAAAACCAAACAAAGTTGTTGCTTAAAAAGGATTTAGGCAAGTTGGTGCTATTATATCGGCTGAGAGAGGGACACAAGTCACCCTAGCTACTGCTGTTTCGGGAGGTGGCAATTCAGTTCCAGCATTCTATGTTTTCCGAGGGTGCTTTTCAAAGACCATTTCATCAGAGATAGGCCAATTGGCTGCAAAGAAGGAATTAACCCGTCGGGCTGGATGTCAGAAGAGCTATTTGTTGTTTACCTGAAACATTTCCATAACCATGTGTAGTCAAAAAAGGAAACACCATGTCTCTTGCTGTTGGATAATCACAGCTCTTATCTGTCCATTGAACGACTAAATTTTGCAAAATATAATGAAATAATAATGCTATCGTTCCCGCCACATTGCACTCACCGTCTCCAACCTTTGGACAGATCGGTGTATGGACCTTTGAAAAATACATTAACAACGCACTGGATCAATGGATGGTTAATCATCCAGGTCAAC
>OV651817.1:56337782-56376231 GCA_927349885.1 Psylliodes chrysocephalus
AAAAACAAAAAAAAAACAAACAAAAAAAAAACAAAAAAAAAAAAAACCAAAACAAAAAAACAAAAAAACCAAAAACAAAACAAAAAACGCATTTTTGGACAATCGCAAATTTAAACTTCTAGAAAATGTAACTAAATGCCTTAATTTTCAGTTTTAATTTGTATTTATTGTAGTTTGGTGGGTGTTGGAGCCATGTTGGAGCTACAATGTTTGTGCCCAATAAAGAAGACTAAAATGCGATTTAATTGGTACCAAGATCGTTATAACATTAAATTTGGAGTTACAATATGTGTGCTTTAGATCCACGATATTACAAAATAAAAAAAAACTATAGTTACATGATACGGGTGGTTCTTTCTGTCTAATATTATAATTTGTTTATTTTATTTTGGGATCACAAAACCGCTATTCATAATAAGAAACTGTGGTAATTCAAATATGTAAAAGTATAATTTTTGATGGGCTAAAAGTAGAAATACTGCCCAGGATTCCGTTATCAATTAATCAAATATGATAATTTCTAAATCAACAATCAACAGTTAAACTAATTTCGTGATTAATTTATTTGGCTACAGATAAACCCACATTTTAAATAATCGTTTATTTCGTGTAAAAAATTCAGTGCTAACAGCACGCCCATAACATAAATAGTTACAATTTCATTTGAATATCTTTGCAATGATCAGTTACCGTTTTTAATGCGTTGTGTGTTTTGGTGTCCTTTCTCTAATGTGTTCGCTACATGCAAATTAGAGACCAGCACGAAGTTTGAATCCCCTGCTTAATGAAGTCCAATTTAGCCCCAAAACACACGGTTAACTAATATTCCCTTTAATAAATTTCGCTCAACCGGTAAAGGGAATGCATTTTCGATTCAGACGTTTTTAGTTAACTAAACAATTAATTACTCCGGGGTTAATATGGTATAGACGTTTTAGACGAGGGTTTGGTTTCAAAGGTGTAAAAGGCAATTTTTTATCCCCAGTCGATTAAAGTCAGAAGGAAATGCTTTTCTATATGGTACAACTTCCAGAAACTTCCTATGTGGCTCAAAATTAAACAATTTTTTTTCGGTTCACTATTTGTAAATTGAATTCTAAAAATAAAATTGATGTGTAAACATAATTTTTTGATATAGTAGGTTGATCCTTTAAAACTCAATTTTTTCGAATAACATTCACCCATAAAATCCTACAACGAACCATGCAGAAAACGAAATATTAGATGTGGAATAAAAACCACTGCTGTGAGTTTCTCTAAATTCCAGGTAACTGAATCCGATTGTTTTGCTATCGTGCAAGATAAAGTGACCAGACTTTTTAGACATCAATAGGGGACAACAGAAATAATAATGACCATTTTACGAAGAAGTCATTCGGTCATAAATTTATAAAAATTTCAAAAGAGAAATCGGAACAAAAATTGTTATATGTGTAACAAAACCTATAGAAATTTTTATAAATACGTGTGGCACTCGGGGACTGCCCCGGTAAAGCTATTTCATAGCATTTTTTATCAACTTATATAATTACAATTATTCATTTATTTTATTTTTGCAGTATTTTTTTTCTTTGATATTAATTCAAGTTTTTTCTTTGATATTAATTCAAATTACACTTTTTGAGCGCAGTGACCGATAAAAAAACAATTTTTTTTGTTATTGAATAAATGAGAAGTTAATATTGTTGTACTTATCGAAAAAAAATTACCAAGACTGTGAAATAATAAAACAATATTTTTCCTTAAAAAAAAAAAAAAAAAAAAAAAAAGATCATTAGGCAGTCTAAAGATTCTTGATGATTTTTTTGTTTCTATAGACTTATTCAGATATGAATGTGTGTTATCCCTTCTAAATATTTTTGTACTAATTGTATGTAAAAATAATATCTTTTAAAATACCAGGAGGTATTTTCTAAGAGGAAATCGAGCGATTTCATTAAGACGAAATACTTATTAAACTTTGTTTTAACCCTACTGTTTGGATTAAGAAGATTAGACCTTCATTATTCTTGCATAAATATATATCATTAGAAAGTCGGACATTTCTTGATGATATTTTTTTATTTGCATTTATACAGGGAAGAAGGTGTGTTATCCCTTCTAAATACTGAAAAAATCATGCGATTTTTTCAGTAATTCTATACAAAAATAATGTATATTAAAATACCGGGTGGTATTTTCTAAGAGGAAATCGAGCGATTTCACTTAAGACGAAACACTTATTTAACTTTATCTTTTATGTTCCTACTTTATGAATTACGCAGAATAGACGTTTACTATTCTTACATAAATATAGATCATTAGGAAGTCAAGCGATTCTTGATAATTTTTCTGTTCTATGGATTTATACAGGGATGAATGTGTGTTATCCTTTCTAAATAAAATTTATTAGTTTTCTTTGACTAATAAATGTTTTTAAAATAATGTTTTAGAAAAATTATATGCAGTGGGATCTTTCCTCTTAAAGTTCTGAGCGGTACTTAAAAACAATCGAGCGATTTGCGATTTTATTAAGACGAAAAAATATTATCTTGTCTTTATTGGTCCTACTGTTTGAGGTAATAAGCAGAATATAGACGTAGAAGGTCTTTTGATGATTCTTCTGGTTTTTTGGGTTTCAATGTAAATTATTATAAAAAAAGAAAATACAACCAGATTGCAATGTTACTCTTTATAAAGAAATCGTTGTTCGTTATAATTAATTTGTCAAATGGTATGACCAGTGGATCAGCAAAAGTAATAATTATAAAATTCCGGCTAACGGTAAAACTTTAGAATAAAATTCAAGCCTGCTTGCCAAAACCAGCGCAGGAACACAACCGATTTATCACAAAATTTAGGCATAAGTCTGTCAATTATTCTCATTCATTTTTTAGCTAGTAAGTAGTTATAAAATTAGCTATAAATATAAATATTCGTATAATTAATTAATTAATTAGGTAAATTTTAAAATATCTCTAATGTTATTGGTTTGTTTCGAAATATTCGTGGACTTAATATCAGACATACGTGAAACTACTATTTCCATGGGAATGTCTATTCCGACAAGTTCGAGAATTGCATAACCTATTACCATGGCAATATAAGCAGTGAAATCTTTTCCCATGGGAAAATTTTCCAATGAACTCGAGAATCGAGCCCCTGGTGAAAATAGGTACAGGCAACACATTATACATCGTGGTAGACGCGAGAAACCAGTAGGCATGGCGGATTAAAATTATAAAAAGGTGGTTACTCCTACTAACTACTGGTCCTCAAAGGGTTAAATATAAACTCTACAAAAAAAATACTTTTGTCCCATAAACTATTTATTTTATGAATATTTATGATCAATTACAATTTTATTTCAGAACTGTAAAAAAATGTGTAACCATAAAACTAATGAAAAATATTGCGATATTAAAAATGTACAACAGTAAAATTTTATTTTACTGCAGTTGACGCTATTCAATTTAATATTATTGTCGTCTCTATGTAGTCGTCCTCTGAGTATTCTACGCTTGTTACGTCTACAACATGATGATAGCGGCCTCATTAATATACATTTTCTAGTTTGTTACGGGTGTTGAGATTTTAGTCCCTTTTTAATTTTTCTTTGTAATATGCACCCAACAACCGTTTCGTGTAATGTTTTGTTCAAAACATTGAACAGAATCGCGAATACACATTGTTATTACCATGGTATTATTTTGGCATGGGATAAAAATATTCAAGAAAACATAACAAATTATTGAACTATTTTACATTGTTTTTTTGTAGATCGATATAGGGTAGAAGTACCACTGAATACACGGCACCAGTAAATCAACAATTTTGAACTAATTCGCGATTATTAAGAATATGTCGCATCTCTTTACCGCGTACAGGTTTTCTATATGATTCTAAATTCTTTATCTCTGTTTGTCAAAAGCATCAGTTAGTTCGGTTTCAGAAAATAATCGGTATAATCGTGTGTGTAGCAACAAATTTGTTGATTGTTCGTGGAGGTATAGACCTAATAAGAAACCATGTAAGTAAAAATAGCACTTAATAAGATTTCTACACTCTCAAGTTTTAAAGTTATTGACTATCTTAAATGACTATTTACAGTTTCAGGTATTTACGAGTATATATAACCTCAAAACTGTGTGTATTTGCGGGAAAATTAAAAAATATGTCGTTCATTCACTGGAACCTGTGTTAACACAGTGAATAAGCAAATTGTTCATTCACCGGGTCAAGCTAGGATTTCACGTATTATAGCATTATTTACCTTAAAAAGAACAGCATAAAGTGCAAATTAAAATTTTCTACTTATTATATTTAATAAATGGCCATGTCCAGTAAATGAACGCCCTTTTAGTTGCCGTTCATTCACTATATCAGGCTGCTTCAGTGAATGAACTTGCCAACTTAAATTTAAAATATGTTTATAATTTTGAGCTTTTATTGACCTACCTAGCTACCTATTAGGTACTTAACATAAAGTATATTTTGTTCAACTGCTTGGCAGGTCAAAGGATGATAAAAAGAAATAAATATAGAAGATTTTAGTATTCTGATGAAAGTCTCAAAGATGCATTGAAAAGGTTAAACAGAATAAACTTTCGATTAGTGGTGCAAGAAGAAGATATGGAATACCAAAAAGCACACTCTAACAAGATAAGGGGAGAGTCCCATTGGTCCGAAATATGGGGCCCACCCAAATTTTAACGACAGGATTTTCCATGCATTCTAATGAAGTAAAAGACTTTATCCAACGCGTTTTAAAGACAGTCCAACGAGAGAAGCCATTTGTTGATGACAGGCCTGCACGAAAGTGGTAAAATTATTTTTACAAAAACATTCAAAAATAACCATTCGAAATACTGAAATCATATCAAAGTCTCAAGAATTCGTTACGGAAGCAGCAATTAGAAGTTGGTTTCAGGAATTATATGACTATTTACAGGGTGAAAATTACACAGACATACTAAATGAACCAAGTACAATTTTTAATGCAGATGAGACAGGGCTGCAGACTTGTCCAAAAAGTTCTAAATTGTTGGGTCCGAAAAATTACCCTAATTTTTACAAAATTGCAAGTGGTCCTTAAAAATTTGATCACATCTATTATTATTATTATTATCCATTATTATTCTAAAAACAAAAACAACTTTAAAAAAGAATAAGTTAACTGCCACTATACCATCTGGTGTATCTACATTACCAGAAAAAGAAAAAGAACAAATTAACATACGTTCTTACGTAATAGTTAGATACCAAAAGAAGTACTTTCCTGGATTAGTTGTTAATATATTAGAGGATAAATACGAGGTTACCCAATCGACCATTCAACGTTAAGTTTTAATTAAGTGCTGTTTCTACAGTGGCGCCGGGAAACAGTAATAAAGCCTACACATAACACGAGGCCAATGGCCTTAGTAGTCGATGCCGATGACATCAAATTAAAAAAAAAATTAAAAATACGAGGTTAAAACTATGACTCCACTTGGCTCCAATTTATTTAAATGACCGAATCCAAAAGATCGTGGAAGATTATAGAAAAAATTGTGCCAGCGATTCTGAAAAAAACTAGGATGCTACGAATGTCAAGAAATTACCAAATATAACTAATCTTAGTACCTACTACACTCATAATGCCTACATACCTGTATTTCGTTTGTTTTTACAATAAATTATTATTTATTGATTTCCACAATACTTTTCCTAATTTTTTATATAGGTACTTTCTTATTTCATTCTCTAGACTAGGGGCGTTTATTTACTGGTATTGAGCATACATTCTCTAGACCAGGAGGGTTTATGTACTAGTATTGAGCGTTTATTCTCTGGGATTTTGAGAATTAATTTATTTTCATGTTTTATCTTGTTGCAAGCAATTAAAATTACTTTATTTTAATAGCAACATAGGATTTTGTATTATTTCAGCATCGCATAGAAATGTAGTTATGGTTAAATTATAGGCATAATTTAAAAATAAAGAAAGGCTTAACCGTTCATTTACTGGTGCTTTTACCCTATACGGGTTTTTTAATTAGGAGTTTATGCCAGAAAATGTTTATTTATGGAGCTGGAATTATAAACTATGTTCAATTGTCGTTTAGTTCACGCTTAATTCAAGTTCAATATAAACAAATCAGAACGTTCGTTAACGTTCGCGCTTAATCCTAGTTCAGTTGACGCTGACAGATGACCAACTTTTATGTTCGCCGTTCGACTACGAAAGTCGAGCCCAATAAAAGTCACGTATCTGGTTATTTGATCACGCATGCGTCAACGCTATCTTAAATGACATGACGGTTTGTTATGGATACGAAACTAAAACGGATTTATATTAAAACCAACACGATCTACAAATATAATTAAAACAAAATTACAACGAAATATAATTTATTTTGTGGATTTTGTGGTTATATCTTGTCAAATCAAATGTCAAAATCGCAATGACAAACGAAACGCCGACTTTATAAATTTGGTTTAGCGCGAAAGAAATATGCTATCAAGGAAAACCTTTTACTTAATTTCCAGACCTTTACGGAAATTGAAAGCGTTTCAAAAAAGCGAGAGAAATTTTGTATGAGAAATACAATCAATGATCAATGTATTGGCATTAATAAACATAAATCCTAAATTCTCTATAAATTTTAATGCGAGTAAGTATGGAATAAGTCAAACAGCTAATTAAAAAATACTTGAGAAACACAAATATCATAATTACAAATTTAAAACTGTTCAAAAACATCTCCCGGAGATTCCTAGCGTAGGCTTTCTATATTTTGTATACAGATCAAATTGTGGTATTTTTAAACGAAAAAAATAAAAAAATTTAAGTTAAAAGTAATCACAAATTTGGTATAACTCTACTGTGAGGTGTACGATTATTGGAAACAAGGTTATTGGTCCCAAATTTATCGTGAACAATTTAATTCGCATTTCCGTCCATTTATTGACATAAGTTCTGGATAAAATTCCTCTAGAAGACACAAAAAATATTAGGTGGTTTATGCAGCTTACAATTCTGCTGTCGCCAGAAACCTTTTAAATGTATTTATTACAAGAAAATGGATTGGAACCAATGGCCCTGTAACGTGGCCGCTCCGTTTACCGTGCCTTGATCTTCTGAACTATTTTTAATGGGGGTTTTTGAAAAATAAAATTTACTATTATTACGCAGCACTCTGCAGTAGCCTGCTTCTGTTATAGGAAACGTACGAATACAAAAAGAAGTGGAATGTTGTTCATTGCCCTACAGTGTGTTAAGGTCGTCATTAGTAAAAGTACTAGTAAAAGAAGATAGAATAGTCCAGAAATGTATGTACTTGTCAAGAAAAATCTAGACGACAGATCGAGAAGGTTCGAGAAGGATCAAGCAAGCTATATAAGTCAATGACCCTGACGTAAGTTTTCAGTTTTATGATAGACGTTATATCTTAATTTTATCAGTTGTATAATTATTATAAAAGTTGAATTAAAATAATAAAAACCACTATAACATTAGTGACAGCGGTGGGATAAAAAAAACAGAAGTTCATGGTAAATACTACATCCACTGAGTACGAAACAGGCATGGATACCTCAGGTTCACCAGCATGGTTTTTGAAGATGGAAGAGGAAAAAGAAAATCGTAGGAAGTAAGAAGAGGAGGAAAAGGAAAGACGTAGGAAGAAACAAGAGGAGGAAAAGGAAAGGCGTAGAAAAATAAGAAGAATAGAAGGAAAGGCAACAAGAGGAGAATGAGGAGTAGCATAGAAAAGCGGAGGTGGAGATTATAAATGGCTTACTACAAATTCAGGAAAGAGGTAGTCCAGCTAAAGATTCGAGTAGATCTCCTAGCACAACAGAAGCAGCAGCAAGAAAACTTAAAAACTAACTTAGAACAGGAACAAGAGAAAATGGTTAGAATTAACTTGGAAAGAAAAATTAGAACTGCAATATTTTAATTGGAAAAAATAATTCGCAGCCAAACTTCCGTTAGCAACATTTAAGCTAAAAACACTACCTCGTCTTCATCTGCAACCGACCCAAGCCGTATTCAAACCCCAGTCTCACAAAACCATGGTAGCAAGACCCTGAAACCACCCACGTTTGACGGTCAGATAACATGGGAAACATATCGACTCCAATTTAAAGCTGCAGCTGGGGCCAATGGCTGGGCCGAGAAACATATAGCGGCCTTATTGATAGTGTCACTGCGAGGTCAGGCAGCAGCCGTTTAACAGTTACTTCTCTAAGAAGAACCTAGTTATTCATCTCTCGTCCAAGCTTTGGAGCATTTGAAACAGGTATTCCAAAGCCAGCGCTAAAAGTCAGAAACATAATGAAAGTCTACAAGAATTTGAAGCCAATATTAAAAGATTGTTGCATCTGGCCTATCAACAGGCATCTAAAGATTTCTTAGAACAAATTGGTATACAAGCATTCATTAAATGACTACAGGACGTGAAAATACAGCAAGCTCTTCGGCTACAACACCAGAAGACATTGAATGAGACATTTATTGCCGCGCAGGAATACGAAGCAGCAAAAAGTAAATCCAGATCTTCTCGCGCAAAATTGAGAGAAATTCGATTTCAAGAAAGTGAATAGGCCACTACTAATACTATTCTTCAACCTACCCTCTCACAAATCCTAAATATCCTGCAAATGATGCTACGAAATAGACAAAATGAAAGCAAAAATGATTTAATTGTGAAAGAATTGGACACTTTCAGAGAACTTGTCGAAGCAGGGCTCGTTTCATAAATCGAGATCGGGGAATAATACCAGAAATTGTCCTAGAGCAACCTCCCAAAGCCCGTCACGAAGTCAATCAAGAAATAATTACAGCAGATATGCCTTTTGGAGAAGCCGGTTACCCACACCTAGCCGGCTTTCTAGCAATAAAGCAGGGAAACGAATAAAGGTCGACACTACGGGGCAGGCGTCGGCTGTAACAGAGGGCCCCAAAACTCGCCGGTTTTAGTTATCTTTTTTATTCTTAATACGTTAATATACATTAAAAAAACAGAATGGGGTGTAATAATGATTAATTTTGTTTTTTTTTTTCTATTTTACATAATAATTTAGGTGTCTAATACATAGCCAGAAAGGAAATTTATACGTATATCTAAAGGTACAATAATCAAATATTGCGCCCATAATAAAAACAAAAGTTATACATCGTATCTCTGAAAAGAAACAAGATACATGGTTAAATATTGCTAAATATAATAAGGAACATCTGCTACCAAAAAGGTACAAGTTACTTTTTCCTAAAACCTTTAGTTTTTGACTTATAATGTTTTTGTCCAATATTTTAAGTCTCCCTGTATATATTTCGGATTTATTGGCAGCACTTAAAAGAGCACAAAAATGCGTTATTTTTTTCTTATTCAACAAAACTTTCTATCTATGACCGTTTGTAAAATAGCAATACTATCCCTATGAAAAAGTGGGGACCTGGCATATTTCATTTCGTCGATTTTATGATTCAATAATTATCTTATTATTCTTTCTAATGTTTTTGTTATTTACTGATATATTTTTCATCAGACGTTTCAAGCGCAACTTGAATAAAATTGAAATAATTTGCTTTACCAATTATTATATTTTCAAATTTGGATTTATTTCTTTGCTATATTATTTTAGATTTGCTATATTAATTCTTTTTATTTGAAAATACAATTTGTAATGTACTAATGTGATACAAATTTCTGTAGAAGTAAAAATAGTATTGTGGCATATTCAATAATTTTAAAATTCATGAAAATAATGTATGCACGTTCCTGACGAGGGTCATGTTACAGTGTTGATTACCGATCGAAAATATAATTCGTTATAAAAAATTTTATATTGATTATTTAACGCTATAATACATCAACCAATGACAATCTTCTTTAATTCCAACAGACGCCAATCAATACAATTTGTCATTGAAAGCACTGCATGTTGCAGTGTTTTTAAATGTCAGTGTGAGGTTTTTCACAATTAATATTCTTTCGATATTTCTTTTGCCGATTTCGGGTGTTAATAATAAACACCTTCCTTTCTATCCCTTCTATTTTCCCTCCATAGGTGGTGAAACCCAAATATTTGAGAAAGAACCAGCATCTAGCGGTAAGTTTTTTATTATTCATTTCGGTTGTGTACATTTTTTATACGACAACAGTATTAACCCAAACACAAAACAAACCATACTAACTCGCTACCTAAACAAACATACCCTGGAAGATCAAAATAAAATATTGGTCAGCATTCGTCACTCTACATATAAATACTTTTTACAAAACGAATTAAATAAAATAAATCAATTATGTAGTGCAGCCCCACTACATGTTAAGCGAATTGTAGCTCAATTACGAACATCCAACACTGAAGAACTTCATTTATATGTTACCAACAACTCACCAGTGGCGTGCGACTTTAAATATATTATTTTTGTAAATTTTGAACCCTCTGTAACTTTGCTACTGATTGATATCAGTTCATTGCTAATATTAACCTTTTTGGTTAAAAACTATAATCTGTCTCAATTTATTTTTCATACAATTTGGGACATCCTGTACAATATAATATAAGACTTTTAAAATAGGGCTCTTAAATAAATTTAATAATATTAATAATGAAAACAGTTAATGTGCCACAAGTAAAATTTGAACGATAAAATATCTAACTGAAAGAGCTCTCAATTTAAAAGAATAATATCCCTTTAATCAAAGAGCTTGGATGTGGATATTCATATTGTTTTACTAAAAAAACTACAACTTTCAATATTATGTAATAATTGAATTAAATTTTCTCCTCGCCTTCAGAGTCTTCACTGTTTTCTTCAAAAACTGGCTTTGGTAAAACAGTTGTTAGAGTGTGCTTGTTTTTGCAAACTCTGAGCCATACAAGTATATGAACCAATACAACCAATATATTGTTTTTTGCAACAGCATACTTTACTTCCGCAACCTAAAACAATAATTAATCTCGCATTACTATTTAAAAGATTAATTAAGGCTCATAAAACATTACCTTTTTTGCATTTGCATGAGGCAAGGATTTTAGCATCCATTGGAATATCTGGTAAACTTTTAAAAATTGGTCGCAAATTACCATTGTTGTCGATTTCCCATCCAAAGTCAGTAACGGCTCGTAGTTCCATTTTTGGTTTTAAAGAGTTTAACCAAATCTTGGTTTGGTAAAAAGCTCTTAAAACATGGAAAAGTAAGGAATCGTCTGTTGGGGACAGCCTAGATAAAACCTTTGAAGAGGCCACTAAACCTCTTAATACATTAAGAGAGAGAACATGGGATGTTGGCGAATACAATTTTATTACAAATGTTTTAATATTATTAAATAGATCTTCGGAAAAGTCGTCTGATTCAAATCCATTTAAATAATGGAATGTTGGAGGAATGTTTTCCAACAACTCTTTTTTCCCATTCCAGTAAATTGACTCGTTGTATCGCATCCTGTTAAAGCATGGAAAGCAGGTAGGTTTTTCTTTAGACTCTCGTTAAGGGATATTTCATGAACTGCCACATAACGAGTAGAATTTCCGAGTCCGGCTTTTAACCAAATTTCGCTCGAAAGAAATTGTTTAAAATACATCAAAAGAATAAGAACATCGGTATCATTGGAATCAATAATGCATGTAGAAAAACCTTCAGTTTTAGCAGAAAGTGCGTGAAGTAGAATTCTTCATGGTTTGTGCCAGCCTAAATTCGTGTAATCGCCACTTTTCCCATAATCAATAGCCTTGTGTATATCAGGATCTAAAATTTTATTAATATTATCTCTAATTTTTGTAGAGTTAACAAATGTAATAAAACTTTTGTGTATAGGCAGTACTATGCCTCCTCCCCTTTTTTTTGCAAATTATACATTGTTCTTGATATTTTATTTTGAATTGAACCAATCCATCTAGATCACTTTCTGAACTAGATGGAATCGGTACTTTCCCTTTTTAACCGACTTCAAAAAAGGAGGAGGTTCTCAATTCGTCGCAATATTTTTTTTTTTATTTATGTTCAGCGATAATTCTTTAACACGGTGTCCGATTTCAATTATTCTTTTTTGTTAGAAAAAGGGTACTTCAGTGGTGGTCCCATATAAATTTGGTCAAAATCTAATAATTGGATCCATGAGAAAATCCTCAAACTCTTTTTTTTTTATGTATGTTTAGCGATAATGCTTTACCAACTTGTCCAATTTATATGATTCTTTTTTTGGTTAGTAAGAAGGTACCTCGGGGGTGGTCCCATATAAATTTGGTTAAGATGTGGTGATGGCATCTGCACGTTTTTGAAGTCGTTTATTTTAATTTTTAATTTCTAATACTTGTAAATTTGAAATACAACTAAAACGGAAAAGAAAGACCTAAGCATTTTAAATTATGCTTAGAATAAATTTGTCTCTTACAAAGTTTTCCCAAATTCGCATGCACTTTTGCACTTAATTTAGTCTTTCTGGTAGTAATTTATTTGGTTCTAGATCGGAAGTTTTGTAATAAAATAACAACACTTCAACCACTTGACATTCATCAGTCGCTATAGTCAAACTAAACAGAAAAATTAAATACCCTTATTTAACACTAGGATTGGAAGACAAAGTCAGATATACAATATAATGATTATGTTTAACAGAGACAGACAAAGCGAATCAGTGGAAATACAATACCCGATTATATGACGGTAGATCACGCTGTGTCAGCCGTCTTAATTGGTTTGTGTTATACTAATTGCCATAATTTGATTATCGTTAGACATAAAAATATGGTTAATGTTTTGTTATAATCTAAACACAATTTAAAAACTTTTATAAAGAGTAACTTTTTTTGTTTAGAAAGCCTGTTTAGCTAATTTTGTAGTGTAGATATAAAAAGTTCAACTTTTTTCTAAGATAAAATCGAGAAAATTGCATTTTTAGTTTTTTTGGCTGTAAGCCCCAATGGTTTTTTAAATGTTTAAAATAATACATTTACTTAACTGGTATAGGGACTTTTTGGATTTTGCGGTCATATTGTAGTATAAGTTACGCTTTATGCAATGGCACCAATTTCTCGTTTTTAGAAAATAGTGCCCTTCTGCAAGGTTTCATTTTGGATTACTTTCGTGTTTAGAATCTCTAATATATTAGTTTTTAATTGATAAACAATTCAGCTTGTGACACTTAGTCCCCTACAGAATTCATTTCTAGACCACTTTTGTCACAAATAGCACCACACTATTTTGTTTTTTACATTTTTTTTTAAATTTAATTTAGTTAGATACCCTTTATTGATTATCACAAACAAGTTTTTCTTTTTTGTATATTATGTAAAACTACTTATATCCATTTCAGTCTCCTTGTTCATGTAATTTTATGTACAAATGAACAATAAACATTATTAATATTATTAAATATGTATTCAAATTTCTGTACTTTGACGTTTAAAAAACAATAAAAAATATCTGATTTTACGTATCTAGTGTTCATCAAAATAAAAAGTAGTGCAAAATCACTACATTGAAATCTATTGTTTCAATTTAATACCCTCGAAAGTCAATCTAATCCAATATTTCACAAGAGACTTACCAATAATAATCTTATCCTCATAGAGAACTGAATTCTATCCAATAATACTTTTCTCAATTTAGTTGGCAATCATTTTGCCCGGAAAGTAACTAGAACAAACACGTCGCAGCTATAGCAGAAGCACCTACCAAGAAAAAAGGATTTATCTTGAACAAGAAAAATATTTTGTCATAATAGTTCAAACTCAGCATTTTGATTTATTTCTTACCTATGTTTTAAAATGAGACAATTTTTTTATATTTTTATATTTTTAATGAAAAAATTTAAAACTTATTTTTTATTTTATTTATGCAGAAAGAAACATTAAATGTATATTAAAATTTTAATAAGAATTGTTAAATATTAGGAACATAATACTTTTAATGTGACATAAAAAAATAATAATTATAAAATATTCTTTTTAATTAGTTCTACATGCAAACTTGGATCAATTTCCCTTTTCCGATCATTATTCAAGGTATAATTGTTAACCAACCTCAAAATATATAACGTTAATATTAATAGCAGTTTGTACTATTCTATACGTAAAGCCCTGTCGCCAGTTTGTATCGACATTTACAAGAAATATTTTTTAATTAAAGATACCTACTTCCTTAAAATTATGAAGAAGAGAACGCATACTTTCTGATTTCGTTTTACTAAAAAAAACCGAGATCCATTCTATCAAACGTCTTCGAAAAATTTGTATATGTAACATAACTTTGTCCAACCGTGTCCAATATATACAGTGTACCCAATATCCAATTGTTGAGTAATAATAACTAATTAGTTGATTTGTTAATAATAAATAATAATTCAAAGTGTATTACTTAAGTATCCAATTTCATAAAATAAATAAGTTGAGTGACTTACAAAAGAAAAGAAAAAGAAAAATAGCAAGTGAGCCGTCAACGCCATCGCCCAATGAAGTAGAAAGCGAAACTAAATGCACTGAAGAAGAACATCAAGAAATCATAGCCGTCAAGAAAGACGTTCAAAAAAATATTGTTCAATTAAAGGAAGATCAACAGATTAAAAGAAACACAAAATCCACAAGTGGCACTCTAAAAAATAATTTATTAACTCGAAACCAAACCAAGAGAAATCCTATAAAGTAACCCTTGTAATTTAGATTCTTAATTAAATTGGTTATCTCTTTATAATTACTTTCTATTTTATCTTTTTAATATTGCCTTTTTTACTACTAGTAGGATTTCAAATATATTTCATGTGGAATATTATACTCGTTTTTAATAAATATATCGAGAAATAAGTAATAATTTTAATTTTTAAGTGTAAAACCCCATTAAATTTGGTTTATTTTGTTTTTCTTGTTTGTTAAATTAAATATAGCATTGGGAAAATTAGGTGTTGGTCATGTTAACGTATGTTCACTTTTACCTAAAATAGAAGAAATAAGAGATTGGATTTTGAATAGAGATTATGACTTGTTTGGGATTTCAGAGACGTGGCTGTCCTCTAATATTACCAATGAGATGATTCAAATTAAAGGGTATACATGTTACAGAGAAGACAGAAGTACTAGAGGTGGCGGTATTTGTATTTATGTTAAACAACATTTGGTAACTAAAGTTATTACAAATGTCACTTTTGATAACTCATATTATGAGCAAATTTGGATAAGCCTGACTATTAATAAACGTAAGTTTTGCTTTGGCACTATCTAGCGTCCAACCCAATTAGACATAAATAAATTTATGGATTGTTTTGAAAATACTGTGTCAGAATTATCATTAGAATTTGATCTTATGGTTTGAGATTTTAATATAGATTTGCTCACCATGAGCAACACTACAAACTCATTTCTATCCTTACTAGAAGAAGCTGATTTAAAACAAATAGTGGAAAAACTCACACGCAAAGACCGTCTTTGGGACTTCATCAATTTAAGTAATCAGTTAGAGTGCAACAAAACCAAAGTTCACGATATTAATTGCTCAGACCACTTCCTTACGGACTGTGTCTTAAATATTGAAGTATTTAAAAGGTACTAATATTACAAAAACCTACCGCAGTTTTTCAAAATTTAATTTAATAAATTTTGAAAAGGATTTAAAAGCCTTAAACTGGGATCAAATTTACGAACAGCGTTGTATTAATAAAAAAATCAAAACTATTAACAATTTTATACACTATCTACTTGATAAGCACGTACCTCTCAAAACTAGTAACTTTAAAAAACCGTTTAAACCTTGGATTACTGAGAATATAAAATTGATGATTCAATTAAGAAACGAAGCACTTATCAAATATAAATCCACGAAAAATATTTCTCATCGGAACTATTACAAAAAATTAAGAAATTTTATAAATATTGCAATTAAAACAAAAAAAAAAGTGTATTTAAAACAAAAACTTCGTAATTCTGACTCTAAAACTAAATGAAAAATACTACATACTATAAGCAAGCAAAACTGAGGAAATAAATTTTATTTCTCATACAGATGCAAATCAAATTAATAACACCGGCACACAAAAAAAAAAGTTGTTTGTACATCAGACACGACCTACCTACCGGCATGTATTTTGACCCCCTGAATCCGAATTTCAAGTCAGTTTGGGCCGTCCACCCTTCAATATCGAGTAAATTGTAAAAATAGTAAAAATAAGATAATTAGTAAAAAAAAATTTATGAATCGAAACCAAGCATAATTCTTATGTATTTCGATCCGCTGAATACTGCGGAGGTCATTCGAGAACAAAAAAGTTTGATACCAACAAAAAACAGTTCAAAATCTCAGAAAATCTTTCGCCCCATTCAGTTCATACATCAGTTTTTAGAGATATTTCAAGGGTGGATTTTAAAGGGTGGACGGCCCAAACTGATTTGAAATTCGGATTCAGCGGGTCAAAATACATGCCGGTAGGTAGGTCGTGTCTGATGTACAAACAACTTTTTTTTTGTGTGCCGGTGTAATTATTTTTTAAAAATTTCCAGCGTAGTTACTCCTGGAAATCAACAGCTCAGTTTTATAGTAATAATAACGTGCAAAATGGCATTATGCATTTTTCAGAATTTCAGATTTCAAAAATTATTTTAACTATAAGAACACAAGCATGTGGTTCAGACGGAATTAATATAAAAATCTTACAATTAATGTGACCCTTTCTGATTCCATACATAACACATATAATTAACCACTGTTTAATAAACTCAGTTTTTCCAGAATCATGGAAGAAAGGGTTAGTACTGCCAATCCCAAAAACGAAACCCTTTGAATGTGTATCTGATTTACGTCCTATTACCATTTTACCAACCATTTCCAAAGTTTTAGAAAGAGTTGCCGAGCAACAAACACGTAATCATTTAAACAAATATGACATACTTCCACACACACAATCAGGATTCAGACTAGGATATAGTTGCGGTACAGCCTTATCTAATATCACAGATGATATCTTAAAACAACGAGATAAGAGTAAAATTGGAGTATTATTAGATTGAGATCTTTAAAGCAAACATGACGGGCACTCCTCCGCCAAAAATCAATTTTACGTTTGAGGCATTTAAAAAAAAAAATGTAAAAAAATGATTTAGGCCAATTGTTCAAAAAATGAACCAAGAATGACGCTAAATCGCGAAAAACTTATATTTTCAAAGAAAAACATCAAAATTTTCAACTTTTTAACAAATTTAATTTTTTGGCTCTTTAGCGTCATTCTATAACAAATATCTTAACTATTTTCTAATTCACTTTTTTTTAAAAAGATTACCAATTTTAAACAGGACGAAAGATTAACATATTTTTTATTCCGATACTACTTCTATTACAACAATGATACAGTGAATATGGCAACGCTGCTAGTCTATGAAGCCCGTGGTTAAAAGGGTAGCTGCTGTTTAGTTAAATTTGTTAATTCCTGTGTCAAAAAATAGTTGCTTTTGAAGAGGTGCGAAATTATTGTGATCGTCTAAGTTTGTTGTTGAGCCGTTGTTCAGTTTTTGTTTAATTTAGTTTTTAGTTAATTTATGAAATGAAAAATTCTGGAAGGCAAAAATGCTACTACAGCTGACAAATTTCTATTTTAATTGTTTGCTGCCAGAGTTAGTAAATCCTAGAAAAATACGACATGTGCCAATTAGGGAAAAGAGATTGTCAAGAATTTTGCCCGCTTAAAAAAATGTGTAATATAAAAAGGGTGTTTCTAAATACATGCGACAAAATTCAGGAGATGATTGCTCGTATTAAATTAAGATGGGTCTTTCCTATACCAAAATTTCCTTAGCCCATCCCTTTTCGAGATATCACCCTTAAAAGGTGGTGACTAAAATTGAGTTTTTATTTTTTTTCTAAAATATCAGTAAAGCTAGAAACTTGAAATGCTGTAATTTTCGTGCACTCGCAAAGGACCAACCACTTGTATTTTTTCAATATTCCCGTTACATTATAGGAAGGTGAAATTAGCAACACTTACTTTATTTGATACCTAAACTTTTTTTCGAGATGAAGTTTCATAAAATAATTTTATAACTTGAAATCCTTGTTTTATTTAAAAAAATTTTTTTTTTTTATTTTTTTCCAAAACTAATAGCTTCATAGAAAAAAAATACTGTTTTCCACTCAATTTAAAAAAAAATTATAAATTAGGGTGTTTATTTTTTTTTTCTCTGAAGCTATTGGTTTTGGGAAAAAAATAAAAAATTTTTTTTTTTTTTTTTAAATAAAACAATGGTTTCAAGTTATAATATTATTTCATAAAAGTTTATCTCGAAAAAAAGTTTTGATATGAAATAAAGTAAGTGGTGCTAATTTCACCCCCTATAATTTAACATAAATATTGAAAAAATACCCGTGGTTAGTCCTTTGCGGGTGCACGAATAAAGAATTTCAAGTTTCTAGCTTAACTGAAATTTTAGAAAAAAAATAAAAACTTAATTTTAGTCATCACCTTTTAAGAGTGATATCTCGAAAAGGGGTGAGCTGAGAAAATTTTGTTATAGGAAAGGCCCATCTTAATTTCATACGAGCAATCACCTCCTGAATTTTGTCGTATGAATTTTAAAACACCCTGTATGTTGATATATTAAGGTGAATGCAGCAGCCTTTATAATTTTCGAACAAGGATATTTCAAAAAGTAATTTTGTTAAAAAATTAAATTTTTGGCAAAATAAATTAGGTAATATTAACTAGATATGCCAATATTTTAAAGTTTTAATTCCTTTCATTTTCCGAGAAAAATAATCAAATATGATAATGAAAATAAATGCATTCTTTAACAGAACTATTCTTAATATAATCCCAAAATTTAAACTCTTAATGTCTTCGTAATAATGTTTTTAAATTCGCCAAAATTAGTGGGTAAAACGCCTCGTTAAGTGCTGCCTTCTGGTGTAACGCGCCTGTAACTATCGTATCGTACACTCTGTCATTATTCGTTTCTTGCAACGATTTACACCAGTTTACATCAGAAGATAGGACTTAACGAGGCGTTTTAGCCACTAATTTTGGCGAATTTTAAGAAATCATTAACAAGACATTAGGAGCTTAAATTTGGGGATTATATTAAGAATAGTGCTGTAGAGGAATGCATTTATTTTCATTATGATATTTCAAAATTAAAGCCCTTTTAGTTTTTTTTTCGGAAACTGGATAGAATTAAAACATTAAAATATATGCATATTCTAAATATTATTGCCTAATTTATTTTTCCAAAATTTAAATATTTTGAAATATTCTTCTCCGAAAGTTATAAGGGGTATGATCACCTTAAGATTGAAAGTGAATTAGCTTCAATTCATGAGATGCAAAGCATCATAATTGTCGCGTCACAAAAAACCACCTGCTGCCAAGAGAACATTTTAATTCAACAGTATTGTATATTTTGTGTTGTAAAAGAGAAAAATTAACATTTCGTGTTTTAATAGTTATTTTTTTAATTTAATAATCTATGTGAAAAAAAAATATTTATACAGACATTAAAAAATTATTATGTTAATTGACTTAGTTAATTGTACTTATATTTGTTGTTCCTTTTATACAATAAATACAATTTACCTTTCTCTAATTCATCACTTTCCGTATCCATTTACCTAGGGTCGGATTATAATAAGAAGAACACCGCTACGTCATAACTATTATTTCTTTCTTTAGTTACCGGTTTTTCAAAGTTAAAAAAATTCGGATTCTACATCTACAGACCTACTTATTATTGTTTACACTTTCGAATAAGATAACATAAATTTATCATGAAACTTTAAAATGCTTTTCTCTTGAAAATGGCGCGTCCTAGCGAGATGCAACAAATGTAGCTTTATTATAAAGAAAATATTGGTTTTCCAAATTTTATAGTTAAAAATGTTAAAAACTATCAACAAAAAAAAACTAATAGCAATTTTACCCTAAGCTCCCCCTAATTTACCCACCTATAAAAATGATCAAAAACTGGGGTTTGGTCCAATAAATAGAGCGTAAAAAGGTAAGTATTTGTACCAAATCTTACCTAATTATCTTTAAACGTTTAGAAAATATTTACAAAAGTGTGTTATCAGAACTTCACCTTTAACACCCTGTATCTCGGAAAAGAAACATTTTTGGACCTATGTTTATATGAATGTTTACTACTACTTTAGGATGTAGATTACGCTGTTAAAATATGACCGTCTAATTTCGGGACACCCTATATATCATCTATAACTATCAATAATTAAAAAATATTTGAATTGTTTGGTTTAAAATAGTATTCGTACATTCCTATAATATTAAAAAGCCACTAAACCCCCAGTAGGCGGCGATAGCCAGCGAATTACTTCGCCAATTGATGATATACCTGTGTTAATGTAACTTGTAATCGGACCCTACCTAATCCTATGATTATTCTTCAGCGCACGACACACGACTTTGCCAAATTTATGTAGCGAACAAGGTTTCGAATGCTTTAAGGGAAGGTCGTTAGATCCGTGCAGTGTGACGTCAGAATGAATTGGATTGCTCTTAAATGTCTTTATCAATAATAGAATCCAGAATTCTAGATCCAAGAGACACATGATAACACATAATTTAGAGGTATGTAATCCCTATTAATATTTAAACCTTTATTTAGTGGAGAAAAGGTCTTCTCAATGAAAAAGAGTAGTAAGTAGTCAGAGGGTTAAAAATAACCTGTTACACGCTCTTATTGCACGAAGCACCATTATTTTGTATCGTATTCGTCTGAAACTTATTAAGTTATCAAGCGTTTTTTTATATTTCTAAATATAATTAGACTCTTTTCTTAATTGCAATTAGGTATAAAGTTAGTTAAAATGAGTTAAGACAAGCTTACTATTATAATTGGAAATTATAATCTAAAGGTGTTACAGAAGCCTGACAAAATGGTTAAACAAAATATGGACTCAATTAAAGAAACCCTATTTAGAAACGTTTTACGGATTATTTATCAGAAATCTAGAGTTACATTACAGCAGTAACTGGATACTCAGACCTTTATAAAAACAAACAACAATGTTATTTTTCATTACGTTGAGAAGGTAGATGGTTTGTATAACGAAAATGTAAATCAATCTGTAAGAAATTTTTAAATTGCTAAGTATTATTATATCTTTCGTGACCAGTTTAATTTATGTCAAAAAAATCAGTCCAATGCTGATAAATCGAGTATGCATCAATCTAAATATATATAAATTAATTAATTACCACCCTAATCGCTGATTCTGGTGAGCACGTTACACACAAATCAGATATTTTAGTTGAAACTGCAGATGTTCCCAACCATTAACATGAATCTTTAGAGAGTTCAACATCATTGAACTAGGAATCTACCGATTTACTACGTGTGATGACAATTTAAAAATTTGCAATGGCTATAACGCATGAACTAAAACTTATATATGAAAATGTTTAAAATCGTTTCTAGGATACAAATGAGGAACTTAAATAACAAAGTACATAACTCACCGCTATTAACTATTTATGCATTACCTATCCACCCTGGACAGACCACTAATTTACTCTGGATTGGTACTGGAATATTACCAAGATTTGATTAAAATATTTTTCAACAATGTTGTCATCTTAAGATTGATCAACGGTCAAAGACCACGCTACATCGAAAGATAACCTTCTTGTCGAGTAACTACAAAAAAACCAGCCAATTAAATACTGTAATGCGAGCCATTTCATTATTCAGTCATGCTCTAATCCTCCAAGTCCCTCTCCGTCTCATTTGGCCTTTGAGGCTCAACTTGTCCGATTATCGTACATAATTAAACGCCTTATGACGAAACATATGTGTCGACTATGTCGAAGGCGTTTTAGAGTATATTCCAGATATAGCGGGATAATGTTTGTAGTTTTGGCGGGGGAGCATTCTGGAGTTCACCAAAATTTTCAATGTATATTTAATGGTAAAGAACACGGAGTCAGTGTATATAGACAGTTGTGAAGATAAATAGTTAACAATGCAAGGACATTCGAAATATATATAAATCAGAATAGTATTGTTTTAAAAATAAATAAGTGTTTAAATAAATTATTAACAAATAAACTGTTGTTTAAAATAAACAAACGTTACATTAATGTCAAGAAGTTCAGGCCGAGGTATACGAAATTTTGCAATGTGCAAAAACGAACAATGAAAGAGCTGTCGAAAATCAGCATATTCAAATACTGTCAGACAGCCAAGCGGCACTTAAGGCCATAGCGAGTCAGAAAGTTACGTCGAGGCTGGTATGGGAATACATCGAGGAACTAAGAACGCTGGCAGACCGAAATAGAGTAAAACTATTTTGGGTGCCACGTCACCAAGGGATCGATGGCAACAAAAGACTGACGAACTTGCATAAAGTGGGTCAGAAGAAACACCGGAACCAGACACAAACCCAGGAGTATCAAAAAGTACAGTCCGGGTTTCATAAATGACTGGATTCGGGAACAACATATCAACTATTGGGAAGCATTTCAAAACAGGCACATGGAAAAGCCTTCATAGGCAAACCGTACCCCAAAAGAACTGGAAAACTACTCTTAATGAATGGGAACCAGTTAAAAGTGATAACAGGGTTTATGACTGGGCACGCCCCAGTAAACGGACACTTAAACAAAATTGGCATGTACAATGGGGAACTCGTGTGCCGACCATGTCACAAGAAACCAGAAACGGCCAAACACATACTGTGCGAATGCGAAGCTCTAGATCGCAAAAGACAAGCTCTTTTTGGACAATACCAGGTTGATCCAACAACGTATAGAAGCCACTCACCCAAGGATCTGTACAAACTTGTACAAGGTACAAAGGTGACAGAGTGGGTGCTATGAACTAACAGGGAGGAAAAAACAATAAGCCAATAGGCTTCAGTGTTATTCGGAAACACATAGTCAGACGAGCCCAGGAGAGAGAAAAAAAAATGTCGAGAAGTGAAATAGTGTAAATAAATAGTGGACAAAAAGGGCTAAAAACTGTGTGATTTAGAAGTAACTGAATTGCGTCGAGAATTAGAAAAACGTGAACTGGAGGCAACAGGAAAGAAATCAGAGCTGGCAGAATGACTCCAAAAAGCCCTAGAAAATGAAAGTTTGGATTTGGAAACGTATCTTTTTTCTGATGATTCATCCTCTGCTATAATTTCTTCAATTTCTTTCGATATGGAAAGTAAGATCTCTTCCTTAAAAACCGAAATGACTTCTGATATGACCTCTGTGGAAACCGATATTTCTTCTATCATTTCTTTCTTACATAGTAAAGTTCCTTCTTCAAAAGAAAAGATGTCTTTTGATATAGCTCCTTTAAAAACCGAAATTTCTTCCGACTTGGAAAACAAAATGTCTTCTATAAAAACTGAAATTACTGCCGATATTTCTTTCATTACAAATTATATTTCTTCCTTAGAAAAAAATAGTGTCTTCTGAAATTTCTTTCATGGAAAATAAGATATCATTAGTCGAGAATAAAATAATGTCTTCCGTTGAGGAGAAAATAAAACAGATGGAAAAGAAGATAGAAGAACTGGAACATACAGAATCGGCCAAGGACGGTGAAATAAAGTGCCATGAGGTAGAGTCAAAGTTGAAATTGGAAGGAGCTGTAAATTTTGTTCGTGTTAAAGTCCCAACTTTCGACGGGACGATGTCATAGACCAACTATCTTAAGCAGTTTGAAACAGCTGCGAGAGCAAACGAATGGTCTGAATGAGAGAAGGCTGCAAATTTGACAATCGCCCTTTGAGGAGACGTGTTAGATGTTCATAAGACAATCCCTGTGAAAGAGACGGATGATTTTGAACAACCGAAAAAAAGACTCAACATGCGATATGGCCACGAACACTTGGAGCAGTTGAAGAACTGCAAACAGAAACGTGACGAGAGCCTTCAAGAATTTCAATTAGATATTGCGAAGATGGTGCGATTTGCCTACCCATCAGCTCCGGAATACATGATTAAATGTTTGGCCGTTCAAGCATTTGTAGATGAATTTAAATTATTAACAAATAAACTGTTGTTTAAAATGAACAAACGTCACAATACTTTTTTGATCTGGCCAGTTCAACAACATCTTTGGTGATAAACCTTATTAAATTAAAGTGACTAGAGCCTGATCAAGCACATTCTAAGCATAATGCTGTCAGACTCTGCGCTATGTAGGGAATGCAAACAAAAGATGGTAATATCGAGCATGTCTTAGGAAATTTGTATACGACTATTGACCAATACCGACTTAAATAAGAAATGCAACTCTCAGCGACGTTGTCAACTATATCACATCTGTAAGCTCTTTGGTGAGCTAAGAGTAACCTATCAGTTCAGAAATATTCATAAAAAAGAGAACGCATTGGTCAATTGCGGTCTCACTCTACTACTCTCGATCGCAAGATTCATTGAAAAAAATAAAGGAGGAGAACGCGATGCAAGCAAGCACAGCTTATGAACACCAAGTGAAAATACATGCGTTATAAAATAGGTGGAAGACCTTTAATGCACGCGTTTGAGACTAGCAATATGACCTAAAGCGATTGCCCAATGCGCTCCCTCTTTAATAGAGCTACTAACTGTCCTAACTGTCATGAGACAACTCAACCTACCAATCTTACAGATAAAGATGATTGCATCTGAAAGATTTATTATGTAAAATTAAGATTTTTGAATATAAATAATTAAAAAATATACCTTTCGCAACCAAACCGTTTCTGAAACCACTTTAATATTTTAAATATTTTCAGTAGTATCCTGAGTATGCCAAGGTAATTATTGAAATGTATACAAGCTGTTTTTTATTTTTTAGTGTGGACACGACACGTTAAAACAAACAACTTCTATAAGACTGTTTTTTCAGATAATTAGAAATAGCAAACCATAGAATATTGATCATGTTCTTCGGTTTTGGGTAAATCCACTACTTAGCTAATGCATTTTTTAAATTTGTTTTGGCTAATTTCTAATTGTTATGAGATGTATAGGAAAATAACAAACAATAGAAGGTATAAAAGTAAGTTTAAAAAACCGACTTCAAAATCGTGCAGATGCCATCATTACATCTTTGTCAAATTTATAGGGGACCACCCCAGAGGTACCCCTTACTAACAAAAAAGAATCATAGAAATCGCTAAACATACATAAAAAATGAAGAATGTGAGGATTTTCTTATGGACCCAATTATTAAATTTGGACCATATTTATATGGGACTATTCCTCAAGTACTCCATTTCTAGCAAAAAAAAAGAATCACTAAAATTGGACACTGCGTTAAAGAATTATCGCTGAACATAGATAAAAAAAAACCTCCTCCTTTTTTGAAGTCGGGTAAAAATACGCATTAATTTTTAAATATTTTGTTAATGAAACTAAAATAGAAACAAATCAAAATAAAATTAATTATCTTTCTATTACATAAAATCAATAAATAAAAATAAACGCTTTTTAATGCGCAGAACTAATCATTTTACCTCTAACTGGTAATGAAAATAAATCAATAACATACGTTTGGAACAAAATTGGCCCAAGAACGGTTCCTTGAGGTACTCCACTATTTATTGTTCTATATTTATTGTTTTCTGAACCAATTTAAACAGTTTGCTTTCTATTTGACAAGTAATTTTTAAAAAGAGTCAACGGCGAACTACGAATTCCTTTATCTACCAGAGCCTAAAAATTGTGTATGGCCCACAGCATCAAAAGCCTTGGCTAAAACCAGAAATAGACAAACTTGACGATAGCGTCATTTGTTGACAAACCTTGTCGGAAACCATATTGGTTGTCAGAAATTATATTACATTTATTTAAAAATTTCACTAATGTAAAGTTCAAAACCTTTTCGAAAATTTTTGCGTATGTTGTTATCAATGAGATGGGTCGATAATTGGAAACATTTTTTATGTCGCCCTTTTTAAATATTAGGGATACAACACTTTTTTTAAAATCTGCTGAAATATAACCTTCGTCAATTATTTTATTAATTAGAGGAGGTATAATAAATGGCAATAGTCCTCTGCAGTCCGTTAAATCCTGGTGTTTTTCTGTTTTCAAGCACTTTAATTATTTTTCTCACTTCACCTTCTGTTACCGGTTTTAAATAAAATGCATCTTTTTAAATATTTTTACGAGAGGGAAGGGTTGCGCGTGGTAATTATTTTTTTTTTCTAACTTTTTTCCTACTTCTGAAAAAAATATTTTAAATTCCTCAGCCATTGCTTTTCAATTTGTTAAAACTCTTCATTTTTCAAATTTCCCTAATTTCTTCTTTATTATTATTGGTCTTACTTGTAACTGATTTTTTATATTCCAGAGACCCTTTTAGTAATTTATATTTCCTTTAATTTTTTGCTTTTTTTAGTTTTTATTATTAGTTTATCTGTTGTTATTCTATGTTCTGTGTGCTTAAAATATTTTTTTAACTTCTTTATATTTTTTGTGTAGTCCATTTCTTTCTTGGATTAATTTTATTATACCTTGAGTTATCCATTTAGACCAGAGCATACTGGCGCATTCATTTGCAAAATTGTTTCAATTTGTAATTTTTTTTTTTTTAAATGTCCGGAAGTCTCCTGATTATAAAAGTATAAAATGGCACTCGATATTTGTTAATGTTATTGTTTAAACAACGAAAAATTAATTAAGCCAGAAAAAATGCATTTTTGTAATGAATTAATTTTTTTATATTCTTTAGGATATTTGGAATAAAAAAAGTTCTCACGCCCATCATCGTATCTTTAACCCTTAAATTGTTATGAATTTTTTAAAATCCAAAATTGACGAAAATTCTAATTTTCTTAAATTAAATAATATACCTTAAAATTTAAAATGCTATAATTTTAAATTTTTTACCGAATATTCAAACTATAATAAACAAAATTACCTAAATAAATTTTCAAAATTTTGTTTGTTGTTTTTTTTTACGTTATAACAATATGCTTTCTACGCTCGTGTACTTTTAGAGAGAAGTACTTCTATCTCACTTCCAACTCAATGTATAAGATGGGTAAGAGAAAGCCCGATGACGCGCTAAACCAATTTTTAGTTTCCATTATTTATTTCTTCACATAAAACAAATGATCTTAAAGAATGATTTTTGGAATCGGAAATTTTCACAACTATCAGATTGCCTTTATCTTGTATATCATCGAGAGTGATATTTACAAGCTCCGCTCTGCGGAGAGCACCAGCTAAAGCAAAATTGGTACTCACTTTAATCATAAGGTATAACTCATCAGGGGCTAACATAAACCTTCTTTGGTAAAAACCTGCGCCTTCTGTGCTCGAAAACCAACATTTTTTTGTTTTATAAATGACGTTAACTTATGGAACTGGCTTATATCCAAATTTTGTTTTATTTTTACTAAACATTTCACCATCGAATAGCGAGACCATAAAGTATTAGATTTCAAAAACTTACTTAGGTGCGAAAAATACGCCAGAAACACCTATTCTTTGTAGGTTTTTACCCCTTCCTGTTTACACCATGTGACAAAATTGTCGTATTGTTTTTCATATCTTCCTCGTGATTTGGCAGGTAACACCTCCAAATGTGCTTCATTTGCAGCTTTTAAAATGGCTTCGGGCAGCTCTTCATCCGATGAATCCATTATTTCTTTAATTTATTTTAATTCAGTTGACGCTTCAACAAACAACTTTGACGTT
Organism: Psylliodes chrysocephalus; assembly: GCA_927349885.1. Lineage (NCBI taxonomy): Eukaryota > Metazoa > Arthropoda > Insecta > Coleoptera > Chrysomelidae > Psylliodes > Psylliodes chrysocephalus. The sequence continues at coordinate 56,365,374 of OV651817.1, forward strand.
TTTGTAACAATAACACGCCTTGGTTACCATATAGCAACCATATCAAGCCATACATGTCAAAGCCTAGTCTGACTTTTAAAAATATACAGAAGGTATATAAAAATATGTCTATTATTCAAGTTTTCCAAAAAATTAAAATTATAACAAAAAGCAAGAAAAAAACTAAATTTTATTAAATGGAATAGTTGAAAAATACTAAATTACCTATTGTAACAATAGTTATAACATCCGAGGTAAAAAAACTATACAATAGGTAAGGCCAAATATTCATAATTTTACTTTCTTGCACTAGTTCGGGAAAGTGACACTTTCAAAACTAAAATGCGTGCGGGAAAGTGGGTAAAAATACACGGTCGTAGAAAAAATTATTATTAACATTTTTCATAACACTTTGTTATATTTGCCGATTAATAGTTTTGTATCATGTGATTTTTTTTTACTTTTTTAAATACTTTCGATAACTGTTTTATTCAATGAAGTTAATAAAAATGTTCCATCCACAAAAAAAAATCATTGCAAAGAGCTGTCTAAAAAATAAATTTTTCTCACATTTTTTTCAATAAGATAAAAGAAGACAAACGTACTTGCCGTAATTCAAGAGAAATTTCTACCTGTTACGATGAGCATAGTTGACTCACCTGGTTTTTATTTTAAAACAGAGTACGCAATACATATGTATTTAATTTTTTCTATGGTTGTTAATTCTTTTCCACTATGATTATTTAATAGTAATATTCATTTATTAAGAAAATTTTTACATAAAATTATAGTTTGTACATCTAACTAGTTTTTACATAATGCATAAAGCCACACACGTCATGTTTAGTTTTTGACACGAACAAGCTTTCGTTGCACATTTTTTTTTACAGTTGTACGGTTTTGCTAAGTCTTCAGGTAATTGCGGTTTTGTTAAATACAGTGGCTTTATCACAGAAAACATAACCAAAACCAGAAAATCTAAAGGTTCATATTGAAATTGATTTGAATTCCTCCAAATATAAGTCTGAAACGAAGCTCGTGAAGTATGCAATTTTAAAGCATCCGACGTGCATGACAAATGTTTTTTTCTTTATTTTTGTTAAATGGAGAAAGGCTTGGATATTTTTAAAATCATAAAATTTTATAACCTCAGTAAGCCTACTATGTTCATTGTAACAGGGATACATTTTTCACGGATCACGACAAGTGCATTTGGCCTTTTTATCGTATTGAAAAAAAAAAAAAAGGTTGAAGAAGATTTTACTTCTCAGGCAGTATCTGACAATAATTTTTTCATGAATAAAAATAAATGGTAAAAATAAATGTTTCTGTTAAATTTAATAAATAAAAAAGTTATCGAAAGTATCTAAAAAAGTAAAAAAAAAATCACATGATATAAAACTATTAATCGGCAAATATAACAAATTGTTATGAAAAATGTTAATAATAATTTTTTTAAACTTATTACCTCTGAAAAACTGCAAAAAATTGATTCAGCGCGTTATCGGGCTTTCTCTTACCCATCTTATACATTGAGTCGGAAGTGAGATAAAAGATAAAAGTACTTCTCTCTAAAAGTACACGCGCGTAGGATGCATATTGTTATAACGCAAAAAAAACATAACAATAAACAAAATTTTGAAAATTTATTTTGGTTATTTTGTTTATTATAGTTTGAGTATTCGGTAAAAAATTTAAAATTATAGCATTTTAAATTTTAATGTATATTATTTTATTCAAGAAAATTAGAATTTTCGTCAATTGCGGATTTTAAAACATTCATAACAATTAAAGGGTTAAAGATACGATGATGGACGTAAGGACTTTTTTATTCGAAATATCCTAAAGAATATAAAAAAAATAATTCATTGCATTTTTATGCATTTTTTCTGGCTTGATAAATTTTTAGTTGTTTAAACAATAACATCAACAGATATTAAGTGTCATCCTACACTTTTATACTCTTTCCGGACATTTAAAAAAAAATTACGAATTAAAACAATTTTGCAAACGAATGCGCCACTATGCCTTGCACTAATTATATCCGGTTTTTTAATTGTTTTATTTGTTTAATAAAATATGTGTTTTATTTTGTATGTCTATGAATAATATTGATTAAAGTATCGCTTTTCATAAAGTAGTCCTTCGAACTATTAAATATTAAGTCGCCTTTAGTGGTTATTCTCGAGAAAAGCAGCTTTTTGAGTATTTCTTGATCTATAATAAACAACATAATATGCCAATAATAATGCTTCATTTCCAGGCAAGGTTGACTCATCCAACTGTACAGAGAAATAGGTCGTTTGCAGAAGAGTACACGAGAAGCTTTCAATTTCATAATTCATTTCATCAATACGCCTTTGAACTGTGTTGTTGCATAAATAAATTCGTTTGATGTTATGAGATGCAGGTTTGTGTAATAGACTTTTTAAATCCTTTTCAATATTAACTTCTCTCCAATAGTACGGGGTTCTCAGGATTTTGCTATAAGCAGCAAGATGTTGTACAACGCCTGTAAATCGTCATCATCTCTGTGTCATTGAAGCGAACATTTTATCATCTTTCCAATCTTCACAAAAAACATTTTTACAAACAAACAATGTATCTAATGTTTAAGAAAATTTTATTAAAACCAAACTATGTGCTTACTGTCGAAAAACAGATTACTTTATATTTTCATGTCCTGATTTTTTCTCCTTATGAACGTAGCTCTTTTGCCAAAAATAAAAATCTATGCCTCAATTGTTTACGACATAATCATAACACAAAAGACTGTCTTTCTGAATACATGTTTAAGCTGTCAAGGGAGATATCATACTTTATTACATTTTATACGTAAATCAAATTAATCTCATTATCAGCGGCACACTGCCCAAATCAATCAAAATGAACCTTAAAATAATGAAAATTTAAATATACAATCTACAAGTCAATTAAAAATCACAAAACATTGTACTTTATTATATTCTACACATAATTCAAGTCAATCTCAACAAAATCATCCCTAATTATCAAAATATAAACACGGCCTATAGTGCCTCAATGCAAAAATAATATCAGCGGCAAAACGCCCAAATCTATTCAAATAAATATTTAAATAATCAGAATTCAAACATACAATCTATAAATCAATCAAAAATCAAAGTACATCTTATCAATCAAAACTGAACATCTTCATCTAATTATGTATATCAAAATGAACCTAGATTTTCATATCAAACACATTCATATAATCATTATGTAAATCAAAATGAATCAAATTAATATCAAACAAAAACATTAAATCAACAAACAAATCAAATTCAACTAAATCCAAAACAAATTGAAACTTTCAATCAAAATTCTAATACTCAGGTTATTGACGCCTTACCAGAAGTTCAAAATCTAAAACCAATCACACATTATTAGCTACAGTTCAAGTAAAAGTTTACGCAAAAAATAGATCTCCATTTGTCGTAAAAATGTTACTCGACAATGCTAGTCAAACACCATTCATAACAACATCCTTGTGTAAAAAGCTCTGCTATAAGCCCTACAATAACAATATTAAAATATCAGGTATTTTAAATAATTCTAATTAAATTCCTCAATCTGTAGATGTACACATAACACCCAAACATAATGAACAAAATCGATTTAAATTATCTTGCGCAATAGTTAAAAATATAACTCAAAAATTACCTCAAGCACAAATAAATGTACCTAACTTGCAAATACCTAATTACTATCTTAAAAATCTCACTGATAGCACATTTAACATCCCCTCCGAAATTGATATTTTGGCCGGAGCGGATGTATATTATTCGTTAATCTTGGGAGGTTTCAAAAATCTTGGTAAGGGTTTACCTACACTTGTAAACACTCATTTTGGATGGCTGCTGTCTGGTACAGTACCACAACATTGCATTGAACCTATAAACAATAAAAGTAACGTAATTCATTAATTTCTCACTATCTGTCAAGCTCAAAGCAATCAATCTAATACAGATAAAAAATTATATCAAATTTTAAAAGTACCTAATAATACTTCAGTATATTTAACTCCTGAGGAGATACCATCAGAAACAATTTTTGAAAATACAATAGTTATTTAGCCAAACGGGCAATGTCAAGCAGATATCCCTTTAATAGACCCAGAAGCACAAACGTCTTTAAGAAATTCCGTTTTTACTGCTAAAAATGGTTTTATTCACCAATAAAATAAATTATACAAAAAATCAAACAATATTTTTAAATTATAATCAACAATTACATAAATATATTCAGTTAAATAAAAAAAAGTATCTTTAAAACTCACAAATCAATTTAATCATAATAAATATTTGTACCTCATTTATCTCAAATTAATACTTCAAATCCTAATTTAAGTAACAAAACACAATTTAAAATCTAAGTTACTTTAATTTTAACTCATTTACAGCCTCTTTATAGGTATGCTTACATTTAAAACCTTTCTATAAGGTACACACATACTATACATTTATATATACTTTACTTTAAACTTATACCTACTTAGGTACTCTACATTAAACTCAAATTTAATACATTTTCAATATTTTACTTCACTTTGAAATTATTTTTAATACATTTTAAATAGGTGCAAACATTCTACACATTCATACCTTTTTGTACTCATTTAAAACCTTTTTAATAGAGTCATACAATACTCTTATACCTTAGATATTTACTTTTAAATTCAGTTTAATATCCTTTCAATAGGTACATACATATACTAAGTTATAAACCGCTTATTAGGTAGTTCTTACTCATTTAATATTGATACCTAAATAGGTACGTCAATTAATTTTATTCATTATATTAATGTCGCGTATGTGATCTGATAAGTGACCGATTATCTAAATTATACATGTGGTAATCAGGACATATATTTGTGGCACGAGGTCGGTCAACCGTCATAAAAAAACGTACCTACTACCCATTTATACTTTATCTACACTCATGTTCTTACTTATACGTATTTAATATATATTCTTACTTTGTTTTATATTATTATATCCATACTCACATTCATGTTCTTACTTGTTCTCACAACCCATTTAATAATTTATTCATGTTATACAAAGAATGTTCTTCTTATAAGACTCTCGGGTCTTCATATACATTTTATAATCTAAAATAATTCTCTTAAACATCATTTTTCATATTTTCAATCTACACACATTTATTAAATGTCTCTTTCGCATACTTCTTGATCTATACTTAGGTATACACACATACAATTTGCTTACATCTTACTCAAGTACACACCATACATATCTTTTAATCATCTATTTTAACGAAATTCACTCGACACTTCTTAAAATCAATACCTAGGTACATACTATTTATCTATATACACTTTAAAAGTTTATAAACAAACACATATACATTTTACTCGATAACTTATAACTTTATTTACATTTCGGTACTAAATCATAGGTTCACACAATAATTTTAATTCATACTTAGTTCACATTTTTAATCTTATTATATTATTATTAGACTATATGTAGATTTTTTTACATTATACAGCGTGATCTCTATAATAAGATACCCTCTTGAGCTCGAAATATCGTTTTCGGTGCTTATTTTTGATTACTTGTTTGTCTTCGCACATTTTACATTTACCTACTTCTTTTTTATGCACTTTTGTGTCTTATAAAACTTCGTATCGTTAACAAATTAAAACACTCTTAGGATCATTATATCCATTTTTACTTTCAATAAATCTCGCTTCAAATAAGGTAATTTCGAATCCATACAGGGTGATTCAACACCCACTCAAATACTCTATCCAATTTATTTTCATTCTTTTGTTATCTTGTTGATATCTTAATACAAGGTTATTTTATATTATACTACTTGTAACTGAAGTTAGCAAAGGTACTTCAGGTCACAGAGACAGGGCTAGAGAACCGAACTGGGACGTTTTCGCCAGGAGGTCTAGACTGAAACCAATGCCACAATTTCGTATTTGTTACTCTCTTATTTGATTCGAGACCCCTCCTTATTTATTAAATTACTCATTTGTTCAATTACACACATTACTCGTTTACCTTTACACTTAATACATATTTACTTAAATATTCATTCGCTAATTAAAACAACTGAATAATACCTCGTAAAAATATTGAAATCAATGACATAGTTTTAGAAAAAGAATCAAATAGTCCACCTTTAGTGTGGCAATTAACAATAGTTTTTAAAATATTCCATGTAAGAGATGGAAAAATACGTTGAATCAAAACAATTCACTAAGTAAATATTTAAGGCAGCCATAGATGTTCACAAAGTAAATATTCAAGGCAGCCATAGATGCTTGCGAATGTAGGTCTAAAAGTGGCCATTAATTTTAGTTAGTTACTTAGTAAATATTCATATGATATACAATAAGTTTTACATGTATTTTAAACTTTTATGTTTAATTCTTTTCTGTCATTTCTACATTGTTTAAAGTATGTACAAGGGTACTCTGTTCATTTCTCGTGCGCGGTAGAATGTTTGAAAATGACAAACATTTTTTAACAAGATACGTCTGTTACTCTTATAACCCACCCTGTATAAATATTGGAAAGAAGAGATAACATAAAAATACCATAGTTCATCATTCGATCCATAAATAAAATTAAAATAATATTTCAATCGCATAAAAAACAATATAGAACCACCCTGTACATACAATATAAAAGTTATTTTTAGAATCGACTCATTTCTTACAAACAATAACGGTCAGAAAACAAACTGCATCTTGTTCATCGTGTAAGTCTATCTTTCTTTGTAAATGGTTAAAAATAGAACGCAAGCCAGGTGCAGAATCCGTTCAACCAATGACGAGCTTGTTGGTTGCCAAGGACAAACAGGTCAACGGTGCGGATACGAGATCAAGTCGACACTTGGTCAGAACAGCAGAAGCTCTCACACATTCAACAAGTAAATTTTTGATCTGCCGAAATTGACACTATAACATAATGTTAGAAACCCACGTGTAATTACCACAATGTAATATACCAAATTAAGTTTTGAGTACAGTATAAAACTGGATGCAAAGGAAGACATAACACGGAATAGTAAACATAATAAGGTAAGAGGAGAACATAGTCATCCTGGAAAACCGGAGGCAGCCGATGTTAAAGAGGTTTTGGGAGAAATAGACACTAAAGCCATCTATAGAAACTCCGCAAGGAATTATATCTGCAGCCATAGCTTTAACAAGTAGTTCTGTATTAGGTAGTATACCAGCTATTCCAAGCTTAAGGAGAACGATCTGAAATAAAAGAAGACAAGAAAACAATTACCCAGCCCTTCCAAAGGACACAAAACAAGTTAAACTTACCGATAACATACACAATGACTAAAAAGGGAGACCAATTTTTACAGTATGACTCCGCAAATAACGACAGTGATGCAGGGGAAAGGTTCCTAATATTTACTACCAATGAAAATTTACGCATATTGTCAAATGCATATGGATGGTACATTCAAAACTGTGCCTAACATATTTTACCAACTCTATTTAATTCATGGTCAAATAAACAAGTTAGTGGTACCGCTAATTTATATTTTAATGCACAATAAAGCTTATATTAGAGTGTTTTCCGAAATAAGGAAATTATTAAATGGAAATCTAAGAGCAACGCCAATAATGATAGATAACGAGATAGCTGTAATGATTTTCCCTTCTGCGAAGCATTACGGTTGCTTCTTTTATTTTAGGCAATGCTTCTATAGACAAATTCAAAAAAGTGGATTAAAAAGAAATACGATAGCGATACTGATTTTTCGTTTAAGGCTAAATTTTTGCAAACCATTGCATTTGTTCCCGAAAATTTGATTATGCATGCTTTTAATGTCATTATGGAACATAATATGATGGGCGCGGAATTTCAAAATATAGTTAACTTTATTGAAGATGTGTGGATAGGAATAATGGAAAAAAGAGTTAGAAAAAAACCTACATTCCCACATAGCATGTGGAGTTGTTATTATAGTATCAAGAATAATACATCCATTACAAACAACAATGTCGAGGGCTAGCATAGAGGATTTTTGACTCAGGTTAAAGTTACAAAGCCATAGATTTGGAATTTTCTAAATAATTTATGTAAGGAACAGACTTTAAGTGAACTCAAAATATTAAAGGAAGAAACAGAAAAACGAATTAAAAAAACGAAGAAAAATTATTTGAATCTTACTCAGAGGTTACAAAATGTAGTAGAATCATTTGATGTCAACGGAGGAAACGAAGAGTTATTCGTTTATTTAAAAAACATTGCATATCTCCTCTAATTCCTGTTGTAGGTATAGTTAATAATTGTAAATTTTAAAATACTTTAAGTGCATTATGACTTAAAAGTAAAGTTAAAAAAATTATAAGCTTCAGTTTTCTAACACTGTTATATGAATTCAAAAAAATATAAATAAATTTTTTTCCAGAAAAATTAGTGTTTGGAGTCTCTTTTCTAAATGAAATATGTTTTTTAAAATACTTACTTTAGAACCAATAATGTTCGAAAAAAGATTCTTCTAAACACAATTCCTTCTAACTACATAATATGTTTTCGATTGATTATGTATTTTCAAAGAAATTTATTTAATCTAAAAAGTAGGGCTTTGGTATAATGTACTTTAAAAATGCTTCTTTTGATCTGTTAAATGTTTATTTAAATAATCTGTGCGACCTGGAACTATTAAATCTTTTTTAAATCAAAAATTAAATTTCAATAAAAAATATAATTTATCTTCGATTAGTTTCATTTCATTAAACATTTAACAGATAAAACGACGCAATGTTTAAGCAAATTATATCAAAAGCCCTATTTTCTTACAAATTGGACTTATACGACTTAAAAAAAACACGTACCTTAGTGTGTATAAATAATTAATAACAATAAGCGAGCACTTTCGGCTTTACAAAGCCATGTTCGAAATTCACTATATTTGTCTAGGAAGGATATTTTTTTAATTAGATATTTGAATAAAATGTGTTCCAACTAAATAACTTTCGAACTAAATGTTTTCGAATTAAATGTTTTCGAAAAAAATGGTTTCGAACTAAATAACTTTCGAATAAAATAACTTTCGAACAAAATTCCTTCAAACAAAAAGATTTGAACAAAAATTTTCGAACAAAATTCCGCAACCCAAGTATTTTTAATTGGTGATACCAATTTAAGTACACCAAGGCTGGGTACGCTGAATTTTTTTGTATTGTCTTTTTGTCTTGCGACATTTTTTTCAGATTACACGAAAGCGTTTAATAAATAGTGAGTTTTGGCATCCCATAGGCACATTATTTTTAAGCCATATTTGACAGTTTGCTTTTTATATACATACGACAGATACATCTTCTTCCTCGAAAGACTACTAACATTTCATCGACAGTAGCATACTGCGAGCATGAATAATTTACATGAGTTTTTCATAAATATTTTAAGGGTGGCTCAGTGGTAGAGTCTCTGCCTGCGAATCCAAGGGACCAAGCTTTGAATCCCACCGTTGGCCGGGATTTTTTTATTTAATTTAATTATTTAATATAATTCTGATGCCTTGGTAGGATTTCTTACTCAACCATTTACTGTTGGGTTCTAATTAACAGTGCTGTTCCTGAAGTGGCGCTGGAAAACAGTAACTAAGCCTACACAGAACACACATGATTGAGAATTTAAACATAAATTTGAGACTGGCATATTAGGTATACAGGGTGTACTAATAAAAATTCCCAGGCTGGATATTTTGACAAGTTATAGAGATATTTTAATTCTGTAAAAGTCAGTTCATAGAGCACCAAGAGAGCTTCAGTTTTAGCTATAAATTATTTTAAATAGGTTAATATGTAGATAGCGCTGTGCTCAATATTTTTTTTTTTTTTTTCGATAGGAGGATCTTTCTTATATAGCAAAAAATGCATTTTTAAGCAGATTTTGTGTTATAAAATAATTCGATAAATCTAGCCATTTTTGGTATACAAAGTGGGTCACTCAAAACAGTTTCATCCTGTTTGTCGGCATTATTCATTGGATTTTTAGAAAATGCTAAAACAGGTCGATTTTTATTCCAAATTAAATACATTTTTATAATAATGACATCTGTCATGTGTCAATCCCCTTCCTTCCACTTTTCCAATGCCTTAATTTTAAATAAAGAATGTACCATGTACGGCATATTATTGAAAAGGTAATTTTATGAAGAAGTTAAAAATATGAATTTTATTGCGATAATTTTAACTTTAGCGGTACAATTAAAAATATCGCAATGAACAGTCATATTTTTAAATTCCCCATAAAATTACCTTTTTAATAATATACTACAAATTGAAGAGTCACACTCTATAATACGTAGTAGTTTTTAATCCCGCTAGAGGGCGATACAATTTAAGTAACGCAATGTACAGAAATATTTCTGAATCACCAATTAAATTACCTTTTCAATGATGTGCCATACATGGTACATTACCTATTTAAAATAAAGGTGTTGGAGAAGTGCAAGGAAGGGGGTTGACACATGACAGAGGTCTGTATTGAAATATTTTTTCTAATTTGAAATAAAAATCGACCTGTTTTAGCATTTTCTTAAAATTCAATGAATAATGCTGAAAAAACAGGATGAAACTGTTTTGAGTGACCCACTCTGTATATTGACAATGGCTAGATTTATCGAATTAGTTTATTTAACAAAATATACTTAAAAATGCATTTTTTTTACAAGATGCTGTACACAAGAAAGATCCTTCCATCAAAAAAAAATTATTCAGCGCAGCGCCATCTACATATTGACCTATTTAAAACCAATTTATATCTAAAATTAAAGCTCTCTTAGTGTTTTGTGAACTGGATTTTACAGAATTAAAACATCTCTATTACTTTCCAAAATGTCTGGCCTG